>AP025057.1:23469365-23493510 GCA_036186865.1 Eustoma russellianum
ACACTATATATATAAGCGCATAACATATATCCATATTGTAAGTATTGATGTTGATGTATATATATATATATGTATAAGTGTATAGATCTACATATAAGTATGTATAGATGTATTAATGTATATATATACATTATATACACACGCACACAAAATACATATATATACACTGTATATAGGTACGCATACATATATCCATATTATAAGTATGTATGTTGATATATATATATATATGTATAAGTGTATAGATCTACATATATAAGTATGTGTAGATGTATAAAGGTATATTAATATACTCATTTGGTTTTGAATATCAATGTATATATATATATACACATTCGGTTTTGATGTATATATATATACATACGGTTTATATATATATATGTATATGTATATATATATATATATACATATGTATAGGTGTATAGATCTATGTATGTGCATATACGGATCTATATGAATATATGCATATGTGTAATATATATTTTAAAGAAAGGAAATGAATAAGTATTTGTGTATTACATACTATATAGTAAAAGATTTTATAAATGTATATATAGTATATATATATGTTCGGCTATTAAGAGCCTTGATGACAAAATGATTTCATTATAATTTGTACAAGTATATATATTTATATATGATGAATATGTTGAACTATGAAAATGAATAAGTTTTAGATACTATACAATATATCATAAAATGATTTATATACATATATTCCATATGTATATATTCGGCCTTTAGGCTTGATAACAAAATGATTTTACCACATTTTATACAAGTATATATATGCATGTATGATGAATATGTTAAACTATGAAAATGAATAAGTTTTAGATATTACATAATATATCATAAAATGATTTAAAATATATTTATACTAAGTGGCACATTCGGCCTTAAGGCCTTAGTGACCAAAATGTTTTCCACATATTTTTATACAAGTATATATGTATATACGGTGAATATGTTAAGTTATGAAAGTAGGCTAAGTATGTAGTTTATGTATTATGTTATGAAAAGTATGAAATTTAATGTATGAGTATGATATGTTACCTGTTATGTATAATAATATAGGTAGGTTATGATAAGATATAGGTTATGAAATCTAAGATGAAATGTTAAAGTAATAAGAAATTTCATGATATAGGCATGTAAGTATGAATTATGATAAGCATGTATGGAATAGATGATACCAAATTATTGTATGATGATAATAGAGAAAAGAGGTTGTTTTAGTGTGATGGCCGAATGGTACGCAAAAATGGTATTTTTGTTTAAGTTGTGATATGTAGAAGAAAATTAAGTAAGTGATGTTACTAGTGGTAGCATGACAAGATACCCGTATTCGATGGAGTCTCACTTGCATGAAAACAAGATTTGCAGAGTATGTTGTCACATTTCGTGTTTTAAAAAGTTCATATGCATAGGAATAATGAACACGAGACGAATGATTCCAATGACCCATGTTATGTTATGATCATGTTATGTTATGTTATGTTGTAGCGCTGTCCTGACATCGGGACCGGAGTGGTAGATGTCAGGGGCCCATGTTTATGTCATGGCTGAGTGTAACACCGGGTCTGGGACACGGGATCTCAGTCATAATGCGTCACCGTTAGCACATGTACCTATGTTCATGATGTTATGTTGTACATGTACTATATGGGGAATCATTCGGTATGTCGTGTGTTATTATTCTTATGAAAAGAGCTATAGCCAAAGATGTAAATGTTATGTCTTCATGTTATGAAAAAGTCATGTTATGCAAGTTATGAATATGTCATGATTATGAAAAGGCATGTTTACGAAAGGTCATTTTATGAAAAGCCATGTTTTTATGCATCATGTCATGATCATGTCCCTTAGATGAGGATTAGAATATTCGTAAGAACATTATGCCTTAAGACGATTAGGAAAGATCAGGCACATAGATGTGATGAATGCAAGTTATGACTTTTGTGTAAGATGAGTTAGTATTCAAGTATGAAAGGTGTACTAAGGATATGTTGAGGAAGAATGATATGACCTCTCAGGTATGAAATAAAATCTTATGTTCTGTTTTATTCTTATATAATGCTGCCATTTGTAAATGGAGATGTAATTATATATATGTTGTTACTTTATCACTATTTGTCAACCCATGTATGATTCACATGAAGTATCTATAAAGAATACTTGCTGAGCGATTAAAAGACGGTGGTTATCGCTCATACTTGCCTCTTAACATTTCAGAGAACAGGGACCCTGATGCCGTGTTCATTGAGGAGGAACCCCAGATAGAGTATCCGTAAGTGAAGATGTAGGCTGAAGAGATGTACCTGTTGTGTGAGCTTTATTTTATGTTGATGTAATAAAGTTCTTGTGAGAAACTGTATTTGAGGTTGTGTGGATTTGAACGGTTTGTAATAACATTATGTATGTTGTGGGTTTGTTTAAAGATGCTTCCGCTATATCGATTACAATTCATGTTGACATGCACATGTATGGTATCGACGCCTTGTACTCTATGGAGTAGAGTATGGCGGGTGCACTGAACCGGAACTCTGGTTTCGGGCGGGGCGCTACAGTTGGTATCAGAGCATGGCTCTAGATCCACGGCGGGAACAGTAAAGTAAGCATTTAGAAGTTAAGTGATGATCCTAGAATTTAAGTTGTGATCTTGGACCAAGAGTGATATCCCTAGATTAGAATCCTTAGAATAGTTAGGGATAGTTAAATAACATTTAAAAGTTTTGCTCGGGTTATTAAGTTCCCAAATAAAAAAAAAGAAAAAAAAATTTAATTAAAATTACAATTCTGAATTAGTCAGGAAGACAAATTAATTTCAATTGTAAATTATTACTAATGATGCTGTATTCAATAGGATGTCTCCACGACCTAGAGGAAGACCGCGTGCTGACAGACCTGCACAGTTACCCCCTCCTCCACCACCACAGATACCCCCGCGGACAGGATCTGTTCCATTTTACACTGAACAGGTGCCTCCACCCCCACAGCAACAGGGTCAGGGAGATTTTCAGCAGGCTGTTCTGCAAGCTTTGGTACAGATAGGACAGGCGGTAGGTAACAACGGCCACCAGAATCATGCGACACCTCCACCGCCACCGCCACCACCTCTACCACAGCAGGGTACTCGTTTCTTTTACGGGGAATTAAAGAAGGCCCGTATTCCTAACTTTGAAGGTGGATCTGACCCTGACATACCAAGAAATGGCTAAAAGAAGTACAGAATAATTTTGAGCTGATTCAAATACCAGAGGAGATAAAAGCTTAGGTTATCAAGCCTTTTCTGACTGGTGAAGCCGATGAATGGTGGACCACTAATTTGCAGCATTTGCCAGCTCCAGTTACTTGGGAACGATTTTTGAGAGAGTTCCGCAAATTCTACATTCCACCATCAGTTACCTTGAAGAAAATAGGGATGTTTGAGTCTTTAATGCAGACGTCAGGAATGACAGTGGCGGACTATGCCAACCGATTTACCGCATTGGGAAGATATGTTCCAGCAATTATGGGAGATGAACAACTGAAAATGATTAAGTTTGAAAGAGGACTGAACTTACGCATTCGCACCTGGATTGTGAATGCCAACCCGAAGGATTTTGGTGAATTGCTGGATGCCTGTTACCGAGTAGAAAGGGACATCATCAGGCGTGATTCTGACAGCCGAGGCAAAAGGCCCCAAGAGTTTGGAGATGGCCAATCCAGTAAGTGGACTAAAACTGCTAAAAGAGACGGTGGACGTGCACCACAACCAAATTTTCAGCCACCGAAGCCACTACCACCCCCACAGGTAGCTGCGATACCTAAGTGTGCCACTTGTCAGCGACAACATAGGGGAGACTGTTTATTGAAGACTGGAGCATGTTTCAATTGTGGAAAGACTGGACACATGATCAGAGATTGTCCTGAACCCAGGAAGGGACCTCATAGGGCCGCACCTCAGCAGAGAGATGGCCCAAGGGCCAATGCCAGAGTACATGTGATGACAGATGAGGAGGTTCTGGAAGCCCCAGACGTGGTGACAGGTATTATTCATTTTGAAAAGTTTATGATATTATCTGCTTGATTTGGAATTGCATATTTGAATTATGAACTGCCTCAGGTGTCATATTAATAAACAACATACCTGCCAACGTATTATTTTATAGTGGTGCAAGCCATTCCTTTGTATCGAAAAGGTTTGCTAAGAACCTTGATAGTTGTCCGGCTAGACTGGATACGCCTTATCGCATTCAGGCAGCTGGTGATCAAGTAATCATTTCACATCATATATATAAGAATTACGAGATAGAAATGGGAGGACAGAAGTTCGAAGTTACCCTAATTCCTATACAGATTGGGGATTTCGACCTTATTCTAGGCATGGATTGGTTATTCAAACACCATGCCTACATTGATTGTCGTGGTAAGCGTGTTATGATTAAGGATCCAATGCGAGAAGAAGTGATTTATCAAGGGAACTCCAAGATGAAAAAGATACCACAGAATATTTATCTGACAGCAGCAAAAGCTTTTCGATCACTGAAGAAGGGTAGCGAGGGATTCCTTGTGTATGCTCTTGGCAAGGATTCCGAGACCCCATCAATTGACAGTATTCCAGTAGTCAAGGAGTTCACAGATGTATTTCCAGATGATCTACCAGGTTTACCTCCGGACAGGGAGATTGAATTTGAGATTAATGTCGTTCCAGGAGCTGAACCAATCTCAAAGGCACCGTATAGAATGGCCCCAGCCGAATTAAAGGAATTGAAATCACAGTTGCAAGAATTGATAGATAAGAAGTTTATATGGCCAAGTGTATCACCATGGGGAGCTCCAGTGTTGTTCGTTAAGAAGAAAGATGGCAGCATGCGACTCTGCATCGATTATCGAGAGCTGAATAAGATCACTATCAAAAATAGATATCCACTGCCTCGAATCGACGATTTGTTCGATCAATTAAGGGTAAGTAATTTGAATAATTACATAACAAGTATATAACTATTATAAATATCAATACAATTTTTCGTACAGGGAGCTAAAGTGTTCAGCAAGATTGACCTTCGCTCTGGTTACCATCAATTAAAGATCAAGTCGGAAGATATCGCTAAGACTGCTTTTCGTACAAGATATGGACATTATGAGTTCTTAGTGATGCCATTTGGATTGACCAACGCGCCCGCAGCATTCATGGATTTGATGAACACAGTATTTCGGGATCAGTTGGATAAGTTCGTGGTAGTATTTATTGATGATATTCTAATATACTCACCGGATGAAGAGACCCATGCAGAACATCTAAGAATAACCCTGAATGTATTAAAAAGGAAGCAGTTATATGCTAAACTCAGCAAGCGCGAATTTTGGCTCCATAGTGTTGCATTTTTGGGTCATGTTGTGTCTAAGGATGGTATCTCAGTAGACCCCAAAAAGATTGAGGCTATTACGGAATGGCCGAGGCCGACAAATGTGACTGAGGTCAGGAATTTCTTAGGACTGGCAGGTTATTATCGGAAGTTTGTTGAAGGATTCTCACGGATTGCAGTTCCATTAACTCGATTGACGCAGAAAAAGATGCGATATGATTGGACTTCTGATTGCGAACAAAGCTTCACCGAATTAAAGAAGAAATTGACATCGGCACCGGTATTAGCACAACCAATATCAGGAGAGGGATTCGTGGTATATAGCGACGCATCGAAGAATGGACTAGGTTGTGTATTAATGCAGAAGGAACGAGTAATCGCATATGCGTCAAGACAGTTGAAACCCTACGAACAGAATTATCCTACTCATGATCTGGAATTAGCGGCAGTTGTATTTGCACTTAAAATATGGAGACATTATTTATACGGAGAGAGATGCGAAATCTATACGGATCACAAGAGTTTGAAATATCTTTTCACCCAAAAAGAACTAAACATGAGGCAGCGAAGATGGTTGGAGTTGATGAAAGACTATGATCTCGCTATCCATTATCATCCGGGTAAGGCGAATAAAATGGCAGATGCATTGAGTAGGAAGTCAAGCCATGCTAGGCAGACGCCTCTAGAGAGAGAGATAGCCGAGTTTGGATTGGATGTGGTTGACTCAACTGCAAATATTCTGGCTAAATTAATGATCACCCCCATTTTAATTGATAAGATTAAAGAGGCGCAAAAGAATGATTCTGAGTTAATGACCATTGTCAAGCAGTTTGAAGAACGACCGGTGGAGGATTTTCAGTTGCATAATGATGGCAGTCTTTGGTTCAAAGGGAGATTGTGTGTGCCAAACATTGATGGAATTAAAAGAGAGATTATGACAGAAGCTCACAACTCACGGTTATCTATACATCCGGGAGCAACAAAGATGTATCAGGATCTTAAAAGAAATTATTGGTGGAACGGCATGAAGCGTCACATTGCGGAGTTTGTGGAGAGATGTCATACTTGTCAACAAGTTAAAGCAGAACATCAGAGGCCGGCGGGACTATTACAGCCATTAGAAATTCCGGAGTGGAAATGGGAGCATATTACGATGGATTTTGTTACTGGACTTCCTAAGACTCGTAATGGTAATGATGCGATTTGGGTGATCGTGGATCGTCTCACTAAATCGGCACATTTCTTATCCATGTCAATCCAGACATCCATAGAAAAGCTGGTGAGTATGTATATGAACGAGATAGTTAGCCTACATGGAACACCTGTTAGCATCGTGTGCGATAGAGATCCACGTTTTACTTCGCGATTTTGGAAATCTTACCAAAATGCCATGGGTACCGAACTCCGGATGAGTACAACATTCCATCCGCAGACCGATGGACAGTCAGAACGTACCATACAAACATTGGAAGATATGCTACGCGCTTGCACTTTAGATTTCAAGGTTAGCTGGGACAAATCAGTGAAGTTGATTGAATTCTCTTACAATAACAGCTATCACAGTTCTATAGGTATGGCACCGTTTGAAGCATTATATGGAAGAAAGTGTCGATCTCCGTTGTACTGGGATGAGGTTGGCGAGAGAGCCATTATGGGCCCAGAACTGGTAGAAAAGACATTGGGGAAGATTAAAATGATACGTGAAAGGTTGAAGGCTGCACAAGATCGAAGCAAAAGCTGGGCAGATACAAAGAGACGACCGATTGAGTTTGATGTGGGCGAGAAAGTATATTTGCGAGTTTCACCGACTAAAGGCGTGAGTAGATTTGGGATTAAAGGGAAACTGAGCCCTAGATTTATTGGCCCTTATGAGATACTAGAGAAAGTTGGGACTGTTGCATACCGGTTGGCCTTACCTCCTACATTATCTCAGGTTCATAATGTGTTTCACGTATCCCAGATACGACGATATGTACACGACCCGGATCATGTACTGGAGCAGCAACCCGTGACTATTAAAGATGACGTTACATATGAAGAAGTTCCCATACGGATTGTGGACCGTAAGGAGCAAGTGTTAAGGAGACGGACAATTTCATTTGTGAAAGTACAATGGAGTAATCATACTGAACGAGAAGCGACTTGGGAGCCGGAACATCAAATGCAGAAACAATATCCACAACTCTTTGTATGAGGTACGTAAGTTTCGAGGACGAAACTTTTTATAAGGAGGGAAGAATGTTACAGCCGGAAAATTCGTTATGTAGTATCAACCTTTAATACCGTAAACATAATCTCATAGGTGCACGATTCATTTGCAAATATATTATAAATGTTTGAATCCACACGATAAAAGCTCAAATTAACTTAGTTAGTAACAACTTAAACTATTAGTAAAAAAATTAAATCAAAAAGAAATACATGACACAACAATATTATGCTACCTTAAATAAAAAGAAAATAAAATACATACATAAAAGAAAAAGAAAAAGGAAAATGAAAAAGAAGGTGAAGACAACTTGTCTCACACTTTAAATATTTAACATAAAAAAATAGCATGCTTAGGAATCTTGTCATAATACCCATTCATTACACCCATACTTGTCTAAAGGTTGTCTCCCACCCCATTCTTCACCATCATGGCCGGCCACCCTTAGAAGAAAGTAGGGAAGATTGTTTTTTTCTTTAAACCCTCAAATAATGCATCTTCAATCTACAAATTCCATACTATCTCCAAGAAAACCCAACAAACATTCCAACTCCCTCCTTACACCCCTCTTGGCCGAAAGTTAGAGCTTCAACAAGGAGAAGATTTTCTTCTCCTTTCTTTACACCAACATCACTCAAATCAAGTACTACAAACACTCCATCAACTAAGAAAGATTCAAGAAGGGTGTAGCATCTAGGATCAAAGACAATCAAGGTAAGAACTTTATGAAGTTTAAGTTTGATTCTTCCATATATAGTTAGTTTCATAAGTTGCTCACTAACCCTTCATTTAAACCTTAAAAACCATGTATACAAGGAAGCAAGGAAGAAGAATTCTCTTCCAAACAAAGTGAAGGAACCATCATCTAAGTGTAAGAAAAGTGAACCAAGGCAAGTACTCTTCCTAGATCCTTCATGGCTTTACAATTCATAAGTATTTATGTTTATATCAAAGTTGGATCATCATGTATTATGTATAAGATTCTCTTTTCAAGAAAGTATAGATCTATATTTGAGTATTAATTATATATAGATATATACACTATATATATACGCACATTAAATATATATATATACACTATATATATAAGCGCATAACATATATCCATATTGTAAGTATTGATGTTGATGTATATATATATATATGTATAAGTGTATAGATCTACATATAAGTATGTATAGATGTATTAATGTATATATATACATTATATACACACGCACACAAAATACATATATATACACTATATATAGGTACGCATACATATATCCATATTATAAGTATGTATGTTGATATATATATATATATATATATATATATATATATATATATATGTATAAGTGTATAGATCTACATATATAAGTATGTGTAGATGTATAAAGGTATATTAATATACTCATTTGGTTTTGAATATCAATGTATATATATATACACATTCGATTTTGATGTATATATATATATATACATACGGTTTATATATATATATGTATATGTATATATATACATATGTATAGGTGTATAGATCTATGTATGTGCATATACGGATCTATATGAATATATGCATATGTGTAATATATATTTTAAAGAAAGGAAATGAATAAGTATTTGTGTATTACATACTATATAGTAAAAGATTTTATAAATGTATATATAGTATATATATATATATATATATATGTTCGGCTATTAAGAGCCTTGATGACAAAATGATTTCATTATAATTTGTACAAGTATATATATTTATATATGATGAATATGTTGAACTATGAAAATGAATAAGTTTTAGATACTATACAATATATCATAAAATGATTTATATACATATATTCCATATGTATATATTCGGCCTTTAGGCTTGATAACAAAATGATTTTACCACATTTTATACAAGTATATATATGCATGTATGATGAATATGTTAAACTATGAAAATGAATAAGTTTTAGATATTACATAATATATCATAAAATGATTTAAAATATATTTATACTAAGTGGCACATTCGGCCTTAAGGCCTTAGTGACCAAAATGTTTTCCACATATTTTTATACAAGTATATATGTATATACGGTGAATATGTTAAGTTATGAAAGTAGGCTAAGTATGTAGTTTATGTATTATGTTATGAAAAGTATGAAATTTAATGTATGAGTATGATATGTTACCTGTTATGTATAATAATATAGGTAGGTTATGATAAGATATAGGTTATGAAATCTAAGATGAAATGTTAAAGTAATAAGAAATTTCATGATATAGGCATGTAAGTATGAATTATGATAAGCATGTATGGAATAGATGATACCAAATTATTGTATGATGATAATAGAGAAAAGAGGCTGTTTTAGTGTGATGGCCGAATGGTAGGCAAAAATGGTATTTTTGTTTAAGTTGTGATATGTAGAAGAAAATTAAGTAAGTGATGTTACTAGTGGTAGCATGACAAGATACCCGTATTTGATGGAGTCTCACTTGCATGAAAACAAGATTTGCAGAGTATGTTGTCACATTTCATGTTTTAAAAAGTTCATATGCATAGGAATAATGAACACGAGACGAATGATTCCAATGACCCATGTTATGTTATGATCATGTTATGTTATGTTATGTTGTAGCGTTGTCCTGACATCGGGACCGGAGTGGTAGATGTCAGGGGCCCATGTTTACGTTATGGCTGAGTGTAACACCGGGTCTGGGACACGGGATCTCAGTCATAATGCGTCACCGTTAGCACATGTACCTATGTTCATGACGTTATGTTGTACATGTACTATATGGGGAATCATTCGGTATGTCGTGCGTTATTATTCTTATGAAAAGAGCTATAGCCAAAGATGTAAATGTTATGTCTTCATGTTATGAAAAAGTCATGTTATGCAAGTTATGAATATGTCATGATTATGAAAAGGCATGTGTACGAAAGGTCATTTTATGAAAAGCCATGTTTTTATGCATCATGTCATGATCATGTCCCTTAGATGAGGATTAGAATATTCGTACGAACATTATGCCTTAAGACGATTAGGAAAGATCAGGCACATAGATGTGATGAATGCAAGTTATGACTTTTGTGTAAGATGAGTTAGTATTCAAGTATGAAAGGTGTACTAAGGATATGTTGAGGAAGAATGATATGACCTCTCAGGTATGAAATAAAATCTTATGTTCTGTTTTATTCTTATATAATGCTGCCATTTGTAAATGGAGATGTAATTATATATATGTTGTTACTTTATCACTATTTGTCAACCCATGTATGATTCACATGAAGTATCTATAAAGAATACTTGCTGAGCGATTAAAAGACGGTGGTTATCGCTCATACTTGCCTCTTAACATTTCAGAGAACAGGGACCCTGATGCCGTGTTCATTGAGGAGGAACCCCAGATAGAGTATCCGTAAGTGAAGATGTAGGCTGAAGAGATGTACCTGTTGTGTGAGCTTTATTTTATGTTGATGTAATAAAGTTCTTGTGAGAAACTGTATTTGAGGTTGTGTGGATTTGAACGGTTTGTAATAACATTATGTATGTTGTGGGTTTGTTTAAAGATGCTTCCGCTATATCGATTACAATTCATGTTGACATGCACATGTATGGTATCGACGCCTTGTACTCTATGGAGTAGAGTATGACGGGTGCACTGAACCGGAACTCTGGTTTCGGGCGGGGCGCTACAGCTTGGAAGTATCTTGGATGGAAATGGGAAGTGGGAATTATGAGAGAGAAAATGTAAGTAGTATGGTAGAAAAACTTGTGTCCTTTCAAGTGAGCATACCCCCTCCTTTTATAGGAATTTTGAGAGGAATATGGCCAAAATAAGGGTCCCTCTACTATTATTTGCTTTGTCATTTTCGCAAATTTTTTTTTTTTACACTTGCGTGGATATTTCTGATTTTTTTTTGCATGTTATATCAACTATTACAATATCAATTCAAATTTTACAAATATGAAATTATTACAAATATTACAAATGATTAACTTATTCTATCAAATCAACATCTTCATCCACTGCATTTGTCGATCCTGAAGATGATGAAGGTTTTGCTTCTTGCAATAAAGGAGCAAATTTCATCAAAATATTTTGCATCTCTTCAGGGTCTTTCGCCATTGCCAGTTGAGATTGCATCCTTGATTTGTGTAATAAAAATTGTTCATGGCCGGGCTTCACCGGTGCTGTTATTGTTTTTCTGCTATCTGCAATTTGTTTTTGTGCATTCCATATTTTTATTTGTTCCATTACTTTGTGAGGGTAAATGGATTCTGGAATATTGAATGCTGTCCACCATTTGATATAAAATTTTCTTTTTATCAAGGGTACTTTTATATTTGGAGTATATTCTGCTCTCCATTGGAATACCCATGGCAAATAGAACTTCATATGAAATATCATCATTTCCGAAAATATCTTCTCTTCATCTGTGGGAGAATACATCTTCGTAAATACTTGTAGTGATGGTCTCACTACATCATTCAAATATTCTGCACAGGAGCCAAAATGATCCCACCATGCTGCGAACCAATATGGAATATTCTTCGTCGTTATTCTTCTGGTATCAAAAAATATTAACCAGGTGTGTGAACCCCTGGAGTTTTGAAAATATAGGGAATTATACCAAGCTTGTTGGTAATCCCAATAATTAAAAGAGACATTTGAAAATAAATTTGAATTATATCCTGCAGGAAAATCAATTTCCTCAGATAAAGATCCAAATTGTTTTTGCCATTGCTCCGGTGTCATTATAGACACTATTTTAAAGTTGGAGAAGGCATACTCTATATTATCTTTATTAAAATGATGTTTTATTTCAACAGAATTTGTCATTATCAACAGATGTTGATAATATTCTGTAGTTTTTGCAATATTCCATGATTTATAGAAAAAATCTTTTCCAAAATAATCTTGTAAAGAAATTAATGGATTTTTATCATAATATGATTTTTCTATAGTAGTAATATATTGATAAAAAGACTTTTCCACAAACTGGGTTGTCTGCACGGCTTTTTTATATGTGGGCATTTTGCTGGTAATTTCTGTGGATTGGGGTTTGAAAACTTTATTGTTTTTTGGGTTATTGAAGTAGTTGACTGATGTTTTGATATTGCTGATGAAGTCTCTGCTATTTCTGTAGATTTTGGAATATTGAATCTTTCAAGCAATGCTTGAAATTCAGAACTATTGGATAGGCTTTCAATAATGGATATTGGTGTTTTATTTGGAGATATTTGGGATATTGGAACTGCGGCTATTGGGGTTTTTTGAAGAAGTTCTTCCTCTTCTTCAACTTTATCTGCCCACGTTTTCCGTGGGATATTATTGTCATTATCCGCCGGTAGCTTTCCTTTGTCTTTGGACTTCCTCGGCATTATGTCTGTTTTGGAGGAATTCTCTGGTCAGAAAGTCTGGAACAAAATTTGTATCTCCTTTTATATATTCAATATCAAAATCATAAATACTTAATAAAGCTTGCCATCTAGCAAATATTTGTTTTGAAGCTAAATTTTTAACATCTTTTTGCAAAATTTCTTTCGCAGATTTGCAATCAATACGTAAAAGAAATTTTTTATTTAATAAATCACTTTGAAATTTATTAATACATAATACGATACTCAAAATTTCTTTTTTAATAGTAGAATATGATTTTTGGGTATCATTCCAATGACCAGAAGTATATTGAACTATAGACTCTTTCCCATTTTGTAATTGTTTTAATATTCCACCATATCCTATATCAGAAGCATCTGTTTCAACTATTTTAAATAAATCTGGATCTGCTATATATAAGCAGGGTATATCAGATACTAGACTTTTTATTTTCTTAACCACTGAAGTATGTTCTTCAGTCCATATTGGTGGATTTTTCTTTAATCTATTATGTAATGGTTTTACAATTATTATTATATTTGGAATAAAATCAACAACATAATTTAAAGATCCAAGAAATCTTTGTAATTGATTTTTGTCCAATATTTTATCTGGAAATTTGGATGCAAATTCTAAAGATCTTTCTATTGGTAAAATTGTTCCTTGAGTTAGATGATGTCCCAAGAATCTTATTTTAGTCTGAAATAAAGACATTTTAGATTTAGATAATACTAAACCATTTTTCTTTGCTATATAAAAGAAGGTTTTTAAATGTTTAAAATGTTCTTCTATTGATTTGGAAAATATTAATACATCATCTATATAGACAATGCAAAAATTAGAATAATCCATAAATATATTATTCATAATTCTTTGATATTCAGAAGGTGCATTTTTTAATCCAAATGGCATTACTTTCCATTCATATTGCCCAAATGGAACTGTGAATGATGTTTTGTATCTATCTTTTTCTGATATTTGTATTTGCCAAAATCCTGATTTCATATCAAATTTTGAATATATCCATACAGAATGTAATCTTGTTAATAAATCTTTCTTATTAGGTAATGGGTATCTTATCCATTTTAACGCTTTATTTAGTGGTTTATAATTTATTACCAATCTAGGTGTTCCTCTTTCTATTTCTGCATTTTTATTGACATAAAAAGCAGCACAACTCCAAGGAGACCTTGATTTTTTGATTAATCCTTTTGATTCTAGATCTTGTATTTCTTTTTTGCAATGTTTTTCTAATTCTGCATTCATCTGAATTGGTCTTGCTTTTGTAGGTATATCTTCTTCTCTGAATTCTGTAGTATATGGAAGATCAACTATATGTTGTTTCCTCGACCAGAAAGCATTTGGAAGATCTGAACAAAGTTCATTTTCAAATGATAATTTAAGATTTTGTATTTTAGTAATTATTTTTGATCCTTTAAATATTGTTCTATTTTATTAATATTTACTGTATCTTTTAATGATTGTAATTGAAAAATTTTACTTTTAATTACTGCATTTATTTGTTCTTTATGAATAGAACAAGCTTTTATTAAATCTAAATTTTTTGTTTTAGGTTTTTCTAAAAATTCAAAATGTAATTTTTTATTTCTTATTTTAAAAGAAATAGAATTAATTCCTACTTTATATGGTGTAATTAGATTCATAAAAGGTGTTCCTAGTATAACTGCATGATGAATATCATCTACAACTAAAAACATTGTTTTAATTGATGTATTGGTTTTTATAATATAAGCTTCAGTTTTACTTTTGACTTGTAATTTGGTATTATTTGCTGTAGAGAGTCTAGTAGTTGTAGATTCTCTATATGATTTTGGAACCAAATTAGTTTTAATACAATTAAGATCTGCTCCTGTATCAAATAGAGCAATTGTATCTAAATGATATTGTTCTGAGAATTTTATTGTTATTCTTATTAAATATTTTCTTGATGTTATCTCAAATAAAAAATCTTCTGGCACATTAGAAATATTTTCTATGATATTGTTATCTATATTTACTGGTTCTGTTTCTGAAGATTGATCAGACTCTTCTGTAGTCTGTAATTTTGTAAGTATTAATTTCATAACTTCTGAATCTTGTTTTTGTTTATTTTTTAACTCTTTTAATTCTATTTTTATTTCTTTTATTTCTTTTTGTAAATCTGGGATTGTTGCATTTTTATTCTTTGTATCTTTGTTTTTATTTAATATACTAGTTAAATCATAATAACTAGTTGAAACATTTGGTAATATAGCTGGTTTATTTGTTTCTTTTTGTTTTGAATTTATATCTATTATTCTATCTAAATATTCTTTTTGTAATTGGGGATTCTCTATATGTTTTAACATTTCTAATATTGTTTCTTGTTCTTTTGTTAGAACATAAAGATGTTTTTCTTCATCAGAGGTTTCTGAAGAAGATGTGTATATTTCATCAACCTGAAGATCTTCAGCAGACTCGAAAGATGTTTCTTCTGTCTCCGAAGAAGATTCAACAAGTAGATTTGAAATTTTTTCTAGTATAGATTCTTCTAGATTTAATTCTTGTAATTTTGTTTTTAATCTACAATAATTTGCAGTATGACCTTTCTTATGACATTTATAGCATTCAATATTTTTGTAATCTTTTGTATTCTTATTTTTCTTGTAATTTGTCTTTCTGTAAGGTTTTTTAGTATACTTATTGTTGTATTTATTTTTATAGAATTCATTAGAGGATTTTTGAAATCTTTTAGTGTTTTTATTATATCTATTGTTATATTTGTAATTATATGGCTTTCTAATATTTCTATTATAAGGTTTTCTAGAACATTCTCCTTGACATTTTTTATGATAAGGTTTATATGGATCATTATCAAATTGTTTGCAGAAAGTTCCTAATTCAGACTTAGTCTGTCTTAATTCTTTCTTTAAACCACTTTGTAATCTTATGTCTTGGCATAATCTTAATCCTTCTTTTTGTATAAAACTTATTAATTCTCCATATGTATAGTTTGAATAAGATATTATTTGTTGTCCTGAATTTTCTCTAATTTTATTTCTAACCTTTTCCCCTAGTAAATTTGGTAATCCTGCAAGGAATTTTTCTTTCCAAAATGGCTGATTAGAATCTTCTCTAATCATGACTCTGGTTAGAAAAGTATTTTTATACCATTGAAAATCACTTAGTTTTCTACATCTTAGATTTTTATACCATTTAAGATGTAGAAAACTAAGTGATTTTCAATGGTATAAAAATACTTTTCTAACCAGAGTCATGATTAGAGAAGATTCTAATCAGCCATTTTGGAAAGAAAAATTCCTTGCAGGATTACCAAATTTACTAGGGGAAAAGGTTAGAAATAAAATTAGAGAAAATTCAGGACAACAAATAATATCTTATTCAAACTATACATATGGAGAATTAATAAGTTTTATACAAAAAGAAGGATTAAGATTATGCCAAGACATAAGATTACAAAGTGGTTTAAAGAAAGAATTAAGACAGACTAAGTCTGAATTAGGAACTTTCTGCAAACAATTTGATAATGATCCATATAAACCTTATCATAAAAAATGTCAAGGAGAATGTTCTAGAAAACCTTATAATAGAAATATTAGAAAGCCATATAATAACAAATATAACAATAGATATAATAAAAACACTAAAAGATTTCAAAAATCCTCTAATGAATTCTATAAAAATAAATACAACAATAAGTATACTAAAAAACCTTACAGAAAGACAAATTACAAGAAAAATAAGAATACAAAAGATTACAAAAATATTGAATGCTATAAATGTCATAAGAAAGGTCATACTGCAAATTATTGTAGATTAAAAACAAAATTACAAGAATTAAATCTAGAAGAATCTATACTAGAAAAAATTTCAAATCTACTTGTTGAATCTTCTTCGGAGACAGAAGAAACATCTTTCGAGTCTGCTGAAGATCTTCAGGTTGATGAAATATACACATCTTCTTCAGAAACATCTGATGAAGAAAAACATCTTTATGTTCTAACAAAAGAACAAGAAACAATATTAGAAATGTTAAAACATATAGAGAATCCCCAATTACAAAAAGAATATTTAGATAGAATAATAGATATAAATTCAAAACAAAAAGAGACAAATAAACCAGCTATATTACCAAATGTTTCAACTAGTTATTATGATTTAACTAGTATATTAAATAAAAACAAAGATACAAAGAATAAAATGCAACAATCCCAGATTTACAAAAAGAAATAAAAGAAATAAAAATAGAATTAAAAGAGTTAAAAAATAAACAAAAACAAGATTCAGAAGTTATGAAATTAATACTTACAAAATTACAGACTACAGAAGAGTCTGATCAATCTTCAGAAACAGAACCAGTAAATATAGATAACAATATCATAGAAAATATTTCTAATGTGCCAGAAGATTTTTTATTTGAGATAACATCAAGAAAATATTTAATAAGAATAACAATAAAATTCTCAGAACAATATCATTTAGATACAATTGCTCTATTTGATACAGGAGCAGAGCTTAATTGTATTAAAACTAATTTGGTTCCAAAATCATATAGAGAATCTACAACTACTAGACTCTCTACAGCAAATAATACCAAATTACAAGTCAAAAGTAAAACTGAAGCTTATATTATAAAAACCAATACATCAATTAAAACAATGTTTTTAGTTGTAGATGATATTCATCATGCAGTTATACTATGAACACCTTTTATGAATCTAATTACACCATATAAAGTAGGAATTAATTCTATTTCTTTTAAAATAAGAAATAAAAAATTACATTTTGAATTTTTAGAAAAACCTAAAACAAAAAATTTAGATTTAATAAAAGCTTGTTCTATTCATAAAGAACAAATAAATGCAGTAATTAAAAGTAAAATTTTTCAATTACAATCATTAAAGATACAGTAAATATTAATAAAATAGAACAATATTTAAAGGATCCAAAAATAATTACTAAAATACAAAATCTTAAATTATCATTTGAAAATGAACTTTGTTCAGATCTTCCAAATGCTTTCTGGTCGAGGAAACAACATATAGTTGATCTTCCATATACTCCAGAATTCAGAGAAGAAGATATACCTACAAAAGCAAGACCAATTCAGATGAATGCAGAATTAGAAAAACATTGAAAAAAGAAATACAAGATCTAGAATCAAAAGGATTAATCAAAAAATCAAGGTCTCCTTGGAGTTGTGCTGCTTTTTATGTCAATAAAAATGCAGAAATAGAAAGAGGAACACCTAGATTGGTAATAAATTATAAACCACTAAATAAAGCGTTAAAATGGATAAGATACCCATCACCTAATAAGAAAGATTTATTAACAAGATTACATTCTGTATGGATATATTCAAAATTTGATATGAAATCAGGATTTTGGCAAATACAAATATCAGAAAAGATAGATACAAAACAGCATTCACAGTTCCATTTGGGCAATATGAATGGAAAGTAATGCCATTTGGATTAAAAAATGCACCTTCTGAATATCAAAGAATTATGAATAATATATTTATGGATTATTCTAATTTTTGCATTGTCTATATAGATGATGTATTAATATTTTCCAAATCAATAGAAGAACATTTTAAACATTTAAAAACCTTCTTTTATATAGCAAAGAAAAATGGTTTAGTATTATCTAAATCTAAAATGTCTTTATTTCAGACTAAAATAAGATTCTTGGGACATCATCTAACTCAAGGAACAATTTTACCAATAGAAAGATCTTTAGAATTTGCATCCAAATTTCCAGATAAAATATTGGACAAAAATCAATTACAAAGATTTCTTGGATCTTTAAATTATGTTGTTGATTTTATTCCAAATATAATAATAATTGCAAAACCATTACATAATAGATTAAAGAAAAATCCACCAATATGGACTGAAGAACATACTTCAGTGGTTAAGAAAATAAAAAGTCTAGTATCTGATATACCCTGCTTATATATAGCAGATCCAGATTTATTTAAAATAGTTGAAACAGATGCTTCTGATATAGGATATGGTGGAATATTAAAACAATTACAAAATGGGAAAGAGTCTATAGTTCAATATACTTCTGGTCATTGGAATGATACCCAAAAATCATATTCTACTATTAAAAAAGAAATTTTGAGTATCGTATTATGTATTAATAAATTTCAAAGTGATTTATTAAATAAAAAATTTCTTTTACGTATTGATTGCAAATCTGCGAAAGAAATTTTGCAAAAAGATGTTAAAAATTTAGCTTCAAAACAAATATTTGCTAGATGGCAAGCTTTATTAAGTATTTATGATTTTGATATTGAATATATAAAAGGAGATACAAATTTTGTTCCAGACTTTCTGACCAGAGAATTCCTCCAAAACAGACATAATGCCGAGGAAGTCCAAAGACAAAGGAAAGCTACCGGCGGATAATGACAATAATATCCCACGGAAAACGTGGGCAGATAAAGTTGAAGAAGAGGAAGAACTTCTTCAAAAAACCCCAATAGCCGCAGTTCCAATATCCCAAATATCTCCAAATAAAACACCAATATCCATTATTGAAAGCCTAATCTTATTCCCTTTCCTTTTTATTTTCTGTTTTTATTTATATTCTTGGGGAGTTTAATCACCCCCATTTAAATTCTGTTCATTTAATTTTGTTTTACTTATTGTTTTTATATTTTGTTTTACTTATAGTTTTACTTTGTTTACATTATTGCTTTGTTATTTTGTTTATTATTATTATTATTATCTGTTAGTGTCGGTAGTTTATATTCCTGTTTGTGGTGTGGTATCAGAGCCAAACGGTTCAGATCTACCGACAGCTCATTCAGTTTTATATATCTTTTAATTATATTTGTGTAAATCTTTGGTGAGTGTTTGCTTTGTACACGCTGGGTTATCAGTCTCGTTTTGAAGAGCAATAAATCCTGTATGCGTCAAAGTGTTTGTAACCAAAGATCCAAACAAGTATAAAAGAAAGCATATATAAAAATGGAAGATATGTTCGAAGGATCTGCTTCGTGCAGCTCGGTAACATGTGCAAATAAGAATAAAACTGTCAACACTGAAGAAATAATAATAGAGAATTTTGACAAAGCAGTAAATAACTGGGTCATTCCAAAGATCAAGAAAAATGAAATATATGAGTCTTCAATATATTCGGCCATTAATATACATATATATTCGGCCATTAATGTATATTCGGCCATTAATATACATACATATATATATATGTATGTATATATATATATATATTCGGCCATTAAGTAATTTTTTGCTTAATTGACTTTAATTTTATCAATTAGTAGAAATGTGGTGTGCTTGGCCAATGAATGATGCATGTACAAACTGTTTTGTAAGAGGTTTGCATATGATTTTTGGTATGATACTAGTTCAAGGTGTTTACTACGCTCGAGAGCTGGACATACATTTGTCTTTGGAGAGGCCATTAAGTTTGGGAAACCTCCGATAAACGAATAGGTCACGCCGAAATTTTCAAAATTATTAATATCTTGCATTAAATGTATGCAAACACTTGTCATTTTTGGACATATTATTTGTCTGGCCAACCGGTGTCCTAAACTCGTTGAATGTGCCTTTTAAGTTTTTCACCCTTGCAGATCTGATGGCTAGTGAGGGTTTTCCGACTCGATCTACACATGACATGTCAGGAGAGTTTGATAGGTTCCTCTCTCAGCATGAGCAGCTTGGGTCGGTTTCGACCGCAGCTCTTGCTGCGGACGCAGACCTTTTAGGGTCTGCCGAGAGGTCCGCACCGCCCCGATCTACGCCGCCACCCACACCCACCGGTTCAGCACCTCATCCGGTGTCTGATGCGGCATCGGACGAGGGTGTCATACGAGGGCGTCGTGCCCTCCCTTGGTCATATGATACCCATACGTAAGTAATAATTTATTTTTTTAACACGTTTTGAAATATATTTCACGCGTTATTTTTTCTTAACAACTTCACCTCTTTCAGGTTTGCAGCGGACCAGGGCCAGATTTCTGGTTGCATCACTCGGTCCTCCACCTGAGACAGGACCCAGCTGGATACCGCTGGGCTTTTGTCACCATGCAGACACGTAGATTCTACTGGGATGAGTTTCAGGTATTCAAATTTGGTGAATTTCATTTTTTGATACGTAATCGATCATTACTTTTCTAACCACGTTTTTACTTTTCCTCCGTATAATAATTGCAGAAGGCGTACAGCTGGCCAGCTGACATCGCCCACGACGTGGAGCAGGCCTGGCGGCATAGGGCCGCCACACGCTACAGAGACTTCATCAACTCGCACAAGACCAAGTGGGAGCGTGACCCCAATTATGCCAGGCCTGCCTATATATCCGAGGCCACCTGGGCGGGGTGGATAGCAGGTTGGATGGACCCTGCTACCCAAGCCCGCAGCGCCCGGAACGCGGCGAACCGGCGCAGCGGCAATGTACAGGGCCCAGCACCTGCCACACACTCAGGTGGGTCGGTTTCCCATGCCACCACGATGCGTTCTATGGTAAGTATTTTAATATTGGATTATTTAGATTCATTGATTTCATTGAATTATTTAGATTCGTGGACTTAAGTGGATTATTTACATTCATTGACTTAAGTGGATTATTTATATTCATTGATTTCTTATGTTGCGCTGTTGTTTTTTTGGTATTCGTATATGGTTAATTTAAGTAGTATATGTTTTCATTTGCCTTTTTCTTTTTATTTTTGCTTTGACTTGGGAGAGGCCTTTAAGGCCGGGATACCTCCAATAAACGAATAGGTCATGCCAAAATTTTTAAAATTATAGATTTCACCAACATATTTTATTTCATTCTTTCAGCAAGAGGAGGCGGGGAGTGGCCAGCCTCCTACGATCTCTTCTACAAGACGCATCGGAAGAAAGCCTCCGACAGAACGGAGGACTGGATCACGGCGAAGGCGCGCGACATTAGTGTAAGTAGACTACGATATCATTTGTTTTTTCATTAGTTTGTTTTATTTATTGCTAAACCCTAACCCTAACAATTCTTATTCTCATTTCAGGACGAGTACAACAGACTACTCGCACTTAGGGGAGAAGAGGCCGACAAGAACCGCGCTTATTGGGATGCGGTTCAGACCGTCGGCCCTCAGAATAAGAAGAAGAGGGAGGTGTACGGGGTCGGATCAGCAGCGCCGCGATTCTTTCCCGAAGTTCTGCATGCAGGTGCTTCCTCTGAGGCCAGCACCTCCGCGCCTTCTACGGCCCCAGAGACTCTTTCGCGCCTGGAATCAGAGCATGCGGCGCTGCAGCATGAGGTGGAGACCATCAGGGCGCAGCATGAGGAGAGCGTACGAGCACTGCGGTCGCAGCTGACTCAGACCCAGCAGGAGCTGCAGCAGTCGCTTCAGCAGGCGTTTCAGCAGGTGCTTGAGCATTCGCAGCAGCAGACGATGCAGGTGCAGCAGCAGACGATGCAGGCGCAGGAGCAGACGAACCAGCAAATCTCGCAGCTATCGCATCTCATCATCTCTATGATTTCCAGCAACTCGCAGTCTCAGCCTCCCCCTGATGGTCACTCTTCTCCGCATGATCCCCCTCCATCTTCCTCTGCATAGTATTTCATTTTTTGATTTTTCGTACAGTCTATTTCGTTTATTGTATTGAGATATCCTTTGTACTTTTATATTTTATATGACATTTATACGGATTCTATTTCGTTTGTGTTGTTTACGAACTTCAATACGCAAGTACTGTATTTCGGTATAACATTCGTACAAATGATTTAATATACAAAATATTTTTATCATTATAAAAATTAAATAATAATAAAAACTATTTAATTAATAATATATTGTATTATTTATAAATTAAAAATATATAATATTTAATATTAAATATTAAATTATAAAATAGCGACGAACCTGCGACGAAAACTAAATGTCGCAGACCGGAAATAAAAAATCAAAAATTTAAAAATAGCGACGAAAAAATATACCGACGAAACTTTGCGACGAAAAAATATGTCGCAGAAAGGAAATAAAAAAATAAAAAATTATAAAATAGCGACGACAACATACACCGACGAAACAACGACGGAAGTATATGGTCGCAGAACTGACATTTTTTCGTCGCAATTGTGCGACGCAACATCGACGAAAACTTTTCCGTCCCAATATAGCGACGCGCCACCGACGAAATTTACTTTGCGACAAGCTGTATCGCGACCAACTTTTTTCGTCGCAATTTCGTCGCTAAATGTCCTTAACGACGACATAGCGACGACTTTTGTCTGTCGCTATTTGTCTTTTTTTTGGTGGTGTGTGCCTATTATATATATACATACTTACACGTAATATCAAAAAACAACAACTAAGTATATATATTTATAGATCAAAGGGACAGTTTACACATATAACTACTTAATAATTTTAAACAAAAGACGGTAAACACTTATATATAATTCTGGAAATATCACAAAATATATATAAATATTTATACAAGTTCCGAAAACAGAAATTGTATACCCATATAATTCACTAACAGTTTAAAAATAAAAGTATTTGTGGGTATAACCAATTTTGGGTCAGCAAGTATACTGTTTGTATATGTATATATTTCGGAAACCCAATAAAAACGGTACACCTAAATATACAACTTGGAATTCTTTATATAACAATAAATATAAAATTCTAAAGTTCAACAATTGCACTTTGACATTCTCGGCAACCATGTGAAGTTTTATAGATATATTTTTATGTGTACAAAATTCAGTGAAATAAACTGTAATTATTAAATTAAACCCCTCTTATATATATACACATAAAAGATATACCATACATAAGATTTACAAACCACCACTATGACACTCAATGTATGAATTTTCACAAAGCAATTTATGTCTACAGTGGGCGGCCAAATGAGATTCAATTCCACAAGCACATATATAAACCGATTACACACTTACGCACACATATATATATGTGTGTGCGCGTACGTATAGATACATATATGTATATTTGCACCATTAAAACATTCATATACACACATCTATAACAACAAAATATACCAATTTATGATCCGAATTGTATAAGAAAATAGAGCCAATCAAGAAAAACACATAGAAGGCACATGAGGGTATTTACCTTTTTCTCCCTCATTTCTTTCTTCTTCTTTTCTTTTTTTCCTCTTCTTCCCTCTCACTCTCTTCTCTCGGTTCCTCACTGTCACATTTTTTTATGAATGGTGTGTGTGTGCAAGTG
>AP025057.1:23493520-23513434 GCA_036186865.1 Eustoma russellianum
CTTTTAAAGAGGGAGTCAAGGATGAAGCCGGTTATGAAGGAGAGTGGGGAGATGAATGGGGAGATAATTATGGAGACAATTAAGTGGGAGGTTAATGGGAGTTATGGATAATAATGTTGGATACTGTAATCAACTGCAGTGTACAGTGTGCGATTGTGTAAACTAACAAAATGCAAGCAGAACCGAGGCGAGTCTAAGGACTCTGTCCTTAAGACGATTTGCTCCGGTACAAAGTGCCCAACCGAAAACAGCAACGTCTCCCAGGATACAACGGGCAACTGTTCATACGAAGCGGCACAGCTACGTAAAGAACTCGACGAACCTGTGGAATGCTCTGATTTCTCGACGAACTGGACTGGAACAACAACGCAACAACAGTATGCAAAAAACGAAAATAGCAGGAGAGAACAACAGTGAAAAACGCAGAGAGCAGTCTGTATGTAGAAAGGCTGGAGAAGGAGGCGTTTTATAGGCGGGAAGGAAATGGCGGTTAATCTCCAGATTAAACCGCAGCCGTCGGATCAAACGGTTTTCATCCACAACCGTTAGATCGACGGTTTTAAACGTGGACCGTCGGATCTGACGGTTTTCGATCTTGGACGTTGGATGATAAACCGTAGCGGTTTATCAGAAAACCGTAGCGGTTTATCAGAAAACCGTATAGCGGTTTATCCAAAAACCGTAGCGGTTTTATCGTAACCGTTGATAAACCGTAGATCATAGACCGTTAGATCATAAACCGTTGGCAGATACGATCTCAGCCGTTGGATCATGATCCGCGTAGACAACGATCCACAACCGTTAGATCTTGCAACGGTTATGATCAAAAAATTTCAACCGTTGGATCACTTAATTTATTTTTCTGGAAAAAAATAAAAGAAAATTTCTCCAAAAGATAAGACCCGGGCGAGCCACGAGCCACGAGCCACGAGCCACGAGCCCGAGCCCGAGGCACGAGCCGAGCCGAGCCGGCCGGCACGTGCGGCGGCGGCGGCGGCGCGCGCGCGCGCGCGTTGTGTGGTGAACCTTGCCTGAGCTGCGTCCTGACTCCGTCAGAAAACTTCTCATGCCCAGGGCACATTTTAGAAAGCTCCAACTTGTAACTTATATGGTGGCTCTTTCATCCCAAGTGACCAATGTGGTATTCCACTTAAAGGGTGATGTGTTCACTCCTCATGAGGCCACATCACCACTTTTTCATTTTCCTTCCAATTTTACTCCAACTTTGAGCATAATTTCTCATTCACCCGGGTATCGGAATCGAGTGATTCAAAAGCCTAAAGTCCATCTACTGTCACGTAGATAATTTAGAAATTATTAATTTTCGTTTTTGATTAACGAACACTAATATAATTAAGCTCAAAGTATGGTGGTTGTCAACTTTTGACAAACCCACTTCCCAAAGTTTTCCAACTTACCTCATTTTCTCCAACAATCCCCCACATGAATGAAAATTAATGCAGATGCAGATGCAGACTCTATCGAGAAATCAGACAAGGATATGTTGCATCAGAAGAGGTAGCTTCTGGCTTTGAACCTTTCTTAGTGATATACCATCGGATCCACTCAGCTGGTTAGTGACCTGATGTCTTGAACTATCAGCCTTTATTGTGAACCTAGACAATGATACTCACACAACATTTCCTTTGACACCCCTTATTGGTTCTCATGGTTTGTTTCATTTTGGCCATGAACAACCTGGTTTCAGAAAGTGTATTAGAGAATTCTTGCCTCTCAGATTCTCATAGAAGCGGCCCCCACTTCACACTTACATAGGTGATTCCTATCAAGAGTATTCTGCCATACCCCCACTGATTTATCAAGATATAGGACATCATTAAAAGCATCAGCTTACCCTCATGTCTCTGCAGACAGCACTTTTATTTAACGGAATGAGTAAGTGCTAACTGAATCCTTATAACTTAGTTTTCCCATTGAACCTAGATTCTGGGATCTCCAGTCAACAAGGTTGGGTTACCGTTACAAAGATTCATGCTTTTTAGGCTTAAGTCCCATTCCGTTTGTCAACTTTGACATTTGATCTCTAGGCAAAGCTTTTGTAAGCGGATCCGCAAGATTCTCCTTTGATTTTACGTAATCAATGGAAATCACGCCATTAGAGATCAACTGCTTAATGGTATTATGTCTCCGACGTATGTGTCGTGACTTACCATTATAGATGCTGCTTTGAGCTCGTCCTATAGCTGACTGACTGTCACAGTGTATGCTTATAGGAGCGATTGGCTTAGGCCAGCATGGAATGTCTTCTAGGAAATTTCGAAGCCATTCAGCTTCTTCCCCAGCTTTATCGAGTGCTATAAACTCAGCTTCCATAGTTGACCGAGCTATGCATGTTTGCTTTGTAGACTTCCATGACACAGCACCACCACCTACAGTAAATAAGTATCCACTGGTGGATTTAGAATCTTTACAATCTGATATCCAGTTTGCGTCACAGTATCCTTCCAATACTGCTGGATATCTTGTATAGTGTAATCCAAGATTCATTGTGTACTTGAGGTACCTCATTACTCTATTTAGAGCTTTCCAGTGATCTTCACTTGGATTACTGGTAAACCTGCTCAATTTGTTTACTGAACAAGCTAAGTCTGGTCTTGTACAGTTCGTTATGTACATTAGACTTCCAATCACTTGTGAGTACTTCAATTGAGCTACTGGTTCACCCTCGGTTCTTCCTTAAGTGCATACTTAAGTCAAGCGGGGTTTTTTACTGGTTTTGCATCAAACATATTGAATCGTTTGAGAACGGACTCAATATAATGACTTTGTGACATGATCAATCCTTCAGTTACCCTTGAAATCTTGATTCCTAGGATAACATTGGCAACCCCCATATCCTTCATGTCAAAATTCCGTGTTAACATATTCTTGGTATTCAAGATGATGTCACGAGTACTGCCCATGATTAACATGTCATCTACATAGAGACATACTATCACATAGGCATTAAGTGTGTTTTTGATGTAAACACACTTGTCACACTCGTTGATCCTAAAGCCGTTTGTCATCATTACTTGATCAAACTTCAAGTGCCATTGTTTTGGTGCTTGTTTAAGTCCGTACAAAGACTTAACAAGTTTTACAAACTTTCTTCTCTTGTCCTGGCACAACAAAACCCTTCTGGTTGTTCCATGTATATCTCCTCCTCCAAATCACCGTTTAGAAAGCCGTTTTAACATCCATCTGATGGATTTCTAATTATAGACTGATGCAATCGCGACTAGCACTCTGATTGAATGTAATCCTTGTCACTGGTGAGTAAGTGTCAAAGAAATCAAACCCTTCTTTTTGCCGATAACCTTTGGCTACCAAACGCGCTTTGTATTTGTCGATAGATCCATCTTCTTTTAACTTCTTCTTGAAAATCCACTTGCATCCGAGTGGTTTACTTCCTGGTGAAGATTGACCAGCTCCCAAGTGTGATTTTGAAGAATTGATTCTATCTCCACTGTTGATTGCCTCTTTCCAGAATGAAGCTTCTGGTGTTGACATCGCCTCTGAAAAGGTCCTTGGCTCATTCTCTACCATGTAGGTTAGAAAATCTGGTCCAAATGAATGTCGGTATTTTGGCTCGTTTGCTTTGACGGGGTTCGTCAATTTCTTGAGTCGTTGTATCCCGAGTTCGCTTACTCGTACTGGCTTCTTTATCATTTCTATCTTCTTTGGAAAGACGTCTTCAAAAAACACTGCATTCTTGACTCCATGACAACATTTTCATGTATGTCAGGGATGTCAGACTTGTGCACCAAGAATCGATATGCACTACTGTTGTTGCATATCCTATAAATATACAATCAATTGTTTTGGGCCCTATTCTGACTTGTCTTGGTTTAGGTACTGCTACCTTAGCCAGACACCCCCACACTTTTAAGTATTTGAAACTAGGTTTATAACCTTTCCAAAGTTCATAAGGGGTCTTATCCATCTTTTTAGATGGAATTCTATTTAGAATGACATTGGCAGAGAGGATTGCTTCCCCCCACAAGTTCTGAGGTAACCCGAACTTATCAACATAGCATTCATCATCTCTTTAAGAGTTCGATTCTTGCGTTCAGCAATACCATTGGATTGAGGTGAGTATGGCGCAGTCGTTTGATGAATAATGCCATGTTCTGAACAAAATTCATTAAACGGTGCATCATATTCGCCACCTCTATCACTACGAATTATCTTAATTCGTTTGCTAAGTTGATTTTCAACTTCATTTTATAATCCTTAAAAGCATTAACGGCCTCATCTTTGCTACTTAGGCAAATAAACATAACAGTATCTAGTGCAATCGTCAATAAAAGTCACAAAGTACTTTTTACCACCTCTTGTTTGCACAAACTTTAAATCACACACATCTGTATGAATTAAATCTAACCGTTTCAGTGTTTCTTTCAATCGAAGGAAAAGGAGCCTAGTTATTTTCGCTTCAACGCAAACTTGACATTTTTTCTTAGTCATATTCAGTTTAGGCAACAAATCAAGATTTATCATTCTTTGAATTGATTTGTAATTAACGTGTCCCAAACGTAAATGCCATAAACAGAAGACTCAATCATATAAGCAGAAAGTAGATGCATTTTCATTAGCCACTACGGGCACAACTTTTTTCCTTCTTAGGTACAATGGTCATAACGTTTAACTTAAACATTCTTGTCTACCAAGTACCCCTTTCCCAAGTACAAACCCATCTTAGTAATGATAACTTTGTTAGACTCTAACACAAGTCTAAACCCATGCATCACCATCAAAGCGCCAGAAATCAAATTCTTCCTAATATCAGGAACATGCAGAACATTCTGCAGAGTCAGAAACTTTCCAGAAGTCAACTTCAAAACAACATTTCCTTCACCTTCAATCTTTGACGAAGCATCATTTCCCATGTAAAGCTGTGCACCATCAACGGGCTTGTATTCTGTGAACATTGCCTTGTTTTGCACAAACATGTCTCGTAGCTCCAGTGTCAAGCCACCATGCGTGCGGATTTTCCCACAATGTTGCATTCACTCACAACAGCACAAAGATCCAGATCTCCATTGCGCCAACCAGGTTCGCCTTCGCTTTCTCTTGCCTTTTCTTTGGCTTGCGACAGGTCACTGCTCCGGTGCCCCTGAATGCCACAATTGTAGCACTTACCTGTGAACTTTTTGGCGATCTCTTTGCCTTTGTTGTTCACACCCAACTTGCCTTTCTTTTTCTTCGTCGCCTCTGCGACATGAGCCTTTGCCTGACCAGAAAAATTGAGCAAATTTCTTCTCAGATCTGCGATTGTCTTCTTCGATACGCAACCGAAACAATCAGATCTTCCAAGGACATCTCCTTTCGCTTATGTTTGAGATAAGCTCCTGAATTCCCTCCACGAAAGAGGTAGCTTCTCAATTACAGCAGCAACAAGGAAAGATTCACTAAGGGACATACCCTCTTCTTCCATTTCAGCCACTAACATCTGAAGTTCCTCAATCTGAGAAACAACAGTTTTAGAATCAAGTCATCTAAATCAAGAAATTTACCAATGATAAATTTCTTCGCACCAGCATCCTCTGTCCTGTATTTTTTGTCTAAAGCCTGCCATAAAGATTTTGCAGTCTTAAAGGTACTATACAGTCCATACAGAGTATTATCAAGACAACTTAAAATGTGACTCAAACAGACATAATCACTATATTTCCATGCTTCAAGCCATCAAGCTATTCTGCATATTCACGTTTGATCCTCGACTGGTATCACCACTGGAGGATCCTCGGTCAGCATTTTGGCCAGCCCCAGAGTTGTCAAAAAGAACAGCATCTTCTGCTGCCAACGTTTAAAGTAACTGCCTCCAAACTTCTCTGGTTTCTCAACCTGTCCAACAACCGGAACAGGAGCAGGAACGGCAGCGGGTGCAACTGGAACAGCAGTGTTCACTTCCTCGGACGGACCAAGGTGCACGCCATTGAAGGAGTTCGAACTTTCGTTCTCCATTTCAGATTCTGTGGAACGCAATACAGAAACAAAACACGAAACGGATTAGTTTCGTATTAACAGAAACTGTGATCGCAACACGAAACAAATTACAGTATATAAAATAAATCGTCTTAAGAATGTTGGATACTGTAATCAACTGCAGTGTACAGTGTGCGATTGTGTAAACTAAAATGCAAGCAGAACCGAGGCGAGTCTAAGGACTCTGTCCTTAAGACGATTTGCTCCGGTACAAAGTGCCCAACCGAAAACAGCAAACGTCTCCCAGGATACAACGGGCAACTGTTCATACGAAGCGGCACAGCTACGTAAAGAACTCGACGAACCTGTGGAATGCTCTGATTTCTCGACGAACTGGACTGGAACAACAACGCAACAACAGTATGCAAAAAACGAAAATAGCAGGAGAGAACAACAGTGAAAAACGCAGAGAGCAGTCTGTGTAGAAAGGCTGGAGAAGGAGGCGTTTTATAGGCGGGAAGGAAATGGCGGTTAATCTCCAGATTAAACCGCGTCGGATCAAACGGTTTTCATCCACAACCGTTAGATCGACGGTTTTAAACGTGGACCGTCGGATCTGACGGTTTTCGATCTTGGACGTTGGATGATAAACCGTAGCGGTTTATCAGAAACCGTAGCGGTTTATCAAAACCGTAGCGAACCGTAGCGGTTTATCGTAACCGTTGATAAACCGTAGATCATAAAACCGTTGGCAGACACGATCTCAGCCGTTGGATCATGATCCGCGTAGACAAGAACCGGGCGGGCGAGCCACGAGCCACGAGCCACGAGCCACGAGCCCGGAGCCCGAGCACGAGCACGAGCCGAGCCGAGCCGGCCGGACGGAGGGCGGGGCGGCGGCGGCGCGCGCGCGTGTGTGGTGAACCTTGCCTGAGCTGCGTCCTGACTCCGTCAGAAAAACTTCTCATGCCCTTAGGGCACATCTAAAGTGCCTCTCCTACCACTATATTGGTGGCATTTTTCCTCCAAGTGACCAATGTGGTATTCCACTTAAAGGGTGATGTGTTCACTCCTCATGAGGCCACATCACCACTTTTTCATTTTCCTTCCAATTTTACTCCAACTTTGAGCATTAATTTCTCATTCACCCGGTATCGGAATCGAGTGATTCAAAAGCCTAAAGTCATCTACTGTCACGTAGATAATTTAGAAATTATAATTTTCGTTTTTGATTAACGAACACTAATCATAATTAAGCTCAAAGTATGGGTGGTTGTCAACTTTGACAAACCCACTTCCCAAAATTTTCCAACTTACCTCATTTTCTCCACAGGTTAATGACAATATATCTGAGCTAAAGTAAGATTATCCGATAGAGGTGTTGTAGAAACCCAAGAATTGTAATTACTGTCTAAGATTTCAAAATAGAGTTGTAGAGAGAGAGGATCAAGTAGTTTCTTGTACGCTGGGACCTTTAGCCTTCAATAATTAAAGGACAGCTTATATTATACAAGATCGCATTAACCCCTATCCCAAGCTTAAATAATAATTTTAGTCGGAATAACTAATATTTTCTTTATTTTAAAGGATCAGTATTATTTAATTTCTACTGTAGTTGGTAAAGATGAGTGTAAGTGATATTTAATCTTTATTGGACCAAGGAAGTGATATTATCTTACAAAATTTAAGGTTCATGTTTCTATGCAATTTTATATTCTATTAAATTACATATGTCTTTCACCTTTTGATAATGATCTTTTCAAAGAAGAAAATTATATACAAATATAAAATTTCTAATATAGTCATGTTTGTAATTGTTTTACTACATTTGATGTTTATATTTGACGGGTATGTATATATATGTATATTATGGATTATATTAAGATTCATGCACATTTTTACCCAAAAGAGTTTGGTAAAGTTTAACAGATCTAGTATGACCTAATCAGATATATCTATTGTATACATGATATCATTTTAACAATAGTGATGAGTTTCTCTAATGTAAAGTAGTTGTTTTATAAATATAATCACTAAAGACGTACAACTTAATAAAAATCCGACCAATTGACCGAACCAAAATTGATCCAAACTGAATGGTTTTGTAGTGGGGTTGTATGTGTGGAAAAAACTAGACTGATTATTTGGTTTGATTTTTGGTTTAAAAAAAGAGAAAGCTATAAAAACCAGACTGAACTGTTTGTTATAATTTATATATTAATTATTTTTTATAAATTGTTTAGTTTTTATCCATATTCCTCTGTCTATAACCCTAAAAAAATGCGTATTAGATTGTCAAACATTTATTTTATGCTTGTTTCTCACAAAATATTCGTGGCATTATAGCAAGCATATTTGAGATATTATGAAGCTTCAACTGTTGATATTTTTTCTTCCTGTTTGCATTTGATTTCGGCCAATAAATTTATTTGGCTAACTAATTGAAATAATTGAGAAAGAAAAAGCCGAAACCGGGACTAAAAATATTGTTATTTCTTAAATACATATACATTAGTAAAGTCATTTTCAATTGTTACTTGATTATTTCTATAGTTTACTTTAATTAATTTACTGGGTCACATTACAGCACACATTATAACAAACTGAACACTTGTCACAATGCAAGAAGCTTTTATAGGGACAACTTGACATTGTCATATTTTACATGCAAAATAGATCATTATTCTTATAAAAGGACAGTTACAACACACATTTTGGTGGATATTCATTCTCATAGTAAATACTCTGTTTTTATACTAAATATTCTAAGACATAATTCAATTATTTTAAAACTCGGATTCCTGCAACTAGGGGGAACAAATGAGTCAAGCTTGCTCATGAATTGCTTGTGCTTGACTCGTCAAATGCTCGCTCGAATTATAGTTAATCAAAATCAAGTTGAGTTCGGGCAACTCGTTTGTAGTTCGAGTCGAGTTTGAGCAACCTGTTGTTTGACTTGAAAGACTCATGAACCTTATTGAGATCATCTTATCGTGCAAAGTTTGAGCTGCTCGTTTAAAATGACAAAAAATATTAATTGTTTATACGGCAATAAACAAAATGTGGAAATCAAGCACTAGCATGCTTGATTGCTTGAAGTCAATCGAGCCCAATCGAGCCAAGCACAAGCACCCTCAAAATAAAACGCGCTGAGCCGAGTATCTATAGATCAGGCTCAATTTGAGCTCGAACATACCTTAAATTTGTAACATGCTCAGTTCAACGTCGTCTCATTCATTTGCATCTCTATCCGCAACTGACTTGAACATTGAAAGTTTTATCGAACAACAAATTACGGGACTTTTAACATATTTTTGTTTTACATATTTTAATACTCTGTTAAACAACTTGGAGATTCAAATTATTCAACAATTCAGGTACATATGGAGACGGGGGTCTCACTGGAAGCGGAATCTTTATCCCTTGGGACATAAGTATTTTTTGTCTACTACTTATCCTCTCCAGAACCTAACGATAGCTTTTGCTGTCGTTGGGATATACGGGTATGGATGATGATGATGATATCTAGGTGAGAATTTTTGTTTGTCACCCTTGAAAATTTTATATTCACGTTAAGAAAATTCTACCTTAAAGTTGTTCCTTATTCACCTCACTTCTAGCTAGCGTATTTCCTGCAAACGACTATATCAGGGTTTTAGCGACTCTGTCTCCTTTTTTTCAATGTATAAATTGATTATTTTCGCTACGTAATATCTCACTTAACTTAGAAAACCAGATCCGATTTACATCTTTTATACATGGCTTTTAAACCTGGGACGGTAGGTCTCTGGATGAGAGATTTCAACTTTGCTTCAAATTCGATTATTTTTAATGCTTTGGATCAACAGTGATGTGATGTAGTTTATACTTATATTTGGATAGCATTTGTTTTTATATGAAATCAATAAATAAAACATAAAAACTGGTCCAAATAGTTTATCACCCTTCTTTACAGGGCCCCGCAAAAGATAAGTGTTGGATGATTACTAAGGAGGTAGTAATTTTTAACTATTATAATGATAAGACTAGGGGTAATCATAATCAAAGGATTGTGGCTGCCAAGACATAATGGGTCCCGCGTGCCGACGTGGCGGATATCTTGTGATTGTCGTTCTAGGCACCATACGCCATACGGAAACACTTGGTGAGAATTTATGGTATATGGTATTGGCAATCAGGAATCATGACCCAATATTAAAAAGATTTAAGATATGTTATTGTCTTGTAACCATAAATTTACTTGTTGATGGACAAAACTGTCCGGCATTTTCAACATGATGAGCAATTGAGTTGACATGTGAGAAAATAGTTCATGATGAGCCAAAAAAATCCCTCGTTAGTCAATAACGGTCAACGTTGAAGTAAGGTGTAGAAATGGCTAAGTATGGCGGGTCTGGTCCTGGAGGATGACCAGATCACAGGCGGACAAATAGTCCATCTCAAACACCAGGCCCCACTGCCATCTCGCCCATCGGGCCTCTCGGCCATCTTGGCCCTAGGGTGCCAGTGCCTCTGGGGGCTAAAGATCTCATCTCGGCCTAAAGGCCCCGTCTCGGGCTACAGTTCCATCTCGGCCAATGAGTTGTGCTCGGCCTCGGATCTGATTTGTCCATTGATCTCGGGCCACCATTTATGGTGTCAGCAACGAGCATCATGAAAGGTTCTCCGATGCTATGGAGCTGGTTATTTTCATCTCGGCATGATGACCTCACATTACCAGTCATCATATTGGCGCTAAAGGATAATCAAGTGGTCATCTCGGACATCTAGAGGATGTCGGTTATACATCTAGCTCGGGCAGCAAGTTCCTAAGCTCTCAACAGTTATTACAGCCGCGGGTCTCTGACTAATGACTTCGGCCAGATTACAACAGTCACGATGCTGTGTGCTACGTGGCATACATGCAATCTTGATTCTCTCCAGATGTCAATCATACGGGGGAAGTTGCCAGCACAACAATCTTTAGCAGCTGCACGGCTGTCATGCAAGATGGCCAGACGTCTTCATTTCATCCATCTGGACACGCAGCATCCAGCTTCGCTAAGTATAAAAGGGCTTCCTCAACAGAAAGAAACCCAAGTTTTCCCAAATCTTTCCAAGCTCATCACTTTTCATCTCTGCTCGGCTAACATACTCTGGCCGACCTCAAAACAGGTTTTCATATAAACATTCTAAATAAGCTCTATGCTAAAATGCCGCACATGACTGATTGAGCGTCGGAGGGTTTTCTCGGGGCAGCGCCCTGGGACCCCTAACGCTTTCTTTCCTTTCTCAGGCTTTTAAGGACTGTTAGACGGAAGAATAATGGCCTGGACCCCGGATATTTCGACTTTTACACTGGTGATAAATCCGACATCATCAGATTGGCGCTAGAAGGAAGGGCGAACCTCCGGGTCCCTTTACTTTCGAAATATCAATTCAAGTCATTTCCAACAACTCCTAGCTGACCTTGGAAGCTATCGAGAGAAAGATGAGCAAAGAAGACGACCAAAGGTTTTCTTTGCAATCAATTGCACAATGTTCCGAGGTGTCAAGAGAGTCCACAACTCCTATCATCCTCACAATGAGGAACATATGCGGGCTATACACTATGTGGCTCAAAATCCAGCAGCATTTCAAGCTGTAATGGAAATAAGAGGGAAAGCCCTAGCAGAAGGTACCAGTGGTCTCTTCCGCTAGTTCCAGTGTACAGGAGTTGGAATATTCCCCATCTCGGCGGGGATATCATTCTGAATGTCAAACCGAGATGGTGGCTGAAGCAGGATGTTCAGCACAAAGGTCTGGTTACCAGGGCACACAGTGCACCTTAACCTCATCTCTGCCATTCAGGCCTAGGAAGCATATCCAGGCCTCACGGCGAGAGAAAGAGCATCTGTCAAAGTTCAGCTAGGAGGTCAGGGTAGAGAAAGAAGCTCCTTGTTAGCTTCAAAGGCCCATATCCTTTCCTACATAAGAAAGAAAGGGCTGGCCAAAGAACCTCAGCCCCTTGCCGGGCCATTCCACAAGAGGAACTCACAACTCTACTGCCTTTATCACCATGACATTGAGCATGACACAGAAGATTGCAGGCAACTTGGCCAAGAAATTGTGCGCCTGATTGAATTGGGACATTTGCAGCAATTCTATGATCCAAAGGTCAAGGACATAGTTGGCCCAAGTTGGATACTTCTCGAGAAGGTGGATGCCGACTTGGGCAACGATCCTGGGACTCAAGGATGAGAACTTAGACTCCTGGGAACAAAGTCTGCCAATGACTGGTTGAATTAAGATTTGAGGAAAATCCTGAAACAAGTCCTTGGTACACCCAAGGCACGAGCCCGCCAAAGGGTTAAAATTTCTCCTCAGCAGGTTCTGGGGAAAGAGCCCGCCAGAGGGTTAAAAATTTCTCCTCAGCAGGTTCTGGGGAAAGAGCCTGCCAGAGGGTTAAAGATTTCTCCTCAGCAGGTTCTGGGGAAAGAGCCCGCCAGAGGGTTAAAAATTTCTCCTCAGCAGGTTCTGGGGAAAGAGCCCGCCAGAGGGTTGAAGTTACACCTCGGCAGGTCTGGGGTAAAAGCCCGTTGTAGGGTAGAACAAGACCTCGGCAAGTCCAAGGTAAAAGCTCGTTATAGGGTGAAACGAAAAACTCGGTCACACTGAGGCAGGGGCCCATTAAGGGATGAACCTGTATGAATTCAGCAAGTCTGAATAGGCGAAGTAAGACATCCGAGGGCAAACTTCCCAGCATCTCACCTCAGCGAACGTACACCGAGTAGGCTTGGCAAAAAACAGTTTATTCCCAAGTGTCATCCAGATTGGATCTCGGCAAAGGCTGCGCAAGTTTCACTTGATCGATTCTTGGTTCAGCTCGGCAACGATCCAGGTTCATCTTACATTTAAGAGTTGCCTTATTATGTTAGAACTGATCAGGTTAATCAGAGTCGACGCAAGAACTTGGCAACAACAAGTTGGAAGAGTTAACTCGGCCTAGAAATGGATTCACTCCGACGTGAAGTTAGTTTATTTCAATAGAGTTGATCAAGTTTACTAAGACTGACATGAAAAGTTAGCAGTAACAACAAAAATGCTGAGGGCAAAAGGATCAATTAAGCCAAAAGAGATTTTCATATGAAGAGCTGAATTACAAGGTGATGTCTGCCCTGATAAAGATAAACAAAAGGAATCCTAAGCCTAATCATCCTGATCTTCGTCCCTCAAGTCAGCTCCATCCACGAACTTTTGGAACATTTCTTCGAAGTCTGGGCAGCAAGAGGGTTGTACAGCTCAGTTAGGCGGGGATCACTTTGTTCAGATCGGGATAGATAGCAGAGCAAACATCAATGGCTTTTGTCTGGCCGGCCTCCATGGCTGAGCCTTGCAGATGGATCATGTTCTCCTCGAAGAACTTGGACTTTCTGAAGTCTCGAATGGCTCTGATATCAGCTTCCATCAATTTATCGCGCAGAAGGTTGATCATCTCAGCGTCATCCTGGCTCTTCTGCGTTATCTCAGCATTTTGTTTCTTCAAGAACTTAACCTCATTGAGAAATTGAGTGGAGGCCAACTCAAGGTCAGCCACTTTATTCTCCAACTCGTCCACCTTAGAGTTGGAGGTGGCCAACCTCGTCTCAGCATCTTCAGCCTTCTTCTGGAGATGGGCGGTTTCTGTCTCCAAGTCAGCAACTCTCTGGGTCAGCTCGGCTTTTTCTTCTCTGATACTTCAAATTGTTCTCTTGAAGTTGCCAGCTCCCCAAGAAAGTCCCTGCTACGAGTAACCAGTTCCATCCCCTGGCCTTCTATTCAAAAAGATAGCATTAAAAAGAAGTCCACTAATAAAATAAGTAAAGTACTCAACAGGAGATTTGCTTACCAGAGCAAGGTTGGACATATAAGCATTGGTCAGGGCCGCGAAGTCAGTCGCCCTGAATCTCTGAAGATCCCGAGGCAGGATTGCTGCTCTATTAAGCCTTTCGGCCACAGCAGGATTCTCAGCAGAATCCCCCTCAGAAAACCCAATCAAGATTGGGTCTTGAACATTACCAGGTTGAGGCAAGATCTCCTCAACTGGGTCAGCAGTGAACATCTCCGGGGGCTGAGATGGCCCTGGATCACGTCTGCTAGAGCCTTCACCCCGATACCTCTTCCGGGGGCGAAGGCTAGAACTCTCACCAGCGTCAGCTGGAATCTCAGATTCAGTTGGAGCCTGGGGCTGGATCTCAGCCTCAGGCTCATCGTCTACAATTGTGATGGGCAGAACTGCGCAGAAGAAACAAAAATGAGCCAAAAAAGTATCAAACATTTAGAAAAATTCTTACATATGAAGTGGGGGGTTTACCTGGTTCAGGCTCCGCCAGCTCGGGCTCAGCAGGAGCAACACTAGAAACTGGGGGCACCGTCGAAGTGGAAGCTCCCCCAGAGCCAAGTGTGGCTAACCTCCTCTCTCTTCTAAGCCTTTTTCTGGCTTGAGTCTCAACCATCATGTCCAAGCGGGTAGAAGGGCCGGCCATTGCACCTGCATCAGAATTGAATAGTTAAGTATTGAAGGAAGAGAAAAATAGCAGGAAAGAAAAAGAATAATATCCACCTCGGACAATGGTTAACTGGTCTGGAGAGAGTGGCAAATATAGGTTGCCAACATCCGAATGCTCCAGGTCAGCTGCTAACTAGATCTCCGAGTCCACCTTTGCCAGTCAATGACTATGGGAAGGGCTCGAAGTCTGTCTGCTCATTGTAGTGATCTCGGCTCAGCCTCGTGTTATCAGCCTTGCCAGCTTTCCAGATACTTCTGCTCGGCAGCTCGGACCTTTTGACATAAAAGAATTTTCCCTTCCATCTCTTATTGGAGGTAGGAATATTGGTGGCAAAAGGGAAATCAATGCCAGACGTTCGCTTGCTGAAGTAATACCAGCTTTGCGAAGTTCGGCATGCAAAAAGTGCTCGGAAAATGGTGTTGAAAGGGAGCTCAGCAATTCTCAGGAAAAGAATATAACAAAGAATGAGTTTAAGGTCATTAGGCTGAATTTGCGGAAGCCTGAGCCGTAAGCCCGCAAGATGCGGAGAAGGGGTTCAGGAACAGGAAGGTTGAACCCGGACTTGAAGTAGTCTTCATAGACTGCTTCATAATCCCTGGGAGGATCATAGGCAGTCTGACCAGGCAGAGGTAAAAATGGGCCGAAACGGTTCTTATCAACCTTGTAATATTTACAAATCCTATCCAGGTCGGCCTCGGAAAGAGAAGTAGAAGTTTCTTGAACAGTAGGGGAAGGCCGACCTCTTTCTATGACTCCAGAAAATTGAGAAGGATCCTTCATCGGGGCCGGAGGATTTACAGACGCCGGAGCAGGGGCAACCCTCACTTGCTCCGGCGAGGAATCGATTACGGTTAGAGCTCTGCTGAATTGAGCAGAGCCCCGGTGGTTGGAAGCAAATTGCCGATGGGAAGATCATCGGCAAAAGCAGAAAACGCCAGATAGCGATGGAGAGAAGCAGCGGCCTCTCCGCTTCCGGCGGCGTAAGAACCTCCCTCAGAAAGGTTCTGTGAATCATGGGAAGAAGACGACATTATGAAGATGAAAGGAGGACTTACAGAGATTGAAGGATCAAGGAGATTGAACGAAGATGGAGCAAAGGTTGAAGAAAACTGGAAGGCACCGGAATCAAAAGAGCTCACCGGAGAAGAAGCCAAATTGCCGGAGAAAGAAAACGAAAGCAAATAAAGAGAAGAAATGATTTGAAGAAGACCAATTTATAAGGCTTCATCTCGGCAACCCAAGCGTCGCCTGAAATAAATGGCTGTCGGTTCGTCAAACGACGGAGTTCAAAAAGCTGCCCAACTGACGCTTCGTGCTCTGCGCGAACAGTAAATGTGCAGACCGAGCCAATCAGAATTGGACGCGTGCCAGAACAGATAGCATGCTGAATGAATCGGGTCAGAGTCATCTGATCAGTTCAGCCAGAAGCCATCATTAGCACTTCGTACTCTGTGCCCTTATAAGTACGTTGCGGGGCCTAATCAGGTCTTAACACGTCATCAAGGGAAGGTTGACCAAGCAAAAAATCTTAGCAGATCAGCCTGCCCTCTCAGGTCAGCTCGGCCAGCCTAATCTGGGGGGCAAGTGATGAGCCAAAAAATATCTCTCGTTAGTCAATAACGGTCAACGTTGAAGTAAGGTGTAGAAATGGCTAAGTATGGCGGGGGTCTGGTCCTGGAGGATGACCAGATCAAGGCGGACAAATAGCCCATCTCAACCACCAGGCCCCACTGCCATCTCGCCCATCGGGCCTCTCGGCCATCTTGGCCCTAGGGTCCCAGTGCCCTCTGGGGGCTAAAGATCTCATCTCGGCCTAAAGACCCCGTCTCAGGCTACAGTTCCATCTTGACCAATGAGTTGTGCTCGGCCTCGGATCTGATTTGTCTATTGATCTCGGCCACCATTTATGGTGTCAGCAACGAGCATCATGAAAGGTTCTCCGATGCTCTATGGAGCTGGTTATTTTCATCTCGGCATGATGACCTCACATTACCAGTCATCATATTGGCGCTAAAGGATAATCAAGTGGTCATCTCGGACATCTAGAGGATGTCGGTTATACATCTAGCTCGGGCAGCACTCAGTTCCTAAGCTCTCAACAGTTATTACAGCCGGGGTCTCTGACTAATGACTTCGGCCAGATTACAACAGTCACGATGCTGTGCTACGTGGCATACATGCAATCTTGATTCTCTCCAGATGTCAATCATACGGGGGGAAGTTGCCAGCACAACAATCTTTAGCAGCTGCACGGCTGTCATGCAAGATGACCAGACGTCTTCATTTCATCCATCTGAGACACGCAGCATCTAGCTTCGCTAAGTATAAAAGGGCTTCCTAACAAAGAAAGAAGCCCAAGTTTTCCCAAATCTTTCCAAGCTCATCACTTTTCATCTCTGCTCGGCTAACATACTCTGGCCGACCTCAAAACAGGTTTTTATATAAACCATTCTAAATAAGCTCTATGCTAAAATGCCCGCAACTGACTTGAGCGTCGGAGGGTTTTCCGGGGCAGCGCCCTGGGACCCCTAACGCTTTCTTTCCTTTCTCAGGCTTTTAAGGACTGTTAGACGGAAGAATAATGGCCTGGACCCCGGATATTTCGACTTTTACACTGGTGATAAATCCGACATCATCACATCTTTTTATATATTGTAACATCATTTTAATTATAGACTTCCATATGAAGTTAAATTTAGAATATGATATAATAAAACAAAATTGGATGATGATGATGAAAACAAAATGAATCACTAAATTGGATGCGCTTTATATTGTGAAGTAGTAGTTGATCGACACAGCTTAACGCAATTTTCATTATGAGTCATCGAGAAACAACCTCTGTGTTTTATGGTTGTATACATCCGATCCCCGTACCTTGTCATAGATAAAACTTCTAAGGCAATGCGATAATGTTGTTACCTTTGAATGATTTAGCCTTTTGCTTGAGAATAATGATTAGGTATATAAATGCGATCTTACTTTGAATGATTGCTCCTAAAATATAGGGGACGGTGGGGTATATTGTATTATTATCAACAGGAGTAAGACATGATAAGGACAAGATATATATGTGGAGATGGGAATTTGGACAAAAAGATGCATATGTCTTTTCCATTTTCCAATCATTTATAAAATTGTAGGACCAATTAACCTCAACAATGTGTCTCAAGGTTCCCATCTATGGATGATCGACAACATACAATATCACACGCTTATTATTCGCTGACCTCACCTCACCCATCCCGTTGTCCTTAACTTACAAAAAGAAGTTAACCTAGTGCGTACACGTACACATTTCTAATTTCGTCGCATCATAAAAGATTGAAAGCCCCCTACCCCTCACCTCCGAAAAGTTCCATTGCCTTCTAGGGGATAGGATCCCCTCACCGCAAGGGGATGAGGTGACGCGTGATCGCGCGACACGTGGCAGCAAGGGGGGTGGTGAGGCTAGATGCATGTGACCCTCATCTAGCCTCACCACCCTCTCTTGATGCCACGTGTCGCGTGGTCACAAAAGGGGTGAGGAAAGTGGGGGTGAGGAGATCCCAACCCCCTTCTAGTGGATTTTGTTTGGAGAAAAAAGTGAAACCTCTCACCCGAGGGTTTACACCATCATAGTCTTAAGAATCATGTGTGGATGATGCAAATTAGTAGTCCAGCGGCTTCCTAAATTGTGTGAGCTCTTACACAGTCACCCACACGAGGTGTCCCCCACAAACCAGGTCTTCGGCCTACCATCAGAGAAACATCTACACTGTGAGTATCTCTGGAATCGAACTCTTAACCTCTTGCAGGAGAAACTAGTGGATCTTTGCCGAAGATATATAAATATGTGTTCCAACAGTTAGCCATCAAGGTGTTAGGTAGACAGTATATTTGGGATCTTTACACTACATGTTGACTATCACTAAAATAAATTAGTTTGAACAAGTTGAAGGTTTAACTTTGTAAATCTATTAGATACAGAAGGTCATATTTGACTCCAATAGCTTCACCATTCCAGCTTTAATGAGTTTCGTGGAAAATGTTAATTAGATTGCTTAGCGGCTTCATAGATGAGAGGCCCAGAAATTGGTTGCCACAAGTTGTTTGAGCCTAAACTCGTTCTGTTATAAAAAAGCTGATGACATGATCAAATACCTATATTGTAGCTGCTAAGATTCGAAACGGTAACCTTATATATAATCTATGCTCTTCATTCTTTTGGTTCCTTCGACTTCGATAATGTTGTTAGCTGAAGAGAAAATCCAAATGCATAAACGAGAATGATCATATGCTATAACCCAAAAAAAAAATCTTTCCAGAACACTGGGCAGCACCTTATCTGAAACATTAGGTAAGTACAGTTGGGTTGTGGATATGACAATGATGCTCTTCAGAAACCACAAACGTCGCACATGGATCATTTGGTACGTGGTGGAGACACTTCAGCTGAAGGTTATCACTTTGAAACTCACATGAATTAGTTAGGTCAGTCCAGCGTTTAAAAAGAATAGGTAAAGTGAAAGTTAAGTTAAAAGGTTTTAAAGAGAAAATTTAAAATAATAAAGAGAGTAGAGAAGTCCGTTGTACTATGTTAAAGAATTTCGTAAACAAAACCGAAAGCTTCCACTATTAAGATAACATAACAACAGTAAAATCCTCGTCTGATCAATGTTGTTAAAAATCCCCATTGGCTAATTTGAGAAGAAATGCATGGCTTATATGAGGATGAGGTTCCACACCCATTGTCTTAAGGTTTTGAGTGGATATGAGCTTCACCTCATGTAAGCCCAAGTTCAACATGGTATCAGAGCAGGTTTAAAATGTGGACTCACCCCTTGCCTGACCCATGGTTGGCACACATGTTTCCTCTCACCTAAGTCCAGATGTTGGTCCAGAGTTCATATCTGGCTTGCGGTTTGTGATTGAGGACGGGTTGTAAGACACGTGTGATGTCAAGCCACGTTGCCACGTGAAGACAGGTTGTTGAGAATTCCACATTGGCTAAGTGGTTTGTGATGAGAACGGGTTGTAAGGCGCGTGTGTATGTCAAGCCCGTTGCCACGTGAAGGCAGATGTTGAGATTCCACATTGGCTAAGTGGTTTGTGATTGAGAACGGGTTGTAAGGGCGGGTGTGCATGTCAAGCCAGTGCCACGTGAAGGCAGGTGTTGAGAATCCACATTGGCTAAGTGGTTTGTGATTGAGGGCGGGTGTAAGGCGCGTGTGTATGCAAGCCACGTTTGCCAGTGGGCGGGTGTTGAGAATCCTACATTGGCTAATTTGAGAAAAAATGCATGGCTTATATGAGGATGAGGTTCCACCACCCATTGCCTTAAGGTTTTGAGTGGATGTGTTTCACCTCATGTAAGCACAAGTTTCAACAAAGTATGCAGCAAACAGTACAGAAGGGATATACAACATAATCCTGATGCAATTTCTCCAATTATGACATTGCAGAAGAATTGGAAAGCCTAAGGCGCTCGCTTTGA
>AP025057.1:23513534-23530913 GCA_036186865.1 Eustoma russellianum
CTGAGGTTGAGATTGAAGAGCTTAATAAGTCCTTAAATCAATGGGGAGGACAACTCACCGAAGAACGAATTCGACGGATACTCTTGAGGCAAAAAATGTCAACCTCAAAAAGCGGGTTACAACACTTCAAAGCGAGCTCAACATACAAAAGGCCAAGTACCAAAAGCTCAATTCAAAACTTAAGGCAGCCATCTCTGGATTATGTTTTTCCTCCGATGAGGAGTAGTTCGAGTTCCCTTTCCATTTGATGTTCTCAGAAAGAGGGGCAATTTAATTGTTCATATTGGTATTCGTTTGTTAATATCAGTATTTGATCGGTATTTGAGTATACTTTCTTGCTTGCTGGTCTTTAAGTATACTTGCTTGGCTTGCTTGCTTGATGGACATGCATGTAATAAATATGATATGCTTGCTTGTTTTGATGGCATGCTTGCTTGATATGTATGACATAGTAAAACTTGATGGCATGGTTGCTTACACATGCTTGCTTGATGTGAAAATGAAAGTTTTGACATATATGTTGAATAACAAGTGTAAATCGGAATATCCCATGATATATGTGTTGCATTTACTAATTGAAACATGATTTCGTTGAGGGGGAGTTTTGAAAAGTTTTTTAATAAAATCTGTTAGTTTTGGGAGGAATACTTATTGAGGGAGTGTTTTGGATATGGTAACAGGTGTCATGTATTTAGGGGGAGCATAAAATGCATTGACGAAGGGAGAGATATAAAATTTCAAGTTTTGAAACTCTTAGCTAGCTCAAATATAGATTTTCAAGCAAAAACATCTTTTAAAAGTCTTGGTTTTGAAATCATCAAAAAGCGAGAGATTGTTGGGATATGAAATGTTCTGATAAAGTTAAAAGATATTTTAAAAGAGCCAAAAAAGAATTTCAAGCTTGGGATTGAAGTAAAATGAGAAATACACACTGCGAGACATGTATCTCTTACATGGATCGATCGATGTATACATAGTCTCTCAAGGAGAGACATCGATCGATCTATGTTGGAAATGTCCGAGGTTAGAACCTTATTGTCCAACATCGATCGCTCAAGCTGATAGACATCAATCGATCGATGTGACATCAGTCTCTGTTAGAGACATCAATCAATCGATGTAGTGAAGGTTCAAAGTTGAACCTTACTATAAGACATCGATCTCTCAGAGTCTGAGACATCGATCGATCGATGTGTACATCAGTCTCTCGGAAGAGACATCGATAGATCGATGCACATAAGAAATAAAACTGAAACCTTACTGGAAGACATCGATCTCTCAGCTTTGGAACATCGATCAATGTTATAGACATCAGTCTCTCAAGAAAGAGACATCGATCGGTCGATGTATAGCAGATTAAAAACTGGAACCTAACTGGAGGACAAAGATCTCTCATTGCAGACACATCAATGGATCGATGTCATCCAGAATTCAGATTTTTTTGACCATTGGAATAAAATCCAAGGGATATTCATGGCGTTTTCTCTTTCCAATCTTGCTCAATTTTCTTGTGAACTTATCCTTAACATTAATCATGCTTCCATAACTATTATATCCATCTCTAAGACTCTCTAGGATGGCTTTGGAGGCTCAAATCAATCTATGGGGTGGCTAAAGGCTATTTGCACATTGTCAAGATTTTAGATTGACTTGAAGATTTGGGAGAGGCTCCAAAAATGCAGAGTACACCTCCTATAAATAGAAGAAGCTCAATTGATGCATTTATACACTTTCATCCTCTTCAAGCTTCATACGTCATTGTTGTAAATTTTTCTCGTTTGTGTAAAAGTGCTTAAAGCTTGTTAGGAACTTATTTGTTTTTCATTGTTATAATTTGAGAGATTTTAATCAACACAAGAGGAACCATACATATTTGATCTGTTGCTTGTGTTTAGACTTGTGAGAAAGTGTAAACCTCACTACTTTTCAAAACTCACTGTGATAAAGTTCTTTGAGAAAACTTTGTTGAAGTTGTGAGGTAGCAAGAAGTTGTTCTTGCTTATAGCTGAAGTTGTTGTAGTTGCACAAGGTTGTTTTGGGCAAAAAGTTGTGGTGGTTGCATACACTATGTTGTTAGTGTAAGTATTGCTATGGTTGTTCTTATTAGAGTAATAAGAAGAGTAATTGTTGAAAAATCCACTTTGAAAACAAAGTGGTAGTGGAGTAGAATCATTTACGATTTGAATCACTCTCTATTGGGTGTATTCATTCACTGTCTCTCATCTTCGATTCTTTACTTCAATTTTGATTTTCATTTGAGTTGGAGATAGTCAAAAACAAGAAAATTTCAAAAAATTGTCGAACACTCTATTCATACCCCCTCTAGAGTGGTTGTCATAGACCTAACATATGTACCATATGTATACATGCATGTATACACATGTATATATATCATCATCATCATCCGGACCCAGGGTATCCCAACGACAACAAAAGCTATCGTTAGGGTCTGGAGAGGGTAAGTGGTAGGCAGACAATTCCTCTATCCCAAGGGATAGAGAGTCTGCTTCCAGTGAGACATGTATACACATGTATATATGTACATGCACATATATGCATGTGTGCGTGTATATATATATATGTTTGTGGGTGAGACATATGAAGAAAATTTTAAAATTCTCTGACGATCACCTTCGGCGATCACGTCCTTCGGCAGCTGTAGCCACCGTCATTTTCGTTGCTGGTTTTTGATTCGTCATTTCCATTTTTGGTTTCAATTGCGGTTTCTCCACAGCTCCGACATTTGAATTTCGTCTCACACGCATTCGCAATGTCAACGTCTGTGCCGCTATCTTTTGCGGCTGTTTTATCCGGCGGCTCTAATGCTACTCAAATTTCCATCTCTCCGAAAACAGTCTCTAGGTATAAAGGCCTTTCGATGATTTCTTTTACTGACAATGAAATTGATGCACTTGCGGTCCCATTCCGGTTCTCCTTGGTGGACACGTTTTGATATGGCCGTCCACCATTGAAGATTATTAGGAACGTATTTGAAAAGATTGGTTTCAATAATGATTTGCGTATTACTTTGATTAATCAATCACATGTCCTCTTGAATTTTTGACATGAGCCAGCCTATATTAGGTGTTTTTATCGTCAATCATGGATTATGTCTGGGTCACCACAAAAAGAATTTTGTTTACTGACGAAAAACTCACCGACGCACATTGTTTCGTCGGTATTTCGTCGGTAATTTGCAACAAAATAGCGATACATGCATTGTCATCGTTAATTGCGACGAAACTACGATGAAATACATTGTCGCTAACAAAAAATAGTCAGGTTAATCCTTTCATTACAATTTCTCGGTGTTTTTTCGGTGGTTCGTCGCTACTCTGTGTCTTTTGTTCGTCGATATTTAGTTTGTAGCGTTTCGTCGCTATATCGTTGCTAATGTGTCGCTAAAATTCCAGAAACATAAACACGGATAAACAAAGAAATAAATTCGTCGGTTAGTAGGTTCTCGGCGTTGTATATCGTTGGTTTTTTGTCGATGAAACCCGCATGTCGCAAATGTTTCGTTTTACTTTTCGTTCGTATTCCGATTCGTCGCTGTGTCGTCGCAGATTCGTCGAGGATTAAACACGTGTATGAATTAAGAAAAAAGAAAGCGGTGATTGGGAAAAAAAATTTATTCATTTAGAAATAAAAATTTACATTATAAAGACGAAAAATTAAAAAAAAAGAAATCTAAAAGAGAAGCGGAGAGGGGCCGTTCACTTTTCGTCATCGGAAGAAAGAGTGGCCACCACATTCTCCGCAAACTCTTTGAGGAGGCGCTTAAGATTGTAATTTCTGGCTTTCAACTTGCGCAGCCTTCTGTTCACGATGTGCAGTTGCCTCGACTGCTACTGCATGTTTGCTATAAGCGTACTATAATTGATTTGCGGTTCTGGCATTTCTTGGGGTTATGGTTGAGGAGGAGGCCGTTGTGGTTGAGGAGGAGGCCTTTGTGGAGGTGCACTGTTTGCCCCTCCACGCCTTGGGGTCCTTCTATAATGACGGGGCATACTTTGTATTTTGTTTAGGAAGTTTTATAACTTTGTTTATGTGAAATGTAAGGCTGTGGGGTCATATATATACGTAAAAATAGCGACGACATAGCGACGAATCCGCGACGAATTTTTTTCCCGTTACTCAACACCAGAAGATGTGCGGGCGTGACACTTCGTTTGAAAAAGCGACGACTTAGCGACGTAAATGCATCGTATGTTTTAACCATCGGGCACTGTGCGAACGCTGCCGTTGGAACTTCATAGCGACGCCTATAGCGACGAAATGCATCGTATGGTATGAAGTTACGTCGTGCGTCGCTATTTCGTCAGTAAAGCGTCGCTAAATTCAAACACCGATAATAAATTCGTCGGTTATTAAGTTCTCGTCGTTGTATTAAGTTTCGTCGGTATATAGTCGCTGTTTAGTCGGTGAATTAGTCGTCCCATATTTTTTTGATTTACATTTCGTTTGTATTTTAGCGTCGTCTGTATTTTAGCATCGTCGAGATTCGTAAGGGATTAAACACGTGCTTAAATTAAGAAAACGAAAGCGATGTTTGAGAAAAAAAACTTCATTAATAGATAATTAAAAATTACAAAATACATAAGGAAAAAAATGAAAAAAAATCTAAAATAAGAGCGGAGAGGAGCCGTTCACTGTTCGTCATCCGAACAGAGAGTAGCAACACTCTCCGCGCACGCCTTCATGAGGCGTCTCAGTTGCGCAGCTTTGGATTTGATCTGCATCTACCTTCTGTCCAGGTACTCGAGACGCTCATCCTGTTGCTTATGCACCTCCCTCATCTCCTCCACTGTGTTCCACAGCTCCTTTATTTCTACACGAGGATCGCCAATTTGGCGATCCTCTGCCGCCTTGGCCCCTCCACAGAATGTTCGGAGGAGTCAGCCGGTGGGGGTGGTTGTGGTTGTGGAGGAACCGGTGCAGGTGTGGGTGGTTGAAGAGCCCGTCTTGGGTATGTACGACCACTACCATGGCGTGCCTGTGCCATAGTACGAACCATATTTGTCTCTTTTTATATGATTAGAAAGGAGATTTTGTTTTTTATTTTATGAGAGTCACGGCAGGTTGCTGTTTATATAGGGTAATTCAGCGACGACATAGCGACGACTTAGCGACGTAAATTCATCGTATATTGTAACCATCGGGCACTGTGCGGACACTGCCGTTGGGACTGCATAGCAACGCCTATAGCGACGAAACGCGTCGTATGGTGTGAAGATATGTCATGCGTCGCTATTTCCTCGGTAAAGTGTCAGTAAGCAATGAATACAGACATTAATACACGCACACCATACGACGTGTTTCGTCGCTAAGCGTCGCTAAGTCGTCGGTATTTGTGTTTGTTTGTTTCCTTTTAAGCGTCGGTATTTGTGTTTCTTTGTTCGTCGCTATGGCGTCGCTATATCGTCGGTAAAGTTGCAGGCAGATAACCATAAAACCATCTTTCCTCTTCCACTCTTCTCCCATTCTTCTCCCATTTCAAACACATAAATCATCAACTTTCAACGAAAATGTAGAAGGAAGATATCTTATTGTGTGGATTTTGAGGTTTTTCACACCGATAAAAGATAGCTGCTGTTATTTTGAAGGTATATCGAGAAAATGGATCCGAGGAGGAGCGATAGAAAGTGGATGTACGAGAGAGTAAACAACGGGGAGTGGAGTTTTAGATTTGTTGGAGGTCTCAAAGAATTTGTGGATTTTGCGACGAATAATGAAAGTGGAACGCAGATTAGATGTCTATGTAAGAAATGCAAGAACCGTAAATATATAGATCCAGCTGACGTGAGGGTTCACATATTGAAACAAGGTTTCGTGCACAATTACCATACATAGTACTACCACGGCGAATATGCGGGGGCGTCTACATCTGCAACTGTTCACGTCGAAGGGGGATCCGGTCAGGTTGATGTCGAAGAAATAGGCGAGGGATCTCATAATCCGCACGTGCAGATGGTGCAAGACGCAGCCGCCAGCGCATTTACGGGAGAGCAGTACTTACAGATGCATGTCGGGTACGAACGTGCACAGGATCCGGATGAACAGCCGCGTATATTCGTGGAGGAAGATCTGAACCCTCAGGCGAGACAGTTTTTTGAGATGCTGAATGCTGCCAACACGCTGCTGTATCCCGGTTGCAGTAGTCACACACAGATGTCCATGATTGGTCGGATGACGAGCATGAAGACAGAGCACCGCATGACGGAGAGATTGTACGATGGGATGTGTCAGATGATGAGGGAATCTCTTCCCGAAGGGAACACGATGGTCGACAGTTTTTATTCGACGAAGAAACAGCTGCAGGCGTTGGGACTGCCGGTTCAGAAGATCGATTGTTGTTCGGAGGGGTGCATCATATACTGGGGCATCAACGAAGATGAAGACAAGTGCAGGGTCTGTGGGACACGCAGGTGGAGAACGAACAAAAGAAACCGGAACGTGCCAAGAAAGCTATTCTACTATTTACCTCTCGCCCCTAGACTGCAGAGGCTCTACGCATCCGGTGCCACAGCTAGCCAGATGAGGTGAAACGCGGGGCACTACACGAAAGATGGTGAGATGTGCCATCCATCCAACGGCGAAGCTTGGAGGACGTTCGATGCGACACATCCGGGTTTTTCGTCGGATACAAGGAACGTTAGGTTGGGGTTATGCACCGACGGGTTCAACCCGTTCGGACAGTCGGGTGAACAGTATTCGTCGTGGCCTGTCATCGTGACGCCGTACAATCTACCACCTTGGATGTGCATGAAGAAGCCGTACATGTTCTTGGCTGTGATCGCACCGAGGCCTAGGAATCCGAAACAGAAGATCGACCTATACCTGCATCCATTGATATAGGAGCTGAAGTGGTTGTGGGAGTTTGGCGTGGAGACGTTCGATGTATCGACCAAACAAAACTTCTAGCTACGCGCTGCGCTGATGTGGACGATCAGCGACTTCCCGGCTTATTCTATGTTTTCGGGTTGGAGTACAGCGGGGAAATACGCTTGCCCTTACTGCATGAAGCAAGCGAAGATGATGTCCTTGAAACATGGACGTAAGATTTGCTGGTTCGACTGCCATAGGAAGTTCCTGACCAGAAGTCATTTGTACAGAAAGAACGTGACGGCGTTCATGCCTGGCATCGCCGAGAAGGACATGAAGGCCGAGCTTCTCACGGGTGCGGAGGTGTTGGAGGAGATAGACAGTTGTGGATTTGTGGGTGTCGCTGATGATCCGGACGGCAGCCACAACGCAGACCTGGCCCGTGACTGTATCGGGTGGAAGAAGAGAAGCATATTCTGGAAGCTTCCGTACTGGAAGAGCAATATGATCCGACACAACCTGGATGTCATGCACATTGAGAAGAACGTGTTTTACAACATCTTCAATACAGTGCTGAAAGTGCCGGGAAAAATGAAAGACAATTTGAAGGCACGACTTGATATGCGCGACCTCAAAATGCGACCGGAGCTGCATCCCGTTGGCACATCCTACATGTCGAAGTCCTCGTACACGCTGACTGTGGAGCAGGTCAGTGTGTTGTTAGCGTGGCTGGGGACGGCTAGATTTCCTGACATCCATGTTTCGAACCTGTCGAAGAACATCGACGTGAATAACTGCGGTTTGCACGGGATGAAGAGCCACGACTGTCACGTGTTCATGCAACGGTCGATGCCCATTGCATTCCGCGAGCTGCTTCCAACCAATGTATGGGAAGCACTTACCGAGATGAGTCTGTTCTTCAGATGTCTTACATCCACGAGACTCAAGGCGGATGATATGTCAAGGCTGGAGGGCGAAATCCCAGTGATCCTATGCAAGCTGGAAACTGTATTCCCTCCGGCCTTCTTTGATTCAATGGAACACCTACCAGTTCATCTACCATACGAGGCACGCGTTGGTGGTCCTGTTCAGTACAGGTAGATGTATCCATTCGAGAGGTACTCTTATTTATTACGTGACGTTTTTATGTGTCTAAGCGCGAGCATGCTTACCAATTTGTTTCATCATGTGACGTTGGAGTATTCACTATATGAACAGATATCTCAGGCATTTGAAGCTGAACATCAGGAACAAGGCGAAAGTCAAGGCCTCGTTGTGCAATGCCTACCTGACGGAGGAAGCCTCGACCTTCATGTCTCATTACTTCGAGCCAGATGTCCCGTCGAGGTGCAGATATGTTCTCCGGAACGACGACGGCATTTCTAGATCCGGTATCCTCCAGATATTCACGCATCCAATCAGATTTCACGGACAGGGAAAGGAAGTGATATTGGGGGACAGCGATCTGAAGATTGCTCATTCTTATGTTCTGCGCAACTGCCGTCAAGTTGACCATTTCCAGAGGTATAAACGATATCCAATTTTAATTTGTAAATACCTTGCGCTACTCTATCCATAATATTACGAAGGTATACAGGGTACTCATTCGTAATTTGCTTCAGCTTGTTTGTTGATTTATTGCAAGAACGTTCACCGGGTATATCGAGCGATGCAATAAACAATGAGTTAGATGCCAAGTTTGTTGATTGGTTCAGGTGGCATGTAAGTTTACATATTTGCTAGTTACGTGTACGTCATGTGATACACATTTATTGCCCTGCTGCTGTATACTTACTTGTTGTTTTACAGGCGAGCAAAGGTCATCTGGCTGACGAAGAGTACGGTTACATTCTGACACCAGTAGCCGAGGGTCCATTGAACAGAGTCACGTGCTACGACATGTGTTTTGTGAATGGTTATAGATTCAACACAATCTCCCATGCCAGCCGAAAATCGTCGGAGAACAGCGGAGTGTGTGTCAAGCGGTATGACAATAGCCCGGACGAGGATGACTTCTACGGCTACCTTACTGACATCATTGAGCTCGAATATCCCGCATTGCCTATAAAGCGGGTGGTGCTATTCAAATGTGAATGGTACGATCCAACTCGGGAAGGTTATCGCGCTGGCACAAAGGTTCACGACCGATATAAGTTGGTAGACATACACCAAGGGCGACGGTACAGAAAGTACGATCCATTCGTTTTGGCTAGTCAAGCGTCCCAGGTGTATTATCTATCGTATCCGACGACGAGGATGAATGCGAGCTCAAAAGACTGGCGAGCCGTGTGCAAAGTAAAATCGAGCAAGTTTGATGTCAGCATCCAGCCAGGTTCAGATGGCATGGATGCTGCATTTCACGAAGAAAACCCGCGCGTTGTGGGTACGACACATGTTGAACTGCACAATCTCCCTCTAAATGACCCCAACGGCGGTTTCATCGAAATTCATCTCAACATACAACCGGCTGACAATATTGAAGATGTAGGCGAAGACGAATACGAGGATGAAGAGGACGACGAGCATGTAGATGAACATGAAAATGAAGATGAAAATGAAGATGCGTATGAGGATGCGGATGAAAATGAAGATTTACGTTAGTCAAAATTTTTATTTACCTCTTTATGTGAAAGTGTGTATGTGTTGATGTACTTATACACATGCATATACATAATGTGTGCCTGTAAGTACTTTATGTGTTGATGTACTTATACACATGTATATACATAATGTGTGCCTGTGAGTACTTTATATTTTGTATTATTTTTTTTATAATACTGAAGAGCGCCGACGATTTACAGACGAAACGTGTCGTCGTAATTTTGAAATAACGACGACACAAGAAATAGCGATGAATACCCGTCGCTATTTCATCGCAAAATTTCAAACTTAAACCAGAAATCCCCCTTCTTCTTCCCCATGTCCTCCCCCGCGCATTTCCTCCCCCGCGAAGTCGAATCTCCCCCGCCCATTTCCCTCCCCCGTGAAATCTCTCCACTGCCGCTCCTCCAGCTTCTGCCATTCTCCGGTGACCTCCGGGTTGGGGCGGTTGGGGTGGTGAATGGCGGGGAAGTGGTGGTTGGGGGTGGCTGTGGGTGGGTCTGGCGTGGTGCAAGTTTGTGCTGGGTGGGGCTGGGTGGGGCGGGGCGGTTAAGGTGGTTAATGGCGGGGTAGTGGTGGTTGGGGGTGGCTGTGGGTGGGGCTGGCGTGGTGCAGGTTGGTGCTGGGTGGGGCTAAGTGGGGCGGGGTGCGGCTGGATGGTGCGGGGTGGGGCGGGGTGGGGCGGTTGGGGTGGTGAATGGTGGGGCAGTGGTGGTTGGGGGTGGCTATGGGTGGGGCTGGCGTGGTGCAGGTTGGTGATATGTGGCTAAGGTATGTTTGGGCAGCCTTTGGGCAGCCCCTAATGCTCTTAAATTCTCAATTTTTATGCCTATTTTATGTTACAAGTGATGTATTAAGTAGCTTTTATTTATTTTTCAAGTTTGAATCTCAAATGATGTATATTATTGAAGGCATGTATTTTGTTTAGCTAGTTTATGGTTGAAGCCTGTTTGTTGTTAAACTGAATTGTGTTTACTTTGGGCAGCCCATAATTCTCTTTAATTTACCATTTTTATGCATAATTCATGTTACAAGTTATGTATCATAAGGATGTAGAGGTGATGTATATTTTGAAGTGTAATTTGTTTAGAGGTGATGCATATTTATGCTTTAAGTATCAAGTTCAAGTGATGTATACTTTGAAGTGTAATTTGATGATGAAGTTTGATTATATAGTTTGGTTAATCATGTCATGTTGTTTGGATTTGGATTTGTCTTGAGAGAGGCCATTAAGGCTGGGAAACCTCCGATAAACGAATAGGTCATGCTGAAATTTTCAAAATTATCAATATCTTGCACTAAATGTATGTAAACACTTGTCATTTTTTGGACATCATATTTGTTTGGCTAACCAACCCTAAACTTGTTGAATGTGCCTTTTAAATTTTTCACCCTTGCAGATCTGATGGCTAGTGAGGGTTTACCTACTCGATCCACCTTCCCACCAGCCAGACAGGCCCTCTCAGGAGAGTTTAATCTGTTCGTCTCTCAGCATGAGCTGCTTGGTTCGGTGTCGACCGCCGCTCTGGCTGCGGACGCGGACCTTTTAGGGTCTGCCGATAGGTCCGCACCCCCCAGATCTACGACGCCACCCACACCCACCGGTTCAGCACACCATCCGGCGTCTGATGCGGCAACGGACGAGGGTGTCATGCGAGGGCGTCGTGCCCTCCCTTGGTCACATGATACCCATACGTAAGTAATGATTTATTTTTTTAACACGTTTTCAAATATATTTCACGAGTTATTTTTTCCTAACAACTTCACCTCTTTAAGGTTTGCATCGGACTCATGCCAGATTTCCGGTTGCATCACTCGGTCCTTCCACCTGAGGCAGGACCCTGCTGGATATGCCTGGTCCCGTGTCACCCCGCAGACACGTAGGTTCTATTGGGATGAGTTTCAGGTATTCAAATTTGATGAATTTCACTTTTTGATGCGTAATCGATCATTAATTTTCTAACCACATTTTTATTTTTCCTCCGTATAATAATTGCAGAAGGCGTACAGCTGGCCAGCCGACATCGCCCACGACGTGGAGCAGGCCTGACGCCAGAGGGCCACCAAACGCTACAGGGACTTCGTCAACTCGCACAAGACCAAGTGGGAGCGTGACCCCATTTCTGCGAGGCCTCCCTACGTATCCGAGGCCACCTGGGCAAGGTGGATAGAAGGGTGGATGGACCCTGCTAACCAAGCCCGCAGCGCCCAGAACGCGGCGAACCGGCGCAGCGGTAATCTATAGGCCCCAGCACCTGCCACACACTCAGGTGGTTCGGTTTCCCACGCCACCACGATGCGTACTATGGTAAGTATTTTAATATTGGATTATTTAGATTCATTGATTTCATTGGATTATTTAGATTCATTGACTTAAGTGGATTATTTAGATTCATTGACTTAAGTGATTTATTTAGATTCATTGATTTCTTATGTTCCGCTGTTGTTTTTTTTGGTATTCGTATATGGTTAATGTAAGTAGTATATGTGTTCATTTGCCTTTTTCTTTTTATTTTTGATTTGACGTGGGAGAGGCCTTTAAGGCCGGGATACCTCCGATAAACGAATAGGTCATGCCGAAATTTTTAAAATTCTGGATTTCACTAACATATTTTATTTCAGTCTTTCAGCACGCGGAGACGGGGGAGTGGCCAGCCTCCTACGATCTCTTCTACAAGACGCATCGGAAGAAAGCCTCCGACAGGACGGAGGACTGGATCACGGTGAAGGCCCGCGACATCAGTGTAAGTAGACTACGATAACATTTGTTTTTTCCTTAGTTTGTTTTATTTCTAAACCCTAAACCTTAACGATTCTTATTCTCATTTCAGGACGAGCTACAACAGATTACTCGGAGAGAGGGGAAAAGAGGCCGACAAGAACCGTGCTTATTGGGATGCGGTTCGGATCATCGGCCCTCAGAATAAGAAGAAGAGGGAGGTGTACGGGGTTGGATCAGCAGCGCCGCGATTCTTTCCTGAAGTTCTGCATCCAGGTACTTTCTCCGAGGCCAGCACCTCCGCGCCTTCTGCAACGCCAGAGGATATTTCGCGCCTGGAATTAGATCATGCGGCGCTGCACCATGAGATGGAGACCATCAGGGCGCAGCATGAGGAGAGTGTACAGGCACTGCGGTCGCAGCTCACTCAGACCCAGCAGGCGCTGCAGCAGTTGGTTCAGCAGGCGCAGCAGGAGACGAACCAGCAAATCTTGCAGCTATCGCAGATCCTCATCTCTTTCATTTCCAGCTCCTCGCAGCCTCAGCCTCGCCCTCATGATGATCACTCTTCTCCGCATGATCCCTCTCCAACTTCCTCTGCATAGTATTTCATTTTTTTATTTTTCGTACTGACTATTTCATTTATTGTATTGACATATTCTTTGTTCTTTTATATTTTATCTGACATTTATACGGATTCCATTTCATTTGTGTTGTTTAATTATACGAACTTCAATACGCAAATACTGTATTTCTGTATAATATTCGTAAAAATGATTTTATATACAAAATAAAATATATTATAAAAATTAAATAATAATAAAAACTATTTAATTAATAATATATTGATATTATTAATAAATTATAAATATTTAATATTTAATATTAATTTAAATAATAGCGACGAACCTGCGACGAAACAAAAATGTCACAGATCGGGCATATAAAAAAATCAAAAATTTTAAAATAGCGACGACAAAAGATATACCGACGAAACGACGACGGAAATAACAGGTCGCAGACCTGACAGATTTTCGTCGCAATTTTACGACGAACCGCCGACGAGCCTTCTCTTGTCGCAATATAACGACGCTGCACCGACGAAAATCACTTTGCGACAAGCCGTATAACGACCTACAAATTTCGTCGCAATTTCGTCGCTATATTCCGTTAGCGACGAAATTGCGACGAAATTTGTCTGTCGCTATATGGCTTTTTTTGTGGTGGGTGTCGTTACGTGTAACGAAATAGACAGTTGATTTCGATCCATCCGCAGATGTTCCTATTGTGCCTGTGTGGATTGCATTACCTGGGTTGCCAATTCATTTCCATCATAAGTCAGCTCTATTTGAAATCGTTTGGCCGATTCGCACTCCCATCAAACTTGTCATCGCTATATCAGATGGGTTCAGGCTGTCGGTGGCTCAGGTGTGTGTTGAAGTAGATGTCTCACAGGAATTGCCTAAAAAGATTTATTTGTAGGCGGAACAACGAATCCTTTTACAGCAAGTGGTTTATGAAGACCTGCCCATGTTTTGTGCCTATCGCTGACTTGGCCATGCTACGGGCTCTTGTCAGTCAGCTCCGCTTTTAGTCGTCCCACCTCCTCCGCCTGCAAGCAGGTGGACACCTAAAAAGCAGCCCCCTCCTGGCCATTCAACCCCGTCTACCGCGCCGTTTACTTCCCACCAAACATACAACACTCCACAGGTTGATCCGCTGTGCTAGGAGACGGATCTCCCACCCGCTACTCATGCGCAGGATATTTCACGGTTGGGTTCATATGCTGATTTTCCTCCTATAAAAGATTGTGATATTGTAGAATGTGGTATGAGAGACATAGGCCATTCGTAGGATACAAAGATACACGCAGATGACATTCCCCCAAATTTTGCCGCCGGTATCGGACGTTATCAACCGCAAAATACAATCGCTCCTAGAATCACCTTCTGAAGAGATTTTATTATCACGACTTCAAGAGCCAATGGCAGACAAGGGGTTTATTACTGTTGTCCCGCGCTGGCAGCGAAGAACACATAAAGAGTTGCCGCCATTGCTGCCTTCTACTATTCTTACTTGTAGTGCTGCACGTTCGTCTCATGGGAGTGATATCACCCAATCTAAATGAATTTCATGTCTTAGAATATTAGGGGACTTGGCTCCTCCTTCGCCCGCTTGCATCATTTAGTTCGATTGCACAATCTTAATTTGCTTGCTATTATTGAGTCAAAGCATCCATCTAGTTGCTTCACACGTTATGGTATGGACTTAGGTTTTTCAAATATCATGTCTTATACATGTATATCATGTCTTATACATGTATGTTGATGAAATAATTACGCAATCTACTCCAAGGCAAAGTGAACGAAATATCAAAGAATCTATTTCGGATCTTGATACACTACAGGAAAACACATCGATTCCGTCAAACCACGTCCTACAAACCAAATCTGACGGATCTTTTTGTCTAACTTTCGACCAACTTCCTACAAACCTCCAAAATTTATTTTCTCCAAAAGATTCCGACAAATTACCGACGAACTATTGTCTCTAGAAAATATTTAGCCAGCATTTTGTCAGAAACAGGATGGAAATATCGTAAACTTTTGACGCCACTATTTGTTGTTGCTATACGGTCGAAATATTCAGTCCAAATAGTTGGAAGAATATATGAAAATAAATAAATAAGTAAATAATTTAAGAATCCTAACATAAACAAAACTTGTAAATCTGTATTAATCTAAAATACTGAACTATATATAATAGGAACTTTCTTAAAACTTTCTTTTACAATATGTCACAATTTAATCCAAAAACCCACACAATTTCTCAAAGACAACATATACCCGAATATGCCCCAATAAGAGGCAAAAATAATCCGTCAGAATTCAGTTGGAACGAGACCGGCAGAATTCTGGCAGAACGTAGGCCATATCTCTATCTAGGGAAAACTGTCTGGACGGCATTGAAGCATATTCCAGGTTTGTCAGAATTCGTTCGGATACTATAAAAATCAATAATTTTTTCAATTTCTACACGTGTTGGATCTGTTCATGGCTTTTATATGTGAATTGATCGAGTTTTTTAGATCTGTCGGATGTTGGCTGGAATATTTTCAGGTTTGTAGGAAATTGGCCGAAAATAGTCAGGCTTGTGGGAAATTGGCCGGAATCTATAAAATAACAAATACACTGTCTGTTGGAATTCTGTCGGACGTTTGCACGTGAAGGAGGGCATACCTCTGCCTCCCAAAATTTTGTCGATACATATCTAGGGTGGTTGGAGTTTGAAAAGCGCCGACAATTATTGAAGAGAGGACCGTCGGAATTCTGCCAGAACTAGGAAATATTTCGATCTGCCAGAAATCGGTCGGACTTCTATAGAAGTGTATCCAGGTTTGTGAGAATTTCATCGGATATTATGAAAATAAATGTATTTGTTAGATTTCTACATGTATTTGAATTTTTTCGTGTCTTTTGTGCATCTATCGATTCTTCTATATATGTCAAAACTTGGCCGGAATATTTACAGTTTTGTATAAAATTGGGAAAAAAATAGTCACATTTGTAGGAAATCGGCCGGCATATATAAAATAACAAGTAAACTATCTGTCCGAAATCCGTCGGATTTTTGCGCATGGATTGAAGGAGTTCTATCGGGAGTATCTAGATTTGTTAGAATTCAGTTGGGTATTATCAAAATAATTTTTTGAATTCGTATACATGGTTTTGTTCTTCATGTCCTTTATGCATCCATTGATTTTTTGTATACAGAAAACATTCAGTTTTGTAGGATATTATCTATTGGAGTTTCATCAGAAAATAGTCAGGTTTGTAGGATTACACGATACTCTAGGAGTTTTAGAAAGAATGAATTTTGGTTCGTCATAATTATTATGCAGAAAAGCAAAGTTTGTAGGAAGTCGTCCAAAAAATAACCATGTTTGTAGGAATTCAGTCGGAATATTTTTTGGTTTGTAGTAGCAAATATCATGAAAATAAGTAAATGTTTATTCATATGCCTTAATTTCTTCATGCCTTTTGTACATGGGCTAAACTTTAGTATTATAGGATTATGTGAATAATTTTTTATTTATTTTTTAATCGATATAAATTTACGCTCATTTGATAATGCTAGTAGTAATTTAGATTATAATTTTTGAATTTGGCTTGTATATAAGACAATAATTTTACAATACATGCATATTGTTTTGTCACAGGTCTATTTTGATAACATTCTATTGAAATGAGGCAAGATCGGCTGTGGATGTATAATAGAATGCTCCCTGGAAAAATCCAGTATAACCCTGAGTTTCAGAATGGTGTAAATGAGTTCATTGCATATGCATCATCACGAAAACACAGTCTGCAGGCTGAAAAAATACATTGTCCATGTGCTGACTGTAAAAACCTCAAATTTCAAGAGAAGAGAAAAGTTGAAGAACATTTGTATCGGAAAGGTTTTGTACCAAATTACTATACATGGACCGCACATGAAGAAATTAGAATAACTGAACAAGTTTCTTCACATACGGATGTTCCAGAGTCTAATTTATACGTAGACATGGTAATGGATGCTGCTGGACCATCTTTTGTGAACATTGATGCTTGTGCACATTCAGAAGAGCTACCAAACTCGGATGCCCAAAAGTTTTATGACATGTTAGAAGCGGTATCTAAACCTGCATTGCCTGGATGCTCAACACACTCACAGTTATCATCTTTTTCAAGGCTATTGACTTTAAAGTCAGAATATAACATGCCCAATGGGTGTTATGATGGATGGTGTCAGTTTTTGGATGAAATATTGCCTGAGGGACATACCATGCCTAAGGATTTTTATTCAACAAAGAAGCTTATGAGGGGGCTTGGATTTCCATATGAAAAAATAGACACATGTATAAATGGATGCATGATATACTGGTGTTCCAATGAAATTGAAAAAAAGGAATATTGTGATTATTGTAAACATCCAAGATGGAAGCCAAAGAAACATAATTCAAAGCAGGGGGTGCCCTATGCTAGAACGTGGTACTTACCTTTGACGCCAAGGTTACAGCGCTTGTATTATTCTCCAGCCACTGCTCAACATATGAGATGGCACGCTGAGCATCAAATGGAGAATGATGTCATGGTCCATCCATCTGACGGAGATGCTTGGAAATCATTTGATAGGATTTATAGTGATTTTGCAGCAGAAATCCGAAATGTTCGACAAGGATTGTGTACATATGG
>AP025057.1:23530923-23830525 GCA_036186865.1 Eustoma russellianum
AGAAATCCGAAATGTTCGACAAGGATTGTGTACATATGGTTTTACACCGTTTGGATTGTCTGGAAAACAATACTCATGTTGGCCGGTCATAGTCATGCCATATAATCTTCCTCCATGGATGTGTATGAAAACTCCATACATGTTCTTGACATTAATCATTCCAGGCCCAAAGAATCCCAAGGCAATGATTGATGTATACTTACAACCATTGATTCACGAGTTAAAGAACTTATGGAATGTGGGTGTCCTAACGTATGATGTATCGAGGAAGCAAAATTTTCAAATGAGAGCTGCTATTTTAATGACAATAAGCGATTTCCCAGCATATGGGATGCTTTCTGGATGGAGTACAGCAGGAAAGCTAGCATGCCCGCACTGTATGGAGAACACAAAGACCTTTACTTTAAAACATGGTGGGAAAATAAGTTTCTTTGATTGTCATCGACAATTTCTTCCGCCTGATCATCCGTGGAGGAAGAATAAGCGTAATTTTCTAAAGAACAAGGTTGAATTATCTCAACCACCTCCACGGCGCGCTGGTAAAAGCATATGGTTGCGCGTGAAGAATGTTCCGAAGATATCACCAGTTCAAGGTAAAAGTAAACATCCTGGATATGGTAAGACTCATAATTGGACAAAAAGAAGTATATTTTGGGATTTACCATATTGGGAATCCTTAATTTTGCCTCACAACTTGGATGTTATGCACATTACAAAGAATTTTTTTGACAATATAATAAACACAGTTCTTGATGTGAAAGGAAAAACAAAAGATGACGTAAAAGTTAGAATGGACATTAAAGAGTACTGTCAGCGGAAGGAATTAGAAATACCTGAAGGGTCTACAAAAAAACCCAAAGCTCGCTACACTTTCGGAAAAGATGAAAAACGTATTTTACTTGATTGGATTAAGAGTTTAAAATTTCCCGATGGCTATGTTTCTAATTTGTCTAGATGTGTGGATTATATGGATCTCAAATTGTCTGGTATGAAAAGCCATGATTGTCATGTGTTCATGACACGATTAATTCCTGTTGCATTTCGGGAGCTGTTTGATAATACTATTTGGGAAGCTTTTACAGAGATAAGCTTATTTTTCAAACATTTATCTTCTTCTACGCTCCATATTGATCGTCTTAAGGAGATGGAGAAAAATATTCCTTTGGTTCTATGCAAGCTTGAAAGGATACTTCCCCCATCATTTTTTAATTCTATGGAACGCCTACCAGTCCATCTACCTTATGAAGCGAGAGTTGGAGGGCCTGTTCAATATCGGTGGATGTATCCTTTTGAGAGGTATTTTTTAAGATAAATTGTAAACTTGTATTATAATTGTTTCACATTTTATATATTTATACCAATGTCAATTGTTAGGTTTCTTCATCATTTGAAGAAAAAAGTAAAGAATAAAGAAAGAGTGGAAGGTTCAATTTGCAATGCGTACATTATTGAGGAAGTAGCAACATTTGCTTCACATTATTTTGAGTCACATGTTGTCACAAGAAACACTCACCCTCCTCGACATGATGATGGTGGCATTGATCCAAGTCCTAATGAGCACAAATTTTCAATTTTTTCACATCCTGCCCACCCATCAGGAAAAGAAACAAAAAGATTCTTCAATGATGATGAAGAGCATGCTGCAGCTCTTTACATTTTATGAAATTGTGAAGAAGTTCAACCGTACATAAGGTATGTAACCATGATTTATTTTAATTTTATTTTACAAAGACTTATTATAGTGACATGTTGCTCTGGTTGTAGTATTTTCACAAATGAAATCCGTGCTAAGTCGCCAAATATTTCCGAGTCCGGTATTGATGCGATTGCTGACAAGGAATTAGTGAAATGGTTCAGCGATCATGTACGCATACCTTCAACCAGAAATATTATTACTATAATACATGCATGTAATGTCTTTATACTTATTGATATGTTTTTCTCTATCAATTTTTTCGTTCTTAATCATACAGGTGGCCGTGAATAATATTGAGGATAAGTTAATCAGAGACCTATCATTCGGGCCAAAAAAAAGTATAATTTGTTATCCCATGTTGTTCATAAATGGGCATAATTTCCATACTATTGCACATGGCGAAGGAAAGAGCACCATGAACTCTGGTGTATGTATCAAAGGAAGTTGTTCGGATGATTCATCAAATGATTTCTATGGATTACTAGAAGAAATTGTTCTAGTCGAGTATCCAGGATTGCCAATGAAACAATGTTTTCTTTTCAAATGTAAATGGTTTGATCCAAGTAAACCGTATAGAACAAGGATTCATCCTGACTATAACATTATTGAGGTAAACCATAAAAGAGAATTTAACAAGTATGAACCATTTGCTTTGGCACAACAAGAAATTCAAGTTTACTTTACTCCTTGTCCAAAGAAAAGGATAGATAATTGGTGGACTGTGTTTCCTATAAAATCCAGAGAGACTATACACTTGTCATCACTTTTGGAAGACCTTCAAACAGAAGAGGTGGAAGATAACATTCGAGTTGTGACACACGAAGATGAGGGACCGCTTATTGACCCTGTTGGAGTTTACGTTGACATTGATCCAAGTGAACTGGTCGTGGAAGAACAGGGGACTGAGGATAGACAGAATTGGAGGAAGAGGATATTGCAGATGAAACATTCAGCACGTCCAAAAATGAAGACATGTTTTCAGATGAAGATTCGTAGTTTCATGTTAGGTAATTTGAATAACATAGATTATTTTGTTATAATTGTAAGACTTGATTTTATAGATTTCAGGCAATTGAATGAAGTTTCCTGTTTCTTTGAGTTGCTATGAGGATCAACAACAAAATGTATTTTATGCATTAGGCGTTCAATCATGCTTATGGTATATGGTGGCTAAGTCTCAGGGTTATTTTCTTAAGATGTGACAAGGAGGAATGTCAACTGGTCAAAGTTGTAGCAAAAGTAAAACCAAGTGTACTGATCAATGCTTTGTTGCAAATCACAATTGAAACAGAGGAAACGACGGACAAGGAGAGTGCCCCAATTGTTCCCAGCTGGAACCGTTGGCCGTCACTCATCTTCCCACTCACCCCAAAGAAAATCTTGGCCACCTCTAAAATCTAAATATCTCACAATTACAAATCATAGATCAACCACCATCGGCATCTCCACCTCAATTTCACCAATCACCAAATGCAACAACCATGATTCAACAATAAGAGAATTATCCTATTTCCGTGGTAAGATGATGAACCGCACCACGAAGGAATCAGCTCAGTCGAATGCTGGAAAAGAATGGTGCATGGCAGTGATATCTAGAAAGAAACCCAAAGAGAATGCAATCAGATCAGTAAAAATTGTTTATGATCTGCATATATATATATATATATATATATATATATATAATATGTATGTATAGTTGACCTACACATAAATTATTTACTCGTGGACAAAACAATATTTAAACTCTGGGATTGTTATTCTAGAAGAAAAAGAAAGTTTTTAAAAAAGAAACGAAAGAGTTTGATTTGGTTTCTTTTTATTGTGGATCAAGTTTATTAATTATTATAAAAGGGCTTCAGTTTTTTTTAGGAAAAGAAAGGCAGAGGCGCCAAAACCAAATATAGGCGCCAAAATGAAATGCTATACCATTTTCCCACCCACATTTCACAACACGCTGTAATCATCCACCACAAATTACTCTGCTCATACATTTTTCCACCTTCTCCACATTTTGTACTATACGATCCTCAAAGGTAACTTTTTCACTTTTCATCTATTATCTTTCTTTCCATTTTGCGCTTATTTTTTTCCTGTCCTGACTGACTTTATTGTGTGTTCATGCTGCTGATGTCCAGTAGCGAAAGCAGCGGCAAAGGCAAGAGGAGTTTCCAACACACTCCTCTCCTTAACTCCCGCCGAGGTTTTGGTGCTTTAGCATTAGCTTTTCATTTTAGGGATTTTGCTATTCCCAAATTAAGTTCTGTTTTTATTCAGATTTGACTAACCTGAAATAGTGTTCGTGAAATAGGGTGTGACACCAAAGTATTTTCTTTCTTGTCTGTTTTGTTTGAATGGAGAATGAAATAGGTTAACTTACCGAAAAAAAAAGAGAGAATGGAATAGGTTAAAGGCGCATAATTTGCTTTACTTAAGTGGAGAAAGAAAGAAGGCTTAGAGGTGAATAATAGAAAGATTGGCAGAGAGGGAAGGAATGATAAAGATATGTAGATGACTGGGCGGGATTAAGAGCAAATGAGGTTGAGAAAGGCGAAAGAATAAAGGAAATGAAAAGGTGATGGTTAGCCTTTGGGATAAGGGACTGAGACAAAATGTGTTTTAAAGGAGGAAGAGAAAGGTAGGCCAAAAAATGGAAAGTAGCGGTGATGGTTGGATATAAATTAAGTTGTGATTATTTTTAAGCTTATTTTGTGATAGGTGTTGGTATCTATTTCTTTTTTTCTTTCTATTTCCTGAATTTCCTCACTCACACACTAGCACATCATATCTCTATTATTATGTCATTTATGCAAGTATATATAGAGCCGAGTGTCTCACTGGAAGCAGACTCTCTATCCCTTCGGATAGAGGTATTGTCTGCCTACCACTTACCCTCCCTAGACCCTAACGATAGCTTTTGCGGTCGTTAGGATATACTGGGTACGGATGATGATGTTGATGAATACTTCTTGCTAATTCACTTGATTTGGATCCATATATCGTTAACTACTGCTTACCTAATCATGTTGCTCTGCATGCAAAAGAAATAGTGAAAATGAGAGAATCCCAAAAAAGGTCTAAAGGAAAAGAAAAGAGAATAGAAAATGAGACGACTATGGATTTGAATACTCAAAGTTCTCCTATTCCGCCACCAATTACACATGATGAACATCCAGAAACCGCTACAAATCATTCTCAACAAAATGCAATGGGTTTGTCATCACAAGAGCCATCATCTACCTCATATCCATTACTTCCAGACAACTCTTCAATGCCATCAAACTCTAAACGTCGAGGGGCTGCTGGTCCTATATCGATATATATTGATGAGAATGGAAAGTAAGTGCAATATAAGTATTTAATAATTTTTCTGCTCTCAAACAAAATCTTATGTGTCTTTGGCCATAGTTTTCAGCCTGATAACGAGCCAGTGAGCAAAATTGTGACGATATTCAAAAGTATGTTTGGACGAGCTGCTGGAACATGGTGTAGTACTCCTCAAGATTTTCGAGATATTTGGTTTGAAGAGTTTCGGGTAAATACATGTTGTTATTAGTATAAGTTCTTGTATTGCATTGACTAACAAGCAGAGAGTAATAGAAAATTCTTTTTGTATTAATCTTTTCCTTGGTCACTTTTTCAATATAAATAGTATTGTCTTTTTCTTACTATGTTTCATATGTTTTCTAAATATAGAAGGAATGCAAGTGGCCGGAAGAACAAGAACATCTCGTCCGCAAAGCCTTTCACAAGAACGGGTGTAAACGTTTTGAGGACACGTTAACTGAGGTGAAAAGTAGTAAAGTGCAACAAAATGGATGTCCGATGATGCTTACAAAAGGATACTAGAATATTGGAACTCTGAGAAACACAAGAGATATTCAAATGCAAATAAAAAAGAATAGACTAGGTAGAGATGGTTCCGGACCAAGATTACATACAGCTGGGGCAAAGCCATTTTATGTGACAGAGCAAGAGATGGTATGTTTATGATTTCCTCATTGCTAGTTCAAAGGTACCGATTCTAATAAATAATGAGATATTGTTATGTTATAAATCTTAATTATGTGTTTTATGCTTTTATCTTAGGAGGAACAGCTCAAACGGAGGCCCACAATAGAAGAGTTGGTGAATCGCACTCATACGCATGCAGCCACTCACCAAAATGCTGGAAAACATGTTGATAAAAAATCTGAATCCATAATGGTGAGTCTTTTTCTTCTCGAGAAGAGTTGGTGAATCGCACTCATTCTAATGTGTTTAAGACATATTTGTTTTACTGATTTTTAATGGTTTTAACAGTTATTTTTCTTTCTTTGTTTTGTTTTGTTTCTAATTAACTAAGTTTCGGAATTTCTATTGATTGTAATAGGATAAATTGGTCTTTTATTTAAAAGTAAAGCATCTTTTCTTTTTCCCTTTAACGAACAGAAGGAGTCAACTGCAACATATACATATATTAGAATTGACTGTGAATTAATTCTACACCATTCCTACCAATATATTATTTTTAAACTAAAATGGGCTTAATTTCTTTAGCTGATTGAATTGTATATTTTCTTGATGCGTTTCACTATCTTTTTTTTTCAATTTTTTGTATTGCTTGAGTACTCTGAGAAGTTAGCAGCAGCTAAAACTGCCACAACTGAAAAAGAAAATGACTCAACAAGTGAAGGGACTAGAAATAGTTCAGCCCCTCATGTAATCGATGAAATGTCTAATAGTTCAGCCCCTCATGTAATCGATGAAATGTCTATATATTTGGAAGTTGTTGGCGGAGTGAAGAAAGGAGGGACCATATATGGGTTGGGAAGTTTGGCTGGGGAAGCAAGTTCGAGGTCTTCCTCATATGCAAGTGGACGAAGAAAGAATGAGCAAGAGATGGTTGAAAACATGAAACAATTAGAAAGTCGAAATCAAAAATTAGAGAAGGATGTTCAGAAGATGAAAAAGCAGATGGCACTACTACTAGCACGTCTTCAAGTTGATGGAGAACAAAGCGAGGATACAGATGATTCTAGTGACGAATATGATGAAGATGAGTAGATCTCTTATATTGATTAAGTTATCTTTTTTTGGATTATTAGTTTGATTTGATTATGTATTAGTTTGATGCAATGAGATGCTTGATTTATCATTTTTGGAACCTTTAGATGTTTGTTTTGGCATTTGAACGTGTTCTCTATGACATTGTGAATGATTTTATGATGTATTTACAAAAAGATTTTATGATGTACTTGTGAATTTTTGAATATTGGTGTTATTTAATATGCTGGATATTTAATATAGGAAAAATAGAAATGCTATTGATTTAATACATAAAAGTGGGGAATATAAAAAATTAAAAAATAAAAGAATCTGTCAGAATTCAGTCGGGTATATTATTTGATTATATTCTGTAGGAAAGTATCTTCAGGTTTCCTACAAAGTATGCCATGATGAAATGTGAACGTACGCTTTGTTAAAATTCTGTAGGAATAGAACGTTTGTCTCTTTTCTGAAGGAAAACAGCTTCAAATTTCCTACAGACCTTGCACAGTGAAAAAGAAAAATATTTTGCTCGAATTCTGTTGGAAGACAATTTTGCCAACATTTGGTCGGAATGTCGAGCGTTCATTCTAATAAAATTCCAGCAAATAACACCTGCGGAATTCCTATCAACAACATTTGTCGGAAAACAAATTCTGCCGGAATTCCTACAAATCTGTAGTTAGTGGCTGTCAAATTTCATTGGTCGGACATTGGTCGGCAACAAGCGACAAACAAATATATCCGTCGGAATAGTTTTGGTTTCCGTCAAGCCATATTGTGGCGGCATAAATTGATCGGAAGGTTGTCGGAAAAGTATATTTTCCGACAGAAATGTCCTTATTCCAACAGATTTTATCGGTCGGAATCAAAGCAAATTGTTAAGTTCAAGTGAGTAAACAGGGTGACATAGTCAAATGTGAAAAGTACAAAAATGAGCTTGTTAGGCCATATAAAGCATAACATCTTTCTTTTTGGAAGTGTAATGCTGGAAAACATTACTGAGTTGGAAACCGATGAATTCAAGAAAGTGGAGCTGACAGCATCCGTCTCTAAAGGTAAATAAAAGAGACCATCCGAGAGAGAATTGAATGTAAAGCGGCTATAACCTTTTGAGAATGAGTCTCACCCAAAGTAAAGTGGCTATAAACTTTTGAGAAAATCAGAGATAATAAAATGTGAAGTGACCACAACCCTTTGAAAACGAGGCCCATGCAAGGTAAAGAAAAGAGATTATCCGAAAGAGAATGAAATGTGAAGCAACCATAACCCTTTGAACACGAGTCTCATCGTATCTGCGAGAGAATAAAATATAAAGTGATCATGGTTCAAGCGAACCGCCTTTTGGGATGAGGCTCGATTTCAAAAGATTTTGATCACTTCATATTCTATTCTCTTTTGTATCTTCTCTTTTATTTACCTTTAGGATCACAAGATGTCGACTCTACTTTCTTGAAGTCATTGTTTACCAACTAATCTATGTTTTCCTGCTAGAATGCCTTAAATCTATCTAAGGACGGGTATCTTTGTGAAGTTGAAGAATGTATTAGACTGATCAGAACCAATGATTTCGCACTCGTAACCATCAGAAAGAGAGGCAAAGAGCTCCAATCGAAAAGAGTGACGGTGTTACTTATACTGTTTATGACGCTTTCTTTCCTTTGGGAGATTAAATCGGATTGCTTGCTCATAGTTCGGGGCTTGCTAGGCCTCCAGCACTTTCCATGGCTATTATGTTACCTTGGTCGACGCGTACATTCTTTTTTGCAGACCAGGTCATGGAGTTTACATCATGTGTATAGAGAGGGACATCAGGTTGCGGATAGGTTGGATAATGTGGGCGTATCTTGCTCATCACTCAACTCACTATGCAAGTTAAGTTACAATATTTTTTTGCGAATTCCCACAATTTGTTTGGTTTAATACATTCTTTGTATAATCATGTTGATTAAGGACTAACTATTATCGCGACTGGTTGTTACTTATTCACTATTTTGCGAAAGCAACTCAATTATGAAGATTGTCATTCATGAGTCGGTCAATTGCAAATCAAAGAAATGTACAAAACTGTGCTCTAAAATTATGCACAACTATGCTTTGTACTTGCCCGTTCTTGAGTTTAAATTTTTTGCACATCTTTTTGCGATGTTTGGGCGCAAAATATAATTCCATGTTCTATTCTACACCAGCAAAACGTTATATACAAATATATATTGTGTGACTAATGGTCTACGAAGCTTTAACGACTTAAGAGGCAAAGGTTTTTTTTTTTTTTTTTTGGTTGCACGGTATTAAATTTTGGCCTTTTTCAGGGGCCAAATGCTATTGGAGTTACAAACAAGGGCTTCTCAGTTTATGACAAGAATATTCTCGGGTCTTTATGAATTTCAGCCGTAATTAAAATAGGAGAAGTGGGCTTTTATTTTATTTTCTGCCCTATTATTTATTATGTGGCCTTATTTTCTTTTATCCTACATGGCGGCCATGTGAATTAAATTTCTTAGTCTATATGGCGCCATCTAAGCTTTAATTGGCTACGTCATCACACACTACATATGTATGTTTGAATATATGTATGTGTATATATGTGTGTGTGTATATTCAGCTGCAGATGTATGTAAAATGTATTAGTTTTCTTGACGGAACTTGAATAATAGAATTTATTCTTATAGTTGACATAACACAAAAAAATTTTTTGGTGGTATGTGACACTATATATACACACGCACACATAGTTTTCTGTTCTTCTGAATTATTATTCAAGCTTCGGGGTTTCTAAGACAGCTATATATATTATGCAGTCGCTGGATTTTTTTATCTCACAAGATATTTTGCTACATGGCTATTCTTGTTTATTGAACACATTTATTGTTGGAGAAAATGAGGTAAGTTGGAAAAGTTTGGGAAGTGGGTTTGTCAAAAGTTGACAACCACCATACTTTGAGCTTAATTATAATTAGTGTTCGTTAATCAAAAACGAAAACTAATAATTTCTAAATTATCTACGTGACAAGTAGATGACTTTAGGCTTTTGAATCACTCGATTCCGATACCGGGTGAATGAGAAATTAATGCTCAAAGTTGGAGTAAAATTGAAAGGAAAATGGAAAAGTGGTGATGTGGCCTCATGAGGAGTGAACACATCACCCTTTAAGTGGAATACCACATTGGTCACTTGGGATGAAAGAGCCACCATATAAGTTACAAGTTGGAGCTTTCTAAAATGTGCCCTTGGGCATGAGAAGTTTTCTGACGGAGTCAGGACGCAGCTCAGGCAAGGTTCACCACACGCGCGCGCGCCGCCGCCCGCCCGGCCGGCTCGGCTCGGGCTCGGGCTCGTGCTCGTGGCTCGTGGCTCGTCCGCCCGGTTCTTATCTTTTTGGAGAAATTTTCTTTTACATTTTTCCAGAAAAATAAATTAAGTGATCCAACGGTTGAAAATTTTTTTCTCATAACCGTTGCAAGATCTAACGGTGTAGATCGTAGTCTACGCGGATCATGATCTAACGGATGAGATCATACTTGCTGGCAGTTTCACCATAGATCTAACGGCTGTAGATCATCTACGGTTTATCAACGGTTTTGGATAAAACCGCTGCGGTTTATGATCTAACAGCCGAGATTCAACGGTTTATGATCTAACGGCTGTAGATGAAAACCGCTACGGTTTATCATCTAACGGTCGAGATCGAAAACCGTCAGATCCGACGGTCCACGTTTAAAACCGTCGATCTAACGATTGTAGATGAAAACTGTTTGATCCGACGGCTGCGGTTTAATCTGGAGATCAACCGCCGTTTCTTCCCGCCTATAAATTGCCTCCTTCTCCAGACTTTCAAGAACACACTGCACTCTGCGTTTCTGTTTTTTCCACTGCTGTTCTCTCCTGCTGATTTTCGTTTTTTGCATACTGCTGTTGCATTGTTGTTCCAGTCCAGTTCGTTGAGAAATCAGAGCATCCCACAGGTTCGCCGAGTTCTTTACGTAGCTGTGCCGCTTCGTATGAACTGTAGCCGTTGTATTCTGGGAGACGTTTGCTGTTTCGGTTGGGCACTTTGTACCGGAGCAAATCGTCTTAAGGACAGAGTCCTTAGACTCGCCTCGGTTCTGCTTGCATTTTGTCAGTTTACACAATCGCACACTGTACACTGCAGTTGATTACAGTATCTAACATTCTCTAACATTCTTAAGACGATTTGTATATATATACTGTAATCTGTTTGTACGAAACTAATCGGTTTCTGGTTCTGTCTGTATTGCCTACAGAATCTGAAATGGAGAACGAAAGTTCGAACTCCTTCAATGGCGTGCACCTTGGTCCGTCCGAGGAAGTGAACACTGCTGTTCCAGTTGCACCCGCTGCCATTCCTGCTCCTGTTCCGGTTGTTGGACAAGTTGAGAAACCGGAGAAGTTTGGAGGCAGTTACTTTAAACGTTGGCAGCAGAAGATGCTGTTCTTTTTGACAACTCTGGGGCTGGCCAAAATGCTGACCGAGGATCCTCCAGTGGTGATACCAGTCGAGGATCAAAACGTGAATATGCAGAATAGCTTGATGGCTGAAGCATGGAAATATAGTGATTATGTCTGTTTGAGTCATATTTTAAGTTGTCTTGATAATACTCTGTATGGACTGTATAGTACCTTTAAGACTGCAAAATCTTTATGGCAGGCTTTAGACAAAAAATACAGGACAGAGGATGCTGGTGCGAAGAAATTTATCATTGGTAAATTTCTTGATTTTAAGATGACTGATTCTAAAACTGTTGTTTCTCAGATTGAGGAACTTCAGATGTTAGTGGCTGAAATGGAAGAAGATGGTATGTCCCTGAGTGAATCTTTCCTTGTTGCTGCTGTTATTGAGAAGCTACCTCTTTCGTGGAGGGAATTCAGGAGCTATCTCAAACATAAGCGAAAGGAGATGTCCTTGGAAGATCTGATTGTTCGATTGCGTATCGAAGAAGACAATCGCAGATCTGAGAAGAAGTTTGCTCAATTTTCTGGTCAGGCAAAGGCTCATGTCGCAGAGGCGACGAAGAAAAAGAAAGGCAAGTTGGGTGTGAACAACAAAGGCAAAGAGATCGCCAAAAAGTTCACAGGTAAGTGCTACAACTGTGGCATTCAGGGGCACCGGAGCAGTGACTGTCGCAAGCCAAAGAAAAGGCAAGAGAAAGCGAAGGCGAACCTGGTTGGCGCAATGGAAGATCTGGATCTTTGTGCTGTTGTGAGTGAATGCAACATTGTGGGAAATCCGCACGCATGGTGGCTTGACACTGGAGCTACGAGACATGTTTGTGCAAATAAGGCAATGTTCACAGAATACAAGCCCGTTGATGGTGCACAGCTTTACATGGGAAATGATGCTTCATCAAAGATTGAAGGTGAAGGAAATGTTGTTTTGAAGTTGACTTCTGGAAAGTTTCTGACTCTGCAGAATGTTCTGCATGTTCCTGATATTAGGAAGAATTTGATTTCTGGCGCTTTGATGGTGATGCATGGGTTTAGACTTGTGTTAGAGTCTAACAAAGTTATCATTACTAAGAATGGGTTGTACTTGGGAAAGGGGTACTTGGTAGACAGAATGTTTAAGTTAAACGTTATGACCATTGTACCTAAGAAAGAAAAAGTTGTGCCCGTAGTGGCAAATGAAAATGCATCTACTTCTGCTTATATGCTTGAGTCTTCTTGTTTATGGCATTTACGTTTGGGACACGTTAATTACAAATCAATTCAAAGAATGATAAATCTTGATTTGTTGCCTAAACTGAATATGACTAAGAAAAAATGTCAAGTTTGCGTTGAAGCGAAAATGACTAAGGCTCCTTTTCCTTCGATTGAAAGAAACACTGAAATGTTAGATTTAATTCATACAGATGTGTGTGATTTAAAGTTTGTGCAAACAAGAGGTGGTAAAAAGTACTTTGTAACTTTTATTGACGATTGCACTAGATACTGTTATGTCTATTTGCTAAGTAGCAAAGATGAGGCCGTTAATGCTTTTAAGGATTATAAGAATGAAGTTGAAAATCAACTTAGCAAACGAATTAAGATAATTCGTAGTGATAGAGGTGGCGAATATGATGCACCGTTTAATGAATTCTGTTCAGAACATGGCATTATTCATCAAACGACTGCGCCATACTCACCTCAATCCAATGGTATTGCTGAACGCAAGAATCGAACTCTTAAAGAGATGATGAATGCTATGTTGATAAGTTCGGGTTTACCTCAGAACTTGTGGGGGGAAGCAATCCTCTCTGCCAATGTCATTCTAAATAGAATTCCATCTAAAAAGATGGATAAGACCCCTTATGAACTTTGGAAAGGTTATAAACCGAGTTTCAAATACTTAAAAATGTGTGGGTGTCTGGCTAAGGTAGCAGTACCTAAACCAAGACAAGTCAGAATAGGGCCCAAAACGATTGATTGTATATTTATAGGATATGCAACAAATAGTAGTGCATATCGATTCTTGGTGCACAAGTCTGACATCCCTGACATACATGAAAATGTTGTCATGGAATCAAGAAATGCAGTGTTTTTTGAAGACGTCTTTCCAAAGAAAGATAGAAATGATAAAGAAGCCAGTACGAGTAAGCGAACTCGGGATACAACGACTCAAGAAATTGACGAACCCCGTCAAAGCAAACGAGCCAAAATACCGACATCATTTGGACCAGATTTTCTAACCTACATGGTAGAGAATGAGCCAAGGACCTTTTCAGAGGCGATGTCAACACCAGAAGCTTCATTCTGGAAAGAGGCAATCAACAGTGAGATAGAATCTATTCTTCAAAATCACACTTGGGAGCTGGTCAATCTTCCACCAGGAAGTAAACTACTCGGATGCAAGTGGATTTTCAAGAAGAAGTTAAAAGAAGATGGATCTATCGACAAATACAAAGCGCGTTTGGTAGCCAAAGGTTATCAGCAAAAAGAAGGGTTTGATTTCTTTGACACTTACTCACCAGTGACAAGGATTACATCAATCAGAGTGCTAGTCGCGATTGCATCAGTCTATAACTTAGAAATCCATCAGATGGATGTTAAAACGGCTTTTCTAAACGGTGATTTAGAGGAGGAGATATACATGGAACAACCAGAAGGGTTTGTTGTGCCAGGACAAGAGAAGAAAGTTTGTAAACTTGTTAAGTCTTTGTACGGACTTAAACAAGCACCAAAACAATGGCACTTGAAGTTTGATCAAGTAATGATGACAAACGGCTTCAGGATCAACGAGTGCGACAAGTGTGTTTACATCAAAAACACACTTAATGCCTATGTGATAGTATGTCTCTATGTAGATGACATGTTAATCATGGGCAGTACTCGTGACATCATCTTGAATACCAAGAAGATGTTAACACGGAATTTTGACATGAAGGATATGGGGGTTGCCAATGTTATCCTAGGAATCAAGATTTCTAGGGTAACTGAAGGTTTGATCATGTCACAAAGTCATTATATTGAGTCCGTTCTCAAACGATTCAATATGTTTGATGCAAAACCAGTAAAAACCCCACTTGACTTAAGTATGCACTTAAGGAAGAACCGAGGTGAACCAGTAGCTCAATTGAATTACTCACAAGTGATTGGAAGTCTAATGTACATAACGAACTGTACAAGACCAGACTTAGCTTGTTCAGTAAACAAATTGAGCAGGTTTACCAGTAATCCAAGTGAAGATCATTGGAAAGCTCTAAATAGAGTAATGAGGTACCTCAAGTACACAATGAATCTTGGATTACACTATACAAGATATCCAGCAGTATTGGAAGGATACTGTGACGCAAACTGGATATCAGATTGTAAAGATTCTAAATCCACCAGTGGATACTTATTCACTGTAGGTGGTGGTGCTGTGTCATGGAAGTCTACAAAGCAAACGTGCATAGCTCGGTCAACTATGGAAGCTGAGTTTATAGCACTCGATAAAGCTGGGGAAGAAGCTGAATGGCTTCGAAATTTCCTAGAAGACATTCCATGCTGGCCTAAGCCAATCGCTCCTATAAGCATACACTGTGACAGTCAGTCAGCTATAGGACGAGCTCAAAGCAGCATCTATAATGGTAAGTCACGACACATACGTCGGAGACATAATACCATTAAGCAGTTGATCTCTAATGGCGTGATTTCCATTGATTACATAAAATCAAAGGAGAATCTTGCGGATCCGCTTACAAAAGCTTTGCCTAGAGATCAAATGTCAAAATTGACAAACGGAATGGGACTTAAGCCTACAAAGCATGAATCTTTGTAACGGTAACCCAACCTTGTTGACTGGAGATCCCAGAATCTAGGTTCAATGGGAAAACTAAGTTATAAGGATTCAGTTAGCACTTACTCATTCCGTTAAATAAAAGTGTTGTCTACAGAGAAATGAGGGTAAGCTGATGCTTTTAATGATGTCCTATATCTTGATAAATCAAGTGGGGTATGGCAGAATACTCTTGATAGGAATCACCTATGTAAGTGTGAAGTGGGGCCGCTTCTATGAGAATTCTGAGAGGCAAGAATTCTCTAATACACTTTCTGAAACCAGGTTGTTCATGGCCAAAATGAACACAACCATGAGAACCAATAAGGGGTGTCAAAGGAAATGTTGTGTGAGTATCATTGTCTAGGTTCACAATAAAGGCTGATAGTTCAAGACATTAGGTCACTAACCAGCTGAGTGGATCCGATGGTATATCACTAAGAAAGGTTCAAAGCCAGAAGCTACCTCTTCTGATGCAACATATCCTTGTCTGATTTCTCGATAGAGTCTGCATCTGCATCTGCATTAATTTTCATTCATGTGGGGGATTGTTGGAGAAAATGAGGTAAGTTGGAAAAGTTTGGGAAGTGGGTTTGTCAAAAGTTGACAACCACCATACTTTGAGCTTAATTATAATTAGTGTTCGTTAATCAAAAACAAAAACTAATAATTTCTAAATTATCTACGTGACAAGTAGATGACTTTAGGCTTTTGAATCACTCGATTCCGATACCGGGTGAATGAGAAATTAATGCTCAAAGTTGGAGTAAAATTGAAAGGAAAATGGAAAAGTGGTGATGTGGCCTCATGAGGAGTGAACACATCACCCTTTAAGTGGAATACCACATTGGTCACTTGGGATGAAAGAGCCACCATATAAGTTACAAGTTGGAGCTTTCTAAAATGTGCCCTTGGGCATGAGAAGTTTTCTGACGGAGTCAGGACGCAGCTCAGGCAAGGTTCACCACACAAGCGCGCGCGCGTGCGCCGCCGCCGCCTGCCCGTCCGGCCGGCTCGGCTCGTGCTCGTGTTTGTGCTTTTTGGAGAAATTTTCTTTTACATTTTTCCAGAAAAATAAATTAAATGATCCAACGATTGAAAATTTTTTCCTCATAACGGTTGCAAGATCTAACGGTGTAGATCGTAGTCTACGCGGATCATGATCTAACGGATGAGATCATACTTGCTGGCAGTTTCACCATAGATCTAACGGCTGTAGATCATCTACGGTTTATCAACGGTTTTGGATAAAACCGCTGCGGTTTATGATCTAACAGCCGAGATCGAAAACCGTCAGATCCGACGGTCCACGTTTAAAACCGTCGATCTAACGGTTGTAGATGAAAACCGTTTGATCCGACGGCTGCGGTTTAATCTGGAGATCAACCGCCGTTTCTTCCCGCCTATAAATTGCCTCCTTCTCCAGACTTTCAAGAACACACTGCACTCTGCGTTTCTGTTTTTTCCACTGCTGTTCTCTCCTGCTGATTTTTGTTTTTTGCATATTGCTGTTGCATTGTTGTTCCAGTCCAGTTCGTTGAGAAATTAGAGCATCCCACAGGTTCGCCGAGTTCTTTACGTAGCTGTGCCGCTTCGTATGAACTGTAGCCGTTGTATCCTGGGAGACGTTTGCTGTTTCGGTAGCAGCTTCCAATGCCAAATGCTTCTAGATTATTTGACTCAAATTTAAGCCTAAAAACAGGCCCCGTAGAGGCACAAGACTTGATCAAACTCTAGTCCTATACCAAATTTGTTAGGGGTATACTCATGTTAGGTTTGTGACAGTCACTCTATAGGAGATGAACAGAGTGTTGGGCGATTTGCAGATTTTGTTGTTTTTGTCTATCTCCAACTCAAATGAAATTCAAAGTCAAAGTGAAGAATGGGAGACGAGAGACAATTAATTAGTATACTAGATATAGATCGAACCTTAAATGAAATATGGACAAATTTACCTGGGCAAAATAGGCTCTTCTAAAGATTTGTCGTATTCGCCAGACTTGAGCCATGGAAAATTATTGATTTGTAGCCTCCTCTAACCTCGACCAATATATTTTCTTGAGAAAAGTCTGTCTTTTTCTTCTGTCCCTTTGTTCTAGGACCGGTTGGGACTTGTTGATGGGATTGTTGTGGCACTTCTTCCTCTTCATGAGAGGTTCTTAGCCTTTTGGAAGTACTTTTGCTTATTGAAGTCATTTTGGAAAGGGGTAGATTTTTAGGACACGAAATTGCAAGAAGCTTGATGAAGATGAAGAAATTTGTTGTAGAAATCAAGTGGATTGAAGAAAAACCGATGTTTGTTGCAAGAACTTTGGGGTAGAAGGGTCGGATTTTGAGAGAGGGCTTTTTGCGGGTGATTTCTCGCGGTTTTGGAAAAGTTGAAATGAAGAATTTTAGGTTTTTGCAGCTTTTATAGCCCGGGCACCCAATGACATCACTAGATATATGTTAGGGGTTGAAGTCCACATTGATCGATCGATGTGAGAGACTGATGTACTTCAGTATCTCCGCAGCTACATCGATCGATCGATGTATGGTGATTTCTGAATTTTTGGTAATTTTGACACTTTAATCATTGTTTATCATTCATAATCTTTTTCTAATGGATTAGAATGTCTCTGTAGGAAAGGTTTGGTGAAAATATTAGGTAGTTGGTCATTTGTTGGAACAAATTCAGCACATACCAACCCTTTTTGAATATAATTCCTTATAAAGTGATGTCTCACTTCAATATGCTTAGTTCTACTATAGTATATCGGGTTTTGCGTTATACTTATGGCTGAAGTGTTGTCACATAATATAGGTACTTTGTCAAATTTGACATTGTAATCATTCAAGGTATTTATCATCCAAAGTAATTGGGCACAACATGAAACGGCCGATACATATTGGGATTCTGCTTTTGAAAGTATCACACTATTTTTTTTATTGGAAAACCAAGAAACTAAGCAATCTCCAAGGAATTGGCATGTCTCGGAGGTGCTTTTTCTATCGACTAGGTTTCTGGCATAGTCGGAGTCATTATACCCTCTTAAGTCAAAACAACCATTTTGGGATAAAATAACCCAAAGTTCAAAGTACCTTTCAAATATATAAAAATAAGTTTGATGGCAACTAGATGTGATTCCTTAGATATACTTTGAAATCTAGCACATAAACATACAGCATGTAGAATATCTGGTCTACTATTGGTTAAATAAAGTAGACTAACAATCATACCTCTATATTTGGTTGCCTCAGCCGGCTTCCCTTTTTCATCTTTCTCGAGCTTTGTACTTGTGATCATTGGTGTGCTCACACTCCTTCCATCCTCAAACTTGTATTTCTTGAGGAGATCCTTGGTGTACTTCGTTTGAGATATGTATACTCCATCTTGAGTTTTCTTGATTTGAAGTCCAAGGAAGCAATTGAGTTCACCCATCATGCTCATTTCTAATCCTCCTTCCATCAACTTAGAAAAATGCTCACAAAGAGAATCATTAGTGGTACCAAATATAATATTATCAACATAAATTTCAACAATTGATTATTTTCTTGTTCTTTAATAAAAAGAGTAGTATCAACTTTTCCTCCTGATTAACCATTTTCAAGGAGAAAGTTGCTTAATCCTCATACTATGCCTTAGGAGCTTGTATAAGTCCATAAAGGTCCCTTTTGAGTTGGAATACATGATTTGGATAATCATGATTTTCAAACCCCGGTGGTTGAGCTACATATACTTCTTCTTGAATTATTTCACTCAAGAAAGCGGATTTTACATCCATTTGATATTGTTTAAAATCCTTATAGTATGCATATGCTAGTAGCAATCCAATAACTTCTAATCCATCTGTGGGGACAAAAGTCTCATCATAGTCTATATCTTCTTCTTGTCTATATTCTTGAGCTATTAATTTAGATTTGTTTCTAGTTATGTTTTCTTTATTGTCCATTTCATTTCTAAATACCCATTTAGCGCCAATTGTATGGTGATCCCTAGGTTTAGCCACTAATTCCCAAATACCACTTCTTTCAAATTGATTTAGTTCTTCTTGCATGGCTAATACCCAATCTTCATCATTTATAGCATGTTTTATATACTTAGGCTCAACTTATGAAATAAAAGCGTTTTCATTAAATTTTTTCCTAGTTAATATGACTTGACTTATTTCTCCTAATATTAATTCTGTTGGGTGGTTTTTGTTATATTTATATGAATCCGGTAAATTTGACGTGTCTCCTCTCACTTCTTCTTCTTCTAACTTATGTCTGTTTTCAAGTGGATTAATCCTAAGATCAATAGGAAATACCGTTTTCAAGTGGATTAATCCTACAATTAATAAGAATATTTCCTTTTGGACTCTCAAACTTTTCTATATGACTTACTTTGTTTCTTTTTTCATCATCATCACCATTTATGCATGGTTCATCATCAAGGATTTCACTAAACTTAACATGAACTGATTCTTCAACTTTCATACTCCTTTTATGATGTACCTAAAATGTCTTGCTATTTTGAGCATAACCCATAAAGATTCCTTCATCCGCTTTAAAATCGAGTTTATCTATATTATGTCTGGTGTTAAGTATAAAACACTTACAACCAAATACCTTGAAATGGCCAATGTTAGGTACTTTTCCTATCCAAAGATGATAAAAAGTCTTTTTGAGAGATGGTCTCAAATAAACTCTATTTATTACATGAAAAGCGATATTTACCGCTTCAGCCCAAAAATACTTAGGTAGCTCAAACTCATTTAGCATGGCTCTACTTATTTCTTGAAGTGATCCATTCTTTCTTTCCGCAACACTATTTTGTTGAGGAATTCTAGGAGCCAAAAAATTGTGTCCATACCTCTTAGATACACAAAATACTTAAAAGTCACCATCAAACTCATCACCTCTATCACTTCTAATTTCTTTAATGGTGTCTCTTTTTTTGATTTTCTAATCTCCTACGAAGTTTTATAAACTCTTGGCATTCATCATTCTTTTTGTCTAAGAACATGACTCAAGTATACTTAAATAAGTCATTTACCACTACAAAAGTGTAATGTTTTCCACCTAAGCTTACCGTACCAATGTCCCCATACAAATCCATATGACTCAATTGTAGAGGTTTGGTGATGAAGATTTCACATTTGGGCTTGAAGCTTGCTTTAACAAGCTTCGCCTTTTGACCAGTGTCACATAAGCCATGGTTTTTTCAATTCAATTTTGAAAGATCTTGGACCTTTTCATTTTTGCAAATCTCTTTGAAATTCTTGAAACTAATATGTCCAGGTCGTATATATCATAATTGTGTCAAATCATTTTTGGAAACTTGACATGAAACTTTTTGTGATATCAAATCATGTGCGCTAAAATTTATAAAATCAAATTTGAGGGAGAGACTTCGATCGATCGATGTATGGCAAGTTCAAAACTAGAACCTCTCCGTTGGAACAAAATACAAGGGAGATTCATGGTGTTTTCTCTTTCCAATCTTGCTCAAATTTCTTGTGGACTTTTCTCTAAAATAATGCATGCTTCCTTGACTATTGTATACATGTCTAAGATTCTCTAGGGGGCTTTGGAGGATCAAATCAATCCATAGAGTGGCTAGAGGGTATTTCCAAATTATCAAGACATAGGATTGATTTGAAGACATGGGGGACGCTCCAAAAACATTGTTGACGCCTCTTATAAATAGAAGAAGCTCAGATGAGGCATTCATAGACTTTCACCATCGTCAAGCTTCATTCTTCATTGTTGTATATTTCTCTCATTTGTGTAAAAATGCTTAAAGCCGGTTAAGCCTTTATTTGTTATTCATTTTTGTATATTGAGAGATTGTAAGTCTAACACAAGAGGAAACATAAATATTAGATCTTTTGCTTGTGTTTAGAATAGCAAGAGTGTAAACCCCACTACTTCCTTAAACCTACCGTGAGAAAGTTCTTTGAGAGAACTTTGTTGAAGTTGTGAGGTAGCAAGAAGTTGTTCTTGCTTAGAGCTGAAGTTGTTGTAGTTGCACAAAGTTGTTTTGTGTAAGAAGTTTTTGTTGTGATTGTTTACACTAAGTTGCTGGTGTAAGTATTGCTGTGGTTGTTCTTATTAAGTATAATAAAAAGAGTAGTTGAAAATCCACTTTGGCAACAAAGTGGTAATGGAGTAGAATCATTTATGATTCGAGCCATTCTATATCCGGTGTACTTCTTCATTATCTCTCATCTCTCATTCTTACTTTGATTTTGAATTCCATTCGAGTTGAAGAAAGCTAAAAATTCAGAAAATTCTGCAAAATTGATCAACACTCTATTCACCCTGTAGGATCTGCAAAGCACCGCTAGAAGAGGGGGGATTGAATAGGTGGTGCGGAAAGTGTGGTTTTTAAAATTTGTTTAAAACTAAACAACTCAACTTCTGAAAAAAGATTCTTTTTCTAGGACCAGTTTTAAAACGTTTTTTAACCAGGTTATGGGTCTCCAAAAATTCTGAAATTTTGAGAGAACTTAGCCTCAGATGTTATGAGGGTCCCCTAAAAATTTCAAATTAAAATTCAACCTTTAACCCCTTCAAAAATTGTTGATGATCAGATTGCGCGAATCTGCCAGAAACGGTAGATGGTTTTGAAAAATTTATTCTTATTTGTGTGTAAGTCCAAATGCTCTGAAAATTTAACCACTAACTCCTTATATACTATATTTAAGTGGGTTGAAACAGTTTTGCAAAATTCTTTTTGGAAGTAGGTCAATTACAATCAAAGTCTCAACCTTTGCAAGTCTGAAAATCAGACTGCACTAGTCTCAGAACTTTTGATGTTTGATCGACTTATACTTATCCAAAAGGGTTGAAACTTGTGCCAAATTTAGCCTAGAACGTGTGGATATGTTTCTGGAAATTTTCGTGGTTTTTGAAAATCGTTTACTATTTTTACGAACGCCAACAAAAAGAGTAAACTGTGCAGTAATAAAAAGTAAATGCTGAAAGTAAATGGGACCAAGAATTTTATACTGGTTTGGTTATAAACAACCTACTCCAGTCTTCAAGGGAACACCTTCCTTGGTTCACACTAATTACACACACGCAATACACCTTACCACAGGGTTGATAGAGTTACACACTAACTCCAATCCTTTACAAACCTTGTACGATGAATACAATTCGCACGAACACCACCACCTCGCAAGAATGAAGATTGATCACACCTTGATCAATCTTTTACAAAGATATGGAATATGTGGTGGTCTATATCAAGCCTATTCAAGATTGAAAAATATGAATACAATAGGCTTTCAAGAAGAAAGAAAGAAAGAGAATGTAGAAGAAGAAGAGCTAGGCGTTTTTCACTTTGATTTTGCAATGCTTGTGCTTGTCTTGTTTTTGCTCAACTTCTTTCCTTTTAAGCTTGTTGCAGCCATCCCCTATGTGTCCTCCCCCTCTTGAAAATTATCTTCTAAGTCCTTGGGAGAATGTTAGACATCATTGTGACATGGTCTTGCTTACTTGACATCTTCTCATTGGATGATCATTTAAGCTTTGCTTACTTGGCACTTCATGATTGGTTGGATGTTGTCATCATTGATGACTTAGAAAAATCTGAATATATCACTCAAACATGTGCCAATATCAAACATAAAATAATTTCCATAAAGCTCAAGATTGTCACATAAATGTTGCAAGACAAAAATTTCTTCCTTATCAAGCAAAAATTCGGCCATAATGAGTATATATCATGCTGAATTTTCAGCATGTGATACATGGAGATAAAGTTCAAAATATTACCATTTTTCTTTGATTTTTTCTTTTTAAAATAAATCTGAATTGATGGTAAATATCCTTGTCACATTGGAAATGAATTTGGACACCTTTATGCCCAAGAATTCGGCCATGACACCTTTCACACATGCTGAAAAATTTTCAGCATGTGTGATATATAAAATATCACAATTTATGATTTTGAAAATATTCAAAATGCTTCCATTTCTTCTTCCAATCAATCACATAATTCAAGATGATAACATATGTCACATTAAAGCATCAAAATCGGCCATCCATACTTACACATGCTGAAATTTTCAGCATGTGTTATAAGTGAGACAAAGTTTGAAATCTTACCATTTGTAGCTTCTCTCTTTAATTCACCAACATTGTATGATTGATTCTTGACCAATCAATATGCCAACAAAGCTCCAAATAAGCTCCATCTCAGCTGTAGGGGCGTTAGATAGTGTATGTGCATGTGCTGAAATTTATTTTTGCTAACTTTGTATAGTACACATTTAATAATACACAAATGTCATATTCCAATCAGCCCTTAATTTAATTTTCTAGAACACTTTAAGATGTATAACATATGTAAAAATTTTCTAGATACGTGTCATATGATGTACCAAAAAACGTTCCATGTGTTGTGTGCGTAGAAAACCGAATTTTCGATATTTATCGATTACCCGATTTTTCTCTAATTAAATTCCAACTTTTACACATGTTATATATATTATGTTACACATAATATATATATAATATATACTTTAAATCTCAGCACTTGGCTGGTCTAAAGTGGCGCCATTAACATGTGACAAAATTAAAATTGGAATCTTCACATTTTGGCCTTAATGTGGGGTGATTTGTGTGTGCCAACATGGAAAGAATTTTTGGCTGGAAATATCACCATTAGCACGAAATTTTTGATGATTTTTGAGGTGTAGGGGCTGGCCATCTATTTATGGCAAGTACGTGACACGTTGGCGAAGTTTCGGCATTCGCCCGATACGACAATTTTTGGTTTAGAACCTTTTAACGTGTCGTATTTAATTTGTCATCACCATGTCTTATATCATATGATATAAGACCTGAATATACTCATAAATATGAGTTAATAATAGTGGTGTGACGTTAACGTACGTACGTAAAATATAACGTGTCGATAGTACGTTGGAATACATGTGTATGTGCCCTTTTTCAAAAAATCTGAAAATATGTGTATTATATATGTATATGGCGTGTATATATTAATGAGGAGAGGAGGAGAAAACTTTCCTTCCTTAGCCTTGTTGCCTTTGTGCCTTTTCCAAGTGTGGCTTCCTTTAATGAACTACTTAGTTGTATTAACTAAGTACTTCACTTAATGAACTAGTTTAGTTCATTAATGGTGGCACCTGAAAATAGTATAAACAAAACAAATGTTTGCCATATGATGTAAGATTTAGCGCTTCATGGCTCGTTAGTACAGCAACATTATATATGATCTAAATAAGGTAAGTAATGAACAATGTATCATGCATACATGTCTATCATGCACACGTTTTGTGTACATCATGCATGTTTTACGTCTTTCATTTAAATCCCATATTTTGAAATCATTCAAACCCCTTTTTCTCTACACACCCCCCTTCTAGAGTGTTTATTACGGACCTAGCATTGCTTGTGTGTGTTTGTGTTTTTGAGATAACGAGCTTTCTTTAATAATTTAGGCTCAATAGAAGAATCTGTTGAATTAAATCCTAAACCGGATTTGTCATTTCCTATCATTTGGTTTCCAAGAAATTTGTCAAAATTACTTTTACCATCGATTAGTTTTTGTATGTCTATTCTTAATTTATCACATTCTTTCCTAATCTCCATATTTTCTAGAGCTAAGGTTTTGTACACTGTAAGAATGATGTCATGTTCTTTGTAGATCAAAATATTCTTATCATGCAAGCTCTTATTTTCTAATATGCATTTTTCAAATTCTTTCTTCAAGTGTTTACATTTTAAATTCAGTTTTTCAAAGTCATCTTGCAAATCTCCTATTTCATCTTGTAAATTAGAAGATTTAGACTTTACCTCAAGCTCATTCTTAATTGCCATGAGACAAGTATGTTGTGCCTTTGGACTTTCAACTACTACAATGAGTCCAACATCCTTGACTTCACTTTCCTCTCCTTCCGATTCGAAAAGAAGATCATCCCATGTAGTCACCTCTGCATTTAAAGCTTTCTTCTTTTGAGGAAAAGCTTCCTTTTCTTGTTTTTGCTGCACCTTCACATGACAATCGGCAATGAAATATCCTTGGATGATTTCTTGAAAAACTTTCTTGTGTGAGCCTTATTTCTTGCGGCCATTCCTCTAAATTTCCCAACTAGAAGAGCAACTTTCTAATCTGATTCATTGGACTCTACCACCAATCTTTTGTATGATGCATGTGTGGATTGATGGTATTCATCCTATTTTCCTCATCAATAAGAATTTTCTAAGTAAGAAGATTACTAGATAGCTCATCAAGTGTAAGAATGTTGAGATTCTTAAATTTGGTGATGACGGTGACTTTTGGTGTCCATTCCCTTGGCAAAGAGTTGAGGAGCTTCGAGACAAGATCTTCATTTGAGATTTTCTTGTCAACCGTAGAGAGTTGATTCAATATTCGAGTGAATTGGTCGATTTTCTCCTCAATATTTTCATCCCTCTTCGTCCCAAACATTTTATACTCCTTCATGAGCGTAAGACTTTTGGCCATTCTTACTTGCCCAGTCCCTTCATGTATCATTTCTAGTCTTTTCCATAATTCATGGGTTGTTTCAAGACCTTGAATTCTTATGAGCTCAGTGGTGGTTAGAGCACTTGAAAGAATATCGAATGCTTTTCCATTTATGGCGAAGTTTATCTTCTCTTCGTTAGTATAATCATCCTCATCTTTGAACATTGATTCTCCTTTTGAGTTGCTGATCATAGAAACATCAATTTCTTTGAGAATAGATCACCATATATCAAATCTGCAACATTTCAAATGATTTATGACTCGAAACTTCCACAAAAAATAATTTCGGGCATCAAACATAGGTGCTTTAGTGTTTGAGGCTGAGCATAGTGCAGTTGGCTTGGAAGCTGATGTGTAGGGTGCAGAGGTTGTCATTTACATGATCTTTAAGCTTGATACTTGTAAAAATTGGCCAATCAATTAAGGTTAGGCTCTGATACCAATCATTATGTCCATGACAATCACTCTAAAAGGGGTGAATAGAGTTTTTTCTTGCACAAAGCAACTTTGTGCAACTACAACAACTTCAGCTCCAAGCAAGAACACCTTCTTGCTACCTCACATTTTTAGCAAATTTCTCTCAAAGAACTTTCTCATAGTGGGTTTAAGGAAGTAGTGGGGTTTACACTTTCTCACTAGTCTAAACAAAAGCAAGAGTTCAAATATTTATGGTTTCTCTCGTGTTAGGCTTGCAATCTCTCAATTTACAACAATGAATGACAAATAATAGCTTAACTAACTTCAAAAAGTTTTAAACAAATGAGAGAAATTTACAACAATGAAGAATGAAGTTTGAAGATGGTTAAAGTGTATATATGCCTTATCTAAGCTTCTTCTATTTATAGGAGGTGTCATCCATGTTTTTGGAGCCCCATCATGTCTTCAAGTCAATCTCAAGTCTTCACAATTTGAAAATAGCATTTAGCCACTCTGTGGATTGATTTGATCCTCCAAAGCCACCCTAGAGAATATTAGACATGGATATAATAGTCAAGGAAGCATGTTTAATGTTAGGGAAAAGTTCACAAGAAAATTGATCAAGATTAGAAAGAGAAAACACCATTAATCTCTCTTGGATTTTGTCCCAACGGTCCTAAAAATTTGAATTCTGGATCACATCGATCGATCGATGTGCCTGCATTAGGAGATCAATGTCCTCCAGCGAGATTTCAGTTTTAAACCTGCGATACGTCGATCGATCAATGTCTCTTCTTGAGAGACTGATATGACATCCATTGATCAATGTCTCCCAATTTGAGAGATTGATGTTGGACAAAAAGGTTCCAACTTTGAACCTTCAGTACATCGATCGATCAATGTCTCTCCCTTAGAGACTGATCTCACATCGATCGGTCGATGTCTCCTAGTTTGAGAGATCGATTTTGGGCAGAAAGGTTCCAACCTTGATCTTTTCCAAAATAGATCGATCGATGTCTCTCCTTAACAGACTGATGTATACATCGATCGATCTATGTGAGAGATTGATGTCTCACAGTGTGTTTTTCTTATTTTGCTTCAAATTCCAAGAGTGAATTTCCTTTTTAACTCTTTCAAAACATCTTTTCACATCATCAAAACATTTTATATCCTAGCAACTCCAAGGCATCTGGATACTTTTTGGTGCATTTTATTGTCACTTAAATAATAAGAAAAAATATAATGGATTGACAACACATATAAATATAGTTATGTATTATTGATTTATGAAGTTAAAGTTTTTAGTTAATAAAACTGAATCCATGATTGTTGATTGTATCAACTTAAGTTTTAATTTAAATCATATTTTATTACAGTCATTTGTTCTCTGAAAAAGAAAAGCATGAATTTTAGTCTAATCTTAGCGTACAATGCTAGATGAATTGTGTATTCCATTGCTGAAATTAGCTAAATCCCATTATGTTACAATGTGAACAACTAAATTGTTAGTTGCAAGTCAATCTGACATTCACCAATAGAAAACAACATGGAATTTGAAAATATAGTTTTTTAATAAAAAATAAAACTGATCAAACTTGAATTTCTCACTAAAGTAGTAATGGAAATGTGACATGAACACTTTTACTATCTTTCACCTCGTAATAAAATATTAATGTCGGAAGCTTTTTATTAGTATTTGTTAAATTCTTTCTCTAACACACTAGTATACTATATCCATATTATTGTGTCATCTATATAGGTATATATAGACACAATAGTCTCATTGGACGCAAACTCTCTATCATTTATGATGGAGATATTGTTTGCCTGCTTATCGCCCTCACCAGACCCTAGCGATGACTTTTACTGTTGTTGGAACATACTGTTTATGTGTTGTTGTACAATGAGTATCATAGAAAAGCAGTAGGTTGAGAATGATATAATTAAAAATGTTAATATTGTTTTAAACCACTGAGCAAAATAAAAGAATGAAGCTCTTATAGTTTTCAATACGCGTCTCATGATAAACCGCTCAGCAAAATTGCCGGACCAATTTATAGCAATATGTAGGTATGTATATTTACTTCCTCAGCTATGTAGTAAGTAGGGTTCAGAGGATATATATATATATCCGCTGGAAACAGTGAACAGTACTGTGCCAAATGATACGCAGCTATATTTGCTTCCCTATGAATGTGTGTGATTGAACTGCCTGTAAGAGAAAGAAAAAGATGCAAGCAATTAAAGTCCTCCATGTAACAGTCAAGCATGGCGTGTGTGGGCTGAGCAACCAGCAAGCAATCTGATTCAACTAGGATTCTATGGTGATAAGAGCCAAAATATATAAGGCTATAGAGAGCAGGCTGGAGTTCTGAGCGCACGGGTGGTAAGCATAGGAGCGATTAAAGTCCTCTGTGTAACAGTCAAGCATGGCGCGTGTGGGCTGAGCAACCAGCAAGCAATCTGATTCAACTAGGATCCTATGGTGATGAGAGCCAAAATACATAAGGCTATAGCGAGCAAGCTGGAGTTCTGCGCGCACAGGTGGTAAGCATGGGAGAGCAAACGCAATGGCTTCAACCATTTGTCCTTGCGAATCACGAAGAATAGCTCTCGCAGCTGCCGAGTGCTTACCTGCTGAAGCGTCAACATTAAGCTTGAGTTTGCCCGAGGGAGGTAGTAGCCACTTTACAATCATAGGCTTGGAAGTATTTAATACGGAGAAAAGCCACTCTCAATTAAAAAGGGAATGTTCTCCGCCAGCTTCTTGCCAGATAGAGATGCAGCCCATGTGTAACAATGCTGGCGCACCATTGCAAATATATTTCTAGAAGCAAGATCGGTGTCACCAAAAGTTATATTTGTGTACACCCTCCAAAAGGCCCAGCAAACTAAAGAGGGTGCCACAATTCGGAACTGACCAGGGAGTGATCGACTAGTGGAACTCAACCACCATTGCAATAGATACGGCCGAATATGTTAGGCCAGCGGCAGGGGAACATTCAAAATAAAAGCAATGCAAGACCATATGGGCGTAATATGGTCACACTGTAGGAATATATGCGAGACAGTAGCGGATGATCTCTGACAAAAAGGGCACATGGATGGACATACCTGAAAGAATCGGACTAGATGATCTTGGATAGGCAGAGCACCAGGAAACAACTTCTGCATAAATATACTAACTGTATTGGATAGTGAATGCCACCAAATGTATTATGTGACAACAAAGTTGGTCTTTTTTCACGAGCATCATCATAGGACTGACGAATCGAGAATAATCCTGATGAACTTGAAGCCCACATCATAGGTTCAGTAAGGCTGGTATGAGCCATACAAAATGACTGTATGGAACATATGCGCTTCCATGTTGGAGAGTCATAAATTCTAGGTGTAAAGTCATGTATGCGTTCATATCTTTCACGCATGTGCCTAGCCCATAACGAATTACTATGATGGTAATTCCACCAAATGTTACAATCATAAGCTTGTTGAAGCGCAAATAGATTTCGGATTCCAACTTCACCCTCTGTACGGGACTACACATCTTTGTCCAAGAAGTCCAATGATATCGACCTCACCAAAAGAATAATTCCATTTTACGATGTATTTCATGAATGACACTACTTGGCAACCTTGCAGCCGCCATTATGTTTAGTGGCAGAGAGGCCAAAACCGCCCTCAATGGAACCAACCTTCCACCTGGAGATAAAACCTGACTAGCCCACCCTTCTAACTTAGAGTCGAAATGATTTAGGAGAGGCTAACAATAGCGCGCCCGGTTTATTCCCCTATACAGATATGATCCAAGATATTTGAGTGGCAATGATGTTGTCTGCATTTCCAAAATTTGACCAATGACCACACGTCGCTGAGAGGATAGACAGGTGCTAGTAAAAAACTGGCTTTTACTATAATTCACAAGCTGACCTGATGGACACTGATATGATCGTAAGAAGTCCTAAAATTGCCGCAAGTTGTGTGTTGAACCATTAAGGAAAACGAACAGATCATCTTCATATGGCAGATGGGAGACCGCACTCACACGTCCCATATTAAACCCACAAAGGACTCCAATATCGAGCAGGCACTTAAGACCCTGGCTAAACCCTTCCGAGCATAAAATAAATAGCAAAGGCGACAAAGGATCTCCTTGCTTCACCCCTCGTGAAGGAGAGAAATAACTGAAAACTCATCCATTTAAAGAGACCGACAGTTTGAAAATGTTAGAGTATTCATAATGAGACGAATGAAAAAAGAAGAGAAGCCGAACTTCTACAACAGATGGTGGAGGTAATGCCAATTCACCCTATCAAAGGCCTTGGCCATATCTAGCTTTATCAATACATGACCACCTCGGGTTTCTTTATTCAGAAAATGTATCATCTCATTTGCCATGAGCACATGCTCACTTATATCATGGCCCTTTAGAAAACCAATTTGCTCAGCTGAAATTAAATTAGGCAAAATAGCCGACAATCGAGTAGCAATCAGCCTTGTTATCACTTTGCTGACAAAGTTCGTAAGACATATAGGCCTAAAGTCCGCAAATGTCTGAGGGTGAGAGATTTTGGGTATCAAAGTAATAATAGACGAAAGCATACTCAATGGCGCTGGAATACCCAAGAAAAAATCTTGCACCGCACATAGGAGATCCATCTTCAAGATGTCCCAACAGGTACGGAAAAATATCCATTATATCCATTTGGCCCCGCTGCACTATTCGGACTCAAACTCTAAACTGCTTGTTTGACCTCCTCCAACTGTGGAATGCATAATAAGCTGTCATTATCATATGAGGAAACAAGGGTGAATTTGCCTGGGCCTTGGAGAATGCTGCGCGATTTACCTCAGTAGGAGAAGCTTCAAAAGCTGCCTCATGACGCAAAAACTCCTGCTCTGCCTCTTTTGATCTATCAAAAATATTGCCACAGACTGCTGTATTCCAATGGCGAAGATCTTTCTTAAGCCTTTGCAGCTTATTATATAGACCCTGCATACCTCCTACTATTGGATACTCCTGCCACTTTGAAGCTACATAAGCATGAAAATCCGAATGATTTGACCACATATTAAAAAAATGAAATGGTGAGGGAGGCTTCTAGAGACTTAAATGACAACGATGTCAAAATCCGTATCAAAATAAAAACTAATGATCAATTTGATCAGAGTGTAATGATCAAGGAACAATTGCATAAAAGAAATTCAAACTATGCGGAAGAGCGCTATGGCGCCAAAGTAACGACCTCACCTTGAGGAAGAGGAAAAGAAAATTCAGAAAATTTTATTCCGCTTAGTGCTTGATTGTACAACCAATACATGTATTTATACTAATCCAAAGATCTATCTGGAAACCGAAAATGACACGTGAGAAATGAGCTGGCTCGCTATTGCAGCAGTAGCTTCTGCAGCACAGTGCCCAGGCACGCTGTCGTATGTCATCCGTGCCAGCTTCATAAGGTCCTGCGCACCAAGCTGCCAAGCATATCACCCGTGCCATACGTGCCAAGACTCAAGTTTCGTCCCCCTAGCCAGACATGCCATCCGTGCCGTACGTGCCAAGACTTAAGTTTCATGCTGCCATCCGTACCAAGACTCAAGCACCGTGCCAACCATACGTGTCAACCATAGACCATGACTAGCCATCAACCAATATCTTCAGACTATGTCACAAACTACTTCTTCTTGTCATTTCCTTTACCTTGCAACACTACATCTGTATCTTTAGCAAACGAAGCAGAAGTGGGTAATGATCTGAAGAGACTCGAGATAAATGGTTGACCTCAACATCCGAAAATAAATTAAGAAAGGCTATGTTGCCTAACAATCGATCCAATCGTCACTGAACTCGATTTGCTCCACTCCTTCTGGCCCATGTAAACCGATGTCCTGAAGTGGTACTTCCTACAAATGGCACTGTTGGACAGAATCATCAAAATTCAATAAAGATCGCAAAGATGGTAAAGTACGCCCTTGATGCTCATCCAGCTGCAGAAAAGTGTTGAAGTCTTCTCCTACAATCCAAGGATCCAAAATGCGGTTATAATGTGATAACAAAGTGTCCCAAAGAAGCTTCTTGTCATGAACAGTATGCTTTCCGTAAACCACAGTCCATGCCATAGTTTGTTGAAGTGGCAGCCATGTGAAACGGAATAATGAGGCTTGTATGCCATGATCAATACTTAAAAACTGAATGCTGGACACCTGCCAGAAAATCCATATATTACTGCAACAAGCTACTAAAGCATGTCAAAAACGCAGCTTCAGACGATAAATTCAGCTTACTATCTCGCTGCTTTGGCTCAATCAAGACTAATATATCAACTCGATGTTCATGCAACAAAACTAACAAACGATTAAGCGAGGTGCGCTATCCGCCGACGTTCCAAATTATGGACTTCATTGAGAAATAGTTATAGAAATATCCTGCAATGTAGAACTCCTACGTGATGCACTGCGTGTTTCAATTACAGATGGTGGGAGAGGAGGCTTCAATGCAAAAGAGGCTGCCAGGATTTGGGCATCATCAAATGAGGTAAGGCGTAATAGTAAGCACTTGTTGATATGTTCTGAGTCAGCTTTCATTTTGGTAAGAAATTGATGACGGGCTTCCAAGTCAGCTGGGTTGCTGTCAAGGACCCCTATATCCGTATCCAAAAATTGACAACAGTCGGATGTTGGATTTAATTTAATAAATCCCTGAATAGGACCGTTTAACCGAATCAATGGACAAAGTAACAAAATGCGGAAAATATACCTTGCTCCATTGCTGTTGTTAATCTGAACACGTACGCTGCAACTGCTCTGGCTGATGAAGAATCTGGCGTGATCCAAGGATTCACGACCTCCCACTAATTGCTGATATACCCCTTGAACGGAATCAACAATTCACTGCTTTACCCGATGGAGAGGCTAGGCAGTGTGGACTTCATAGAAAACTTGGCAGACCTTCCCTCTAATATACTGTAATGGACGCTCTTTATTTTGATACTGTATGCGTCTATTCTAATTTGATGATCTAAGGAGGTGAAGCCTCCTCCTTTATATAGAGGGGTGGAAGTATCTGATAGGTTAGGATTTAAACTTAAATTTAAACTTAAATTCAAATTTAAATCTGAATTCAAATTTAAATCTGAATTTAAAACCCAACCTTATCTTCCTTAATATTTAATTATTGTGCCAATAATTATCTACTAGCCACACGTGGGTTGTCGCCCCTCGGGGACCAGATGTCGTAACTTTATGGTCGCTGCACTTTGAGCCCATCCATCGCGGTCTATGACCATATGACTGTCTACATATTCGGGGTTTCCATTTAGACCACACTATACATCCACGAGTATACCCGATGATCACTTAACGTGTGGATGTTTTACGTAACAATTAATATTATTACGTGACATATGTGACATATAATATTATCATACATAACGTCCACCTTATGATTAATTCGTATAAACTTTATCAACGTGCTGCGCATCACACGTATCTCGAATTAATCCCAACAATCTCCCACTTGGACTATGTATGTATCTTAAAGATTATATGTCACTCCTTTTGAGCTCATATACCGTATGTCCTTTAGTGTGTCTTTCTTTATCCGGCCACCATAGAGTCTGTACTGATATGCTCAATACTGATCAGACCACTCAGAATTCTTTCTTTAACAGCCAGATACTTCATCTCTATGTATTTCGCTTTAGATGAACTCCGGTTGTTATTTGAATATAGCACCGCAGCTTTACTGTCACAGTAAATCCTCATTGGAGACAAGATAGTCTCCAATACCCACAGCCCTGTGACAATATTGCAAAGCCATATCGCCTGATTGGATGCATGAAAGTAAGATACGAATTTCACCTCCATAGTGGAGAACGCCAATAAGGTCTGTTTCGTGCTTTTCCATGAGATCGCACCTCCGACTAGGGTAAACACATAACCTATGGTCGATTCATGCTATCATTGCATCCAGCAAAATCGGAATCTACATATCTAGTGATCTCTAACTTATCAGATCTCCGATACGTCAGTACGTGTTGTTTCGTTTCTTGTAAATATTTCAGCACCCTCTTTGCTGCGGTCCAGTGATCCTTACTCGGATCAAAGAGGTATCTGCCTAACATTCCCGTAATGAATGCCAAGACTGGTCGTGTACATACTTGGGCATACATTATACTCCCTACTAGCGAAGCATAGGGAGTATTCCTCATCTCTGAACGTTCAAACTCTGTTTGGGGACATTGTTTTTAGACTGAATTTATCTCCTCTTGCCACAAGGGTATTAAGTGGTTTACACTTATCCATGCTATACCGCTTCAACACCTTTTCGATGTATGCCTGTTGTGAGAGACCTAAGATACCTTGGGTACGATTCCTTCACGTCCCAACACATATGAGGCTTCACCAAGGTCTTTCATCTCGAAATGCTTTCTGAGAAAGTCTTTGGTGTCGCTCAACATGTTTACATTGTTTGTTGCAAGCAGTATATCATCTACGTACAATATCATGAATATGAACTTGCTCCCACTGAACTTGTGATACACGCATTCGTCAATTTGGTTTGCCTCAAAACCGAAGGAGACAACCACTTTGGCGAATTTGAAGTACCACTGTCGAGACGCTTGCTTGAGCCCATAGATGGATTTCTTTAGTCGACAAACCATGCCTTTTGGATCTCCCACCTCGAATTGAGGCGGTTGAACCATGTAAATGGTCTCGTCGAGTTCTCCGTTTAAAAACGCAGTCTTAACATCCATCTGATGTAGCTCAAGGTCTAAGTATGCCACTAAAGCCATGATTATCCGGAAGGAATCCTTTGTAGATACTGGAGAGAAGATTTCCGTATAGTCTATGTCCTCCTTTTGGGTAAACCCTTTAGCAACAAGTCGAGCCTTATATCGTTCTACGTTGCCTTTTGAATCATGTTTGGTTTTAAATATCCATTTGCAACCAACGGGTTTCGAACCTTTAGGCAACGAGACGACATCCCATACATTGTTGTCGTGCATAGACTTTATTTCTTCTTCCATGTCCTTTATCCATTTTTCTGAATTTCGACATTGCAATGCTTGCTGGACGTTTTCGGGATCATCGTCCAACATACCAATATCGAATTCGTGTTCTTGGAGATACACCACATAGTCGCTAGGTATGGGGTTTCTCCGTTCACGAGTGGATCTCCTTAGGGGCACTTGTTCTTGAGATACTGTAGGTTCCTGAACTGCATCAGCCGGTAATTCATCGGGTTCTTCAGTAACTTCCTCAGGAACATGAATTTGTTCCTGTGGAGCGTCACTACTGGATGAGGTACTTCAGGTGCGGGTATCGCTGATGTTATCTCCCCAAAAGATGGTTCGATTCGCATTTCTGTCGCATCTGATTGTGCCTCATCTAACTCGATGATCTGCTGATGCAAATCATTCCCCCCCCCGGAACCAAAGTATCCTCAAAGAACTTTACCGAATTTGTCTCGAAAAACACTTTACTTGTGGGATCGTAGAATTTATACCCTCGTGACCTTTCCGAGTAACCAACGAAATAGCAACTAACTGTTTTGGTGTCCAGCTTTCTTTCATTTGGTCTGTAAGGCTTCGCCTCTGCTGGACAGCCCCAAACCCTTATGTGGTTAAGGCTAGGCTTACGCTTAGTCCATAACTCATAAGGGGTCCTTATCGTTGCTTTAGTTGGTACTCGATTGAGGATGTAAGCTGCGGTTTTAAGCGCTTCTCCCCAGAGGAATAATGGTAGTGTAGTTTGACTCATCACCGCCAGCTGAAGCTCCAGTCTGGAGCCAAAAAAACATTTCCGAAATTCGCCTGGACAGGGTATCGAACCAGAGACCTATGGTTTCTTCACAGGCGCTCAACCATTAGGCCATGCGGCCTTTTTGTTTAAAATTAGGGAAGGTTTAATTTTATATTAAACATAGACCGAAATTCCAAAAATTATAAAACCTGGTTTTTCGCTGGAGTGGAGGTCGAACCTGAGACCCCTCGTCTGAAGTCAGAGGCGCCGGCCAACAAGCCAGCGACGCTTTTGTTTCAGAAAACAGAGGCCGTTATTTATATAAGTTCCGAAAACATTAACTAAAAATTTGTTCCGAAAAAACGTTTTTGACCCGAAAAAATTTCGTTTTTCCGAACATGAACAGATTAACAGAATAAATGATTGATTCGATTAGGCCTGCTCTGATACCACTTGTTGGATTTAATTTAATAAATCCCTGAATAGGACCGTTTAATCGAATCAATGGACAAAGTAACAAAATACGGAAAATATACCTTGCTCCATTGCTGTTGTTAATCTGAACACGTACGCTGCAACTGCTCCGGCTGATGAAGAATATGGCGTGATCCAAGGATTCACGACCTCCCACTAATTGCTGATATACCCCTTGAACGGAATCAACAATTCACTGCTTTACCCGATGGAGAGGCTAGGCAGTGTGGACTTCATAGAAAACTTGGCAGACCTTCCCTCTAATATACTGTAATGGACGCTCTTTATTTTGATACTGTATGCGTCTATTCTAATTTGATGATCTGAGGAGGTGAAGCCTCCTCCTTTATATAGAGGGGTGGAAGTATCTGATAGGTTAGGATTTAAACTTAAATTTAAACTTAAATTCAAATTTAAATCTGAATTCAAATTTAAATCTGAATTTAAAACCCAACCTTATCTTCCTTAATATTTAATTATTGTGCCAATAATTATCTACTAGCCACACATGGGTTGTCGCCCTTCGGGGACCAGATGTCGTAACTGTATGGTCGCTGCACTTTGAGCCCATCCATCGCGGTCTCTGACCATATGACTGTCTACATATTCGGGGTTTCCATTTAGACCACACTATACATCCACGAGTATACCCGATGATCACTTAACGTGTGGATGTTTTACGTAACAATTAATATTATTACGTGAAATATGTGACATATAATATTATCATACATAACGTCCACCTTATGATTAATTCGTATAAACTTTATCAACGTGCTGCGCATCACACGTATCTCGAATTAATCCCAACAATCTCCCACTTGGACTATGTATGTATCTTAAAGATTATATGTCACTCCTTTTGAGCTCATATACCGTATGTCCTTTCGTGTGTCTTTCTTTATCCGGTCCATCAGCAAATGTTAGCAAAAGACTTAAGGCGCACGCCGCCACATTGAATTAGTGACTTGTCTTTCTTAAATCATGATACTAACATTCTACTGAATGACATGGATACTGAAATGGATATGTAGTGTGGAATTAATATGCTAGGTGATCATACATATCTAATTCCAACTTGGCCCTCTTTAGCGAGATCAATAGAATTCAGAATGTATGCCGTAACTGCTTAATGTACATTACTTCTGCAGAAAAAACTTTAATATAACCGGAATGTACATTATACTGTATGTCTGAAATAAACAACTTTATTGAACAAAAGAAAAACCTTACAGACTCCCACTAGGATAAAACATCCTCAACTGGACTAAGACCCATACGGCTAACATGCTTGTGAAACACTACCGGTTCCACGGCCTTAGTCAAAGAGTCGGCCACCATAGAGTCTGTACTGATATGCTCAATACTGATCAGACCACTCAGAATTCTTTCTTTAACAGCCAGATACTTCATCTCTATGTATTTCGCTTTAGATGAACTCCGGTTGTTATTTGAATATAGCACCGCAGCTTTACTGTCACAGTAAATCCTCATTGGAGACAAGATAGTCTCCAATACCCACAGCCCTGTGAAAATATTGCGAAGCCATATCGCCTGATTGGATGCATGAAAGTAAGATACGAATTTCACCTCCATAGTGGAGAACGCCAATAAGGTCTGTTTCGTGCTTTTCCATGAGATCGCACCTCCGACTAGGGTAAACATATAACCTATGGTCGATTCATGCTATCATTGCATCCAGCAAAATCGGAATCTGCATATCTAGTGATCTCTAACTTATCAGATCTTCGATACGTCAGTACGTGTTGTTTCGTTTCTTGTAAATATTTCAGCACCCTCTTTGCTGCGGTCCAGTGATCCTTACTCGGATCAAAGAGGTATCTGCCTAACATTCCCGTAATGAATGCCAAGACTGGTCGTGTACATACTTGGGCATACATTATACTCCCTACTACCTAAGCATAGGGAGTATTCCTCATCTCTGAACGTTCAAACTCTGTTTGGGGACATTGTTTTTAGACTGAATTTATCTCCTCTTGCCACAGGGGTATTAAGTGGTTTACACTTATCCATGCTATACCGCTTCAACACCTTTTCGATGTATGCCTGTTGTGAGAGACCTAAGATACCTTGGGTACGATTCCTTCAAGTCCCGACACATATGAGGCTTCACCAAGGTCTTCATCTCGAAATGCTTTCTCAGAAAGGCTTTGGTGTCGCTCAACATGTTTACATCGTTTGTTGCAAGCAGTATATCATCTACGTACAAGATCATGAATATGAACTTGCTCCCACTGAACTTGTGATACACGCATTCGTCAATTTGGTTTGCCTCAAAACCGAAGGAGACAACCACTTTGGCGAATTTGAAGTACCACTGTCGAGACGCTTGCTTGAGCCCATAGATGGATTTCTTTAGTCGACAAACCATGCCTTTTGGATCTCCCGCCTCGAATTGAGGCGGTTGAACCATGTAAATGGTCTCGTCGAGTTTTCCGTTTAAAAACACAGTCTTAACATCCATCTGATGTAGCTCAAGATCTAAGTATGCCACTAAAGCCATGATTATCCGGAAGGAATCCTTCGTAGATACTGGAGAGAAGGTTTCCGTATAGTCTATGCCCTCCTTTTGCGTAAACCCTTTAGCAACAAGTCGAGCCTTAACGTTGCCTTCTGAATCACGTTTGGTTTTAAATATCCATTTGCAACCAACGGGTTTCGAACCTTTAGGCAATGAGACGACATCCCATACATTGTTGTCGTGCATAGACTTTATTTCTTCTTCCATGGCCTTTATCCATTTTTCTGAATTTCGACATTGCAATGCTTGCTGGACGTTTTCGGGATCATCGTCCAGCATACCAATATCGAATTCGTGTTCTTGGAGATACACCACATAGTCGCTAGGTATGGGGTTTCTCCGTTCACGAGTGGATCTCCTTAGGGGCACTTGTTCTTGAGATACTGTAGGTTCCTGAACTGCATCAGCCGGTAATTCATCGGGTTCTTCAGTAACTTCCTCAGGAACATGAATTTGTTCCTGTGGAGCGTCACTACTGGGATGAGGTACTTCAGGTGCGGGTATCGCTGATGCTATCTCCCCAAAAGATGGTTCGATTCGCATTTCTGTCGCATCTGATTGTGCCTCATCTAACTCGATGATCTGCTGATTCAAATCATTCCCCCCGGAACCAAAGTATCCTCAAAGAACTTTACCGAATTTGTCTCGAAAAATACTTTACTTGTGGGATCGTAGAATTTATACCCTCGTGACCTTTCCGAGTAACCAACGAAATAGCAACTAACTGTTTTGGTGTCCAGCTTTCTTTCATTTGGTCTGTAAGGCTTCGCCTCTGCTGGACAGCCCCAAAACCTTATGTGGTTAAGGCCAGGCTTACGCTTAGTCCATAACTCATAAGGGGTCCTTATCGTTGCTTTAGTTGGTACTCGATTGAGGATGTAAGCTGCGGTTTTAAGCGCTTCTCCCCAGAGGAATAATGGTAGTGTAGTTTGACTCATCATACTACGTACCATATCTATAAGTGTACGGTTTCGTCTTTCAGCTACACCATTCATGCTTGGTGATCCAGGCATGGTGTACTGAGGGACGATTCCGTTTTCCTCTAGGTATTTAGCAAATTGCCCTGGACACTGTTCTCCTGATCCGTCATATCGACCGTAGTATTCACCCCCACGGTCCGATCTGACGGCTTTAATCCTTTTGTTGAGTTGTAACTCAACTTCAGCTTTAAAGGATTTGAACATGTCTATTGCTTGCGCTTTTTCTTTAATCAAGAATATATAGCCATATCGCGAATAGTCGTCAATAAAGGTGATAAAATAAGAGTGGCCATTTCGAGTAACCGGATGAAATGGGCCACTAATATCGGTATGAATCAACTCTAATGGACTATTTGCACGATTTGCTTCGTATCTTCGGACTTTAGTTTGTTTTCCTTTAGCACAAAATACACAAGACTCTAAGTCGGTTAAGTCTAAAGGATTGAGAATTTCTGTTTTGACAAGACGTTCTATTCTGTTTTTGGACACGTGTCCTAAACGTCGATGCCAAAGTGATCCTGAATTCTCATGAGTTAATTTTGCTTTAACGTTTCGCGTTACAACATGCAAGGTTTCCTGATGTGAACCAACATTTATTGAATAAAGTTTATCAATTTCGGACATTATACCGTGACCAATCAATCTAGAAGCATGATAAAGTTGGAAATTTCCATTTCCAAAATAACCGTAATATCCACTTTTATCCAATCGATAAAACGAAATAAGATTTCGTTTAAACGATGGCACTACAAAAGTGTCATGCAAATCTAGATAGAAACCGGATGTCAACAGCAATCTGAAATGCCCGATGGCTTCAACCTTTATGCCGCTGCCATTTCCCCAATAGACGTATCTTTCATCGTCTCTTGGTTTTCTATGGCTTAGGCAACCTTGCATAGTCACAGATAGGTGAGTCGTGGCTCCTGTATCGACCCACCAAGTGGCTATATCCGAAACAAAATTAACTTCAGAACAAACTAAGAATGTACCATTTTTCTTGAGACAAGATATATAACTGGTACAATTCTTCCTTAAATGTCCTTCCTTATTGCAAAAGAAACAAGTCATGCTTTTGCGTGTGCCAGCAGTAGGCACTCCCTTTTCCTTTTGACTTGCCTTTTGCACAGTAACCATTTCCGCAGCTTTGCGTTTCTTACCACCGAACTTGGTGGCGACAGCATTCATAACTTTATGCACCCTTATGCTGGCGATTCCACGGTACTGTTTCGAGCAAAGTTTCTTTAAGAGATTGCCTGCCTCGGCTTTCTCATTCTTTACATATCTTTGCTCGAGATCGGCTAAAAATTCTTTAGCCGTCGTGGACTTAGAAACGTGTCCCCTGGAGCATTTGGGGATAGTCTTTTGCATGACCATAAGACACATGCGATTTGATAGTAGCCAGCGTGCCATGTGAGATTTTTCCTCACTGGTACTTTCGTCTGTTAGCACAGCTGGACGATCTATCTGTAACGCATTGTCTAGATCAGCAATCCCCAGAAAGATCTCAAATTGATCTTTCCATTGCTTATAGTTTGAACCGTTCATTGTAGGAATATCCTTAATGTTAGACATTATTGCTGAAAAGCAAACAAGAAACAGACTTAAATACACAACACGTGTAATCTTTAAACTGCATAAAAACAAATATCAAAATAGAACCCCGATTCCATCTACCAATTGTCTTCCAATATTAGGGCTCTTTGGAGTCATCCCAATACCTTCCAATAATTGGGTGTAGTGGTCAATATGACGGCTCTCTATGCACGGGTTAACCACCTTCCTTTGGGCCGATGAGTTAACCTATGCATTTAAAGCTTCGCCGCCGGCCCTATTTGGGTCCACTACCATGCTCATATGTGTTTTCGACAATCACACCTTCCTTTGGGCCGGTCAATGATTGCCTCCAACACATACATGCCCTTCACGATCATAACAAATATAGTGGCGATGATATGATTGCCGAACTTTAAGGGGATCATATTAAAGCCCTACATTTGCTAAGTCACGTAACTTTATGGTTCTAAATGATCCGCAGTTTCCTGACTGGCCTTTTGCACGTACCGTGCATACTTAACACCAACATCCGTTTTGTTTTTCTTAAACCAATTCGAACCAGCTTGATTCCCTTTACGGCTCAAATAAGAACCACCTTGAACCAAGCTCGGTTCTCCTTACGGTTTAAGAAACAATATCTTTATCAATCAATATAACAAGTGATATAACCTTATGATGGGTCACATTGAGTGTGAAGAGAACCGATTCAGCAATACCCACTTGCCATAAGCGTGTATTACCATTCCACATAATTTCCAGGCCACCGGTGGAGTCACAATGGTCTCGCTTAAGTACCGGCTTTCTTAGATAAAACTATGTGTACGGTGTTTTTATCACAACTCAATGAGTCATCTATCACGAGTATAAACCGTATTGATTGATAAGTGTTGGTTAATGCAGTCAACTTAACCCATCGAATTAACTTGGTGAACTCGGTCAAACTGGGTCCAGCAAGATTCGGATCCTTATTGGGTTAAGTTCCTTAACTTTATTTTGTTTATATGTTAACATGCATAAACATAAGGCATAAATAAATAAATAAACAAATAATTGCATGCATATAAACAAAATAATGCAATAATCGGAAATTAATATAACACTTGATTATCATTATTTTGGATTTCTTTAAAATAATAATAATAATAATAACAAGAATTTAATATTATTACTATTTTCCTCAATAAACATTAAATAATAACAATAATAATCAAATTATTATCATTATTATTTATTTTATTTTCCTTTAAAAGAACTTTAAAATAATAATAATAATAATTACTTATTATTATTACTATTTTACTTTAATAATAATAACAATGATAATTAAACTATCATCATCATTATTATTATTTTCTTTAAAAGGAACTTTAAAATAATAATAATAATAATAATAATTTATTATTATTACTATTTTCCTTGAAATGAACTTTATATAATAATAATAATAATAAATTATTATTATTTACTTTATCCAAAATAATAATAATAAACCAAATAAAACTGAAAATTAAAAAAAAGAATAAGAGAATGGGGTGCGGGTCGGGTCGGGTCGGGTCAGTACCCGCCCGGCCCAATCTTAAAACCGAATCCTTTTTTTTAGTTTACTGTAATTTGGGCCGAAGCCCAATAACTGAACCGAATAGGGCCGAATGGTGTAGACAGCCCAGTCCACCTGAAATCCTTTTTTTTTGTTTTGGACACTTAATTGGCCCGAAGCCCTCTCCTGAAGCACTGCCGGACCGGGTCAGACCCGGATCCGGGCCCATTACCGCCAGCTGAAGCTCCAGTCTAGAGCCAAAAAAACATTTCCAAAATTCGCCTGGATAGGGTATCGAACCAGAGACCTCTGGTTTCTTCACAGGCGCTCAACCATTATGCCATGCGGCCTTTTTGTTTAAAATTAGGGAAGGTTTAATTTTATATTAAACAGAGACCGAAATTCCAAAAATTATAAAACCTGGTTTTTCGCTGGAGTGGAGGTCGAACCTGAGACCCCTCGTCCGAAGTCGGAGGCGCCGGCCAACAGGCCAGCGACGCTTTTGTTTTAGAAAACAGAGGTCGTTATTTATATAAGTTCCGAAAACATTTACCAAAAATTTGTTCCAAAAAAACGTTTTTGACCCGGAAAAATTTTGTTTTTCCGAACATGAACAGATTAACAGAATAAATGATTGATTCGATTAGGCCTGCTCTGATACCACTTGTTGGATTTAATTTAATAAATCCCTGAATAGGACCGTTTAATCGAATCAATGGACAAAGTAACAAAATGCGGAAAATATACCTTGCTCCATTGCTGTTGTTAATCTGAACACGTACGCTGCAACTGCTCCGGCTGATGAAGAATCTGGCGTGATCCAAGGATTCGCGACCTCCCACTAATTGCTGATATACCCCTTGAACGGAATCAACAATTCACTGCTTTACCCGATGGAGAGGCTAGGCAGTGTGGACTTCATAGAAAACTTGACAGACCTTCCCTCTAATATACTGTAATGGACGCTCTTTATTTTGATACTGTATGCGTCTATTCTAATTTGATGATCTAAGGAGGTGAAGCCTCCTCCTTTATATAGAGGGGTGGAAGTATCTGATAGGTTAGGATTTAAAGTTAAATTTAAACTTAAATTCAAATTTAAATCTGAATTCAAATTTAAATCTGAATTTAAAACTCAACCTTATCTTCCTTAATATTTAATTATTATGCCAATAATTATCTACTAGCCACACGTGGGTTGTCGCCCCTCAGGGACAAGATGTCGTAACTTTATGGTCGTTGCACTTTGACCCCATCCATCGCGGTCTCTGACCATATGACTGTCTACATATTCGGGGTTTCCATTTAGACCACACTATACATCCACGAGTATACCCGATGATCACTTAACGTGTGGATGTTTTACGTAACAATTAATATTATTACGTGACATATGTGTCATATAATATTATCATACATAACGTCCACCTTATGATTAATTCGTATAAACTTTATCAACGTGCTGCGCATCACACGTATCTCGAATTAATCCCAACATTGGACTCATCATTAAGCTTTTGTATGTGTAGGACCTCATCTTGTTTATCATCATGAAGCAAATTAGTATCTTGTAGGGAGGAAACTGGAAGAAACGACGGGTCCTCATTGTTTACAACGTGCTGGACTTGAATTTCCTGCGGTTCCTGCTCAGACAGATGATCTGCGTTTGATTGGCGAGATAAGATTTTTATTGATTCAAACTGCGGATCATGCTCTTCACGCCGAGGTACACCTTTCTTTGGAGTCCATCTAGTTGCCGGCTGTTTCGACTTTGCTGAATGAGGTTGAAAATCATCACATTTTCCTGTCACATGTCCTAAGCGATGACACGCTGTGCAAAAGAATGGAAGATCCTCATATATGATATGTTGTAGGAGAAGCCGTTGTTTTGCCTGCAAATACACCTTTTTTGGCAATTCCAGCTACACATCTACCTCAACACAAACCCTCGCCACTGAAGGCCGCATCTGCAGTTGAGATGTCTAATTTATAAGCATGCAAATGGGTCCAACAGTATCAAAAAGAGCAGACATTTGATGAAAATGAATTGGCAATCCTGGAAGGGCGATCCAAACAGGAATAATGGGCACATCGACAGAGGGATCAAAATCAACTGTCCATTTAGTAACCCTCATATGACATCCAGATATACTCCATGCACGTTGATAAAAGTATCGAATATAATCAGGCTCATGACGAAAATTTAACAGAATATGCTTTTGGTCGATTAGCGTAATGCACAGATCATTACGGAATCTAACTTTTTCAAAATCCTCACGTATTTCCTTCAAAGGAGGGCGTCCGTGCCAAAACGTATCCACCAGCGAAAACCGTAACGGTACAACAAGAGCATCAATTTCTTCGTCTGAAAATGAAACCAACGGGATGCCTTTATGTCTAGAGATTATCTTCGGCGAAATTGCTATGGGAACAGTGGCGGCAGAACCAGAAAAAACGGCCACAAATGTCGGAGGCTGCGATGGCGGCTGCGTGATTGCTAAGCCTAGAGATGAAAGCTGGGATGAAACGGAGAACAGGAGAAGTGTGATCGATGAAGATGATTGAAGGAGACGTCAAATTGCAGCGGCGGCTAATGCCCCCATGTTTCTCTATCGCCTGAGAGCATCTTTCCTTTTTTTTTTTTTTGTCCTGTGCTGAATGCTCAGCTATGGACGAATATACTTTGCATCTTTCCTATTATATATATATATATATATATATATATATATATATATATATATATATATATATATATCAATATATAAATACAAATTTCTACTACCGACACTGAAGGTACCCCTAGGTTCTCTGGGCATAACGCAACGGAAAGGGTAGAGATGGGGGTGACAAAGGAGCTGGTTGAATCTTCTCTGACTTCCAAGTAGTAGTTGATATTTCTGGCGGATGCGGCTCAAGTTTCACAGTTGAGATTGTGTCAGAGCAATTTCAAGGGAAACGTTTGTTGGAGAGGCACAGAATGGTGAATGATGCCCTGGCAGAGGAGATGAAGGAAATACATGCTCTCTCCATAACCAAAGCTCTCACCCCTGATCAGTGGAAGGAGCATCAAGATTCACAGAAATCTTAAAGCCTGCTGCTTAGATCTTCAAATGCACTACTCTTTTGAAATGTGTGTCTATAGTCTAATAACCCCAGCTTTACTTCAGGATTCAGCATAACAATGTAATGTTAGATCATGTTGAGTTTTGATGATTTGCACATTTTGGCACATTGAACAACCCATTAGGCGCTTCATGTGTGCTGTTTGAAGTCAGAATACTTCGAACGCCTACATTAGGCGCTTAATGTACCTTGGTGGAGTCCAGTACACTTCGAACGCCTGGATTAGGCGCTTTATGTGAAGTGTCTGGACATGCGAACACTTCGAACGCCTAGATTAGGCGCTTCATGTGAGTGTTTGTAAAACAGGACACATTGAACGCCTGATTAGGCGCTTTATGTGACCTGTTGAAATGTGCGAACACTTTGAACGCCTCTTTAGGCGCTTTATGCAGTCCACGATGCCAAAAGGTACTTTTCCCCTGGCTGGGCACGTACTCCTAAGTACTTTCTCTGAGTAAAAGTCAGAGTTAGTTCGAACAAGCATGAAGTGCCACATTAAGCGCTTCATGTGACTTCGAACGCCTTAAGAAGCCCACATTAGGCGCTTGATGTGACTTCGAACGACTGTTCATTTTCACATCAAGCGCTCAATGTCACATCGAACGCCTGTGCTTTTGCACATTAGGCGCTTCATGTGACCAACGTTACAAAGGTCTTGAACTTCACTTTTTAACATCAGTTGACTCTTTGTACCCTCTCTTTTTAGTGTCTTTTTGCAGGCTCCTCTCTGTTGAAGTTTTTCAGGTTTCCTTTCTTGGCATTCAATTTGAAATCTCTCCAAGAATGTTGCTACATGCCAAAGGGAGATCTCCAATGATGAGGACTCACCAACACATGATGCCAAAACCCATTAATGTCAGTGCAGAGGGTTTCAAACGGGAAGAAACTTTGAAGTTGATAAAATAGGGTTTCTTCCACATTCTTCACCAACTTTCTACTACACAAGCTCTCAAGTTCTCTCAAGCTCAAGCTCTCAAAATATTTGTAATCTTTATACATCTTTACTTTATTGTTGAGAGTGATTATTGTAAGAAGAAGAGTCTTCTTCTTGGTGAGATTTTCTGCGAGAGATTTGGTAGATTGTTGGTCAAGGAGCAAGGGTGCTTCTTGTTTGAGATCTCTAGACTTTGAAGGGTTAGTTGATAGTGTGTTGTGCACTATTCTCCCTACAAGATTTCTTTGAGGGCAAAGAAGATCTTTGGAGGCTAGACTTCAAAGGGTTAGATTTCTTGGTTGTGGTCTAGGCAAAGTGCCTAGTTTTCTGTTTTCTGGATTTTGTTCTTTGTTTGTTGTTTCCCCCAAAAGAAATAACAAACCCCCATTTCAAAATCCTTCTTGTGAAACATCAAGAAGGTAGAGGAGTAGAGTCATTTGACTTGAACCTCTCTACATACTCGTGTTCTTTCTTGTCTTTCAAGTTTTATCTTTCTAAAGAACACATCCAAGTATTGGTTGCACTCAAAAACGAAATTAGCCACAAAATATCCATACTTGGTGAACACACTATTCAACCCCCCCCTTCTAGTGTGTTCTAAGGGACCTAACAATTGGTATCAGAGCATCATCTTGCTTATTTGAGTCCAAATACAAGATTTGATCATTTCTAGTATGGATCCCTTTGTTTTTGATGATTTGGGTTCTCCTACTGCTGAAACCTCCAGAAGAAGGAGGCAGGCCTCTGTTGATGAGGATGTGAGTTCTCCTTCTGCTGATATTTCCAGAAGAAGGAGGCAGGAAACCCTATTCCCTTCTATCTCAAATGTTCATGTTAAAGTTCCCATGTTTGACCCTTTAAACTACCCACTGTGGAAGTCAAACATGGAAACGTACTTGCGTTCTTGTTCTCACAGAATATGGGTTGAGGTCTCAAGAGGATCTATGATTCCCATTGATATTGATGATCCTACTCCTGAGGAGGAGTTCCAGTTGGCCATAAATAGCAAGGCTCTTGCTATTTTAAATAGCTCTCTTTCCACAAATGAGAGAGCTCAGATTCAAGGTGTTCAATCCGCACATGAGGCTTGGACAAAGCTTGAGATGATCCACGAAGGAACATCTCAAGTAAGAAAGGCTAAACGGAGACAGTTGATAAAACAATTCTACAACTTCACTGTCCCAAAGGTGAAAAAATTGAAGAGTCCATCCAAAGATCACCAAACTTGTCAACCTTCTCAAAGCGGTTGGCAAGAAGATAGAACAAGAAGATTTAAATCATTGCTTCCTAAACAGTTAGGAAGAGAATGGAACGCAAAAGTGACGGCCATTGAGGAGTCCAAGGATCTTGAAACAATCACCTTGGACGAGTTATATGGGAATCTCATCACTTATGAGATTCATTTAGATGCACAAGAGAAGAATGATCCTATTCGCCAATCTTCAAAGGCTTTGGTTTGTAGAGTCGGAGGACTCGGATGATGAAGTCGGACTTCTTGTCAAAAGATTCCGACGTATTGCGAGAAAGAATGGTGACGAAGCAAGGAGATTCGTCAAGGAAAGATACCCAAAGGACAAGGTGAAGGACCAAGAGAATAAATGCTACAAATGTGGGAAGCTTGGTCACTTCATGAAGGATTGTCGGGTGAAAGAGCCGCAACTCAAAGACAAGAAGGCCATCTACCAAAGGAAGAAGGCTTTGCAAGCGGAGGTAGCCCATTGGGAGAGCTTTCTTTCCGGATCCGAAAGCGACAATGGCGATAGAGATGATCTTGCACTCACGGGGGTGGTGGAAGATGATCTCGACAAGGAATTCTTTGCACTAATGGCCATCGACGATGACAAGGAGGTATGCAATATTTCATCTCACTATAAAATTATTGATGAACGAGATGATTTAATTCAAGAAAATGATCTCCTTGATTTAAAATATCAACGTGTCAAGAAAGAGTTTAGAGCATGCATAAATGAATATAATGACACGTTAGAAAATCACATTGCATTGCAACTTGAGCATGACATATTTTTAAACAATGCATGTGATTGCACTTGAAGAGAAACATGATTTGATGAAATCATGTGCTCAAGCCCTTGAGGATAAGAAAAATGATTCAAGGGTAGGTGCTAAAGAGATAGAGAATAAAGATGCATCTAGGCCAAGCATGAAAGTCAAACCTAGTGTCATGTATGCATCTAAGAAGGGAAATAAAAAGGAACAAGCACAAGTGATCAAGGAGTCTAAAACCTCCTTGAAGAAGCAAAGGCACATGCCTAAACAAAAGGCTAGTGCACCAAAGGTATCACAACCTTTGGTCCATGTTGTGAAACAAAAACCTTCTACTATTCCAAAGAAGGTGGTTCCTGAGAAGGAAACACGACATGTGCCAATGCACAAACATTCGCACAAGCATGCACCAACACACAAGCATACTCCTACATGTTTTTATTGCAATAGGAAAGGTCATGTAGAGAGAGTATGTAGAGCTAAGAATAATAAGAATCTTGTGTGGGTGCCGAAAGGCGAGATGAAGGTAACTAACCTTCAAGGACCCAAAATAAAAAGGGTACCAACTTCATATGGTTCTTTTGTAGGCCCTAGCACTCAATGGAGAGAAAGCGAAGACAAGAAGGTCAAATGGGTCGTGGACAGTGGGTGTTCCAACCATATGACGGGAGACAAACGTCTCTTCCATAGACTCACTATGCAAGACGGAGGAGTTGTCCACTTTGGCGGTAGCAAAGGCCAAATCAAAGGACATGGTATTGTGGGTACGATTCCTTCTCTCTTAGTGATGTCTTATATGTTGTAGGTCTTAAGTTTAACTTGATAAGTGTCAGTCAACTTTGTGATGCTAATTATGAGGTAACGTTTTTGAAAACAAAGTGTGTTGTGAAAAAGGAAGAAAAGATTTCATTTGAGGCTTTGCGTTTCAAAATATTTACAAAGTTAGCATCAATGATTTGGTTTCTCAAAATGTATCGTGTCTAGTTGCTAAGAATGATTTGACGCAACTATGGCATAGACGTCTCGGACATGTATGTTTCAAAACATTTAAATTTATTTGCGAAAATGATAAAGTCCGAGGCCTTCCAAAAATGAGTTTGAAAACAATGACTTATGTGACACTTGTCAAAAGGCGAAACTTGTGAAAACAAGTTTCAAACCAAGACAAATATTTCCACCTCCAAGCCCCTACAATTGCTTCATATGGATTTGTATGGGGATGTTGGAATAAGAAGCTTGGGTGGCAAACATTACACCTTCGTGGTTGTAGATGACTATACTCGTTATACGTGGGTGATGTTTCTTGCTAAGAAAAGTGATGCATGTAGTGAGTTTATAAGTCTAAGTAAACGATTGGAAAATCATGTGGGTGACACCATCAAAACCATCCGTAGTGATCGTGGTGGTAGAGTTCGATGGTGATTTCGAAAGGTTTTGTGTATCCAAAGGATACTCTCATGATCTTTCGGCACCTAGAACCTCCTCAACAAATGGTGTGGCCGAACGGAAAATAGAACTCTACAAGAAATGTGTAGAGCAATGTTAAACGAGTTCGGTTTGCCCAAGTATTTTTGGGCGAAGCGGTTAATGCCGCTTGCCATGTGATCAATCGTGTCTATTTGAGACCATATCTAAATGTGACACCGTATGAGCTTTGGAATGGAAAAGTTCCCAACATTGGGTATTTCAAAGTCTTTGGTTGCAAGTGTTTTATACTTAATACCAAAGATACTTTGGACAAACTTGACCTCAAAGCGGATGAAGGTATCTTTTTAGGTTATGCTCAAATAGTAAAGCATTTCGTGTTTTCAACAAAAGGAGTCAAAAGGTGGAAGAATCAATCCATGTTAAGTTTAATGAGTCACTTAGTGATGAACCTAAACTTAATGAGGATTGTGAGGAGGATGAAGATGTGAGTCCTCAAGAAGAAATTCTTGAGGATGTACCTATGGTTGTTCCTCAACGAGAGATCGTTGATGATCCTCCAAATGGAAACATCTTCGTTGACTTGAGAGTTGAACCTCTCGAAGGCACTCCTCCACCTTGTGTAGATGAACTTAGTGAGCCACGTAGAAGTGTCTCCTCTACTCATGTTGATTCACAAAATGTAGAAAATGCATCACAAATTCCGGAACATGAGGTTCATGATGATAATGAAGGTTCATCTCTTCCGGAACATGATCAAGAGGAAGTTGGAGGTGATGTCTCAAATCTTCCTAGATCATTTAAGCATAAAAGTTCTCACCCTCAAGAGTTAGTCATAGGTGATTTAAATAGAGGTATCACCACACGAAGGCAATATAGAGAGAATGCATTTGTCTCTCTTATAGAGCCTAAAAATATTAAAGACGCACTTCTTGATGAAAAATTGGATCTTGGCTATGTAAGAAGAATTAAACCAATTTGAAAGAAGTGATGTTTGGGAGTTAGTTCCCAAACCAAACGATCATCCTATTATTGGTACGAAATGGGTCTTTCGTAACAAGATGGATGATCAAGGTAATGTCACTAGAAACAAGGCTAGGTTAGTTGCTCAAGGATACCGTCAAGAAGAAGGTATTGAATTTTGATGAGACATTTGCACCCGTAGCACGACTTGAAGCTATTAGAATGTTATTAGCATATGCTTGTTATAGAGATTTTACACTTTACCAAATGGATGTTAAATCCGCATTCTTGAATGGTGTTATTCAAGAGGAAGTGTATGTTGCACAACCTCCCGGGTTTGAATGTCATGATTCACCACATCATGTCTTCAAACTTAAAAAGGCTCTTTACGGCCTCAAACAAGCTCCAAGAGCTTGGTACGAGAGGTTAAGTACTTTTCTTCTTAATAATGGTTTTTTTCAAGAGGTAAAGTTGACACTACTTTGTTCATAAAAGACAAGGCAGGAATCATTTAATTGTTCAAGTATATGTTGATGATATTATTTTTGGTGCTACTAACAATTGTCTTTGTGAGCAATTTGCTAGTCTTATGCAAGGTGAGTTCGAGATGAGCATGATGTGCGAGCTAAATTATTTCCTTGGATTACAAATCAAGCAAACCAAAGATGGTGTGTACATTTCCCAAGCCAAATACACAAGAGACTTGCTCAAAAAGTACAACTTTGGTGAAGGAAGAGAGGTGAACACTCCTATGAGCACAAGTGCAAAGCTTGACAAGGATGAAAAAGGAAAGCATGTCGAGGGTAACCTTGTATCGTGGCATTATAGGTAGCCTACTTTACTTGACGGCTAGTAGACCCTATATTTTACATGCGGTATGCTTATGTGCTAGATTTCAAAGTGATCCTAGGGAGATGCATTTTATTGCGGTAAAACGCATCCTTAGATACCTTAGAAGTACTTTGAAATTTGGTTTATTTTATCCTAAGAATGCATGTTTTGATTTAAGAGGTTATTGTGACTCCGATTATGCGGGGAGTCTAGTTGATAGAAGAGCACCTCCGGAACTTGTCAGTTTCTTGGAGATTGTCTCGTTTCTTGGTACTCCAAGAAACAAAACAGTGTGTCTCTCTCTACGGCGGAATCCGAATATGTGTCGGCCGCCTCGTGTTGTGCACAATTGTTATGGATGACTAACACGTTAAATGATTATAACATTCACTTCTCAAATGTGCCTATTTTGTGTGATAACACGTCCGCCATAAATATTGCACAAAATCCCGTCCAACATAGTCGGACCAAGCATATTGAAGTGAGGTATCATTTCATCCGTGATTGTGTACAAAAGAACTTGGTAAGTGTAGAATTTGTTCCTACACATGACCAACTTGCAGACATTTTCACGAAACCCTTGCCTAGCGATGTCTTTTTATCCATAAGAAGTAGGTTAGGGTTGCTCAATATGGGTTGACAAAACCATCTTGAGTTTTGAGCACGAAATTTCAAACATTTTCAAGATCAGTACCATAAAGGCGCTTTATCTAAAATTGTTCAGGCGTTCGATGTTACATCACGCGCCTGATGCTAAGGATTCACTCGTTCAAAGTGACATCAGGCGCTTTATTAGGTCGTTCGATGTAGATTAAGCGCTGATCTGAGTGTGTTCACTCGTTCGAGAGTAACATTAAGCGCGCAATCCTCCCTTACACAGTCGTTTCAATGTGAAATTAGGCGCTTCTCTTCATTTGTGAAGTCGTTCGAGTCACATTAGGCGCTTTAACCCCTATTCTTTCACTATCTTTTCGCCGCCTCTTCAGTTTTTCGCGCCATTCAAGGACCATCAATTCACAGCCGACTCTTTCTCTCCCCTCTCCACGTCTGCCTCTTCCTCTTCCCAATACAATCCAACTTTTTATCTTCTTCCTCACTCCTCTCTCTCCCACTCTCCCACTTCTCCCTTACCTCCCTCTCCACCATTTACTACAAGAACTCTTCATCTTCCTCCCTTCACCTTTAAAATCCAACCTCTCCTCTTTCTTCCTTTCTTCACTCGTATCTTCATCATTTCCTCTAATCTTCAAAGACCCTTCTCCTCAAATTCCTCCAACAATGGCTTCCGCTGGTCCTTCAAAACGTCCAAGATCCCAAAAGCGAAAAACAACGGCTGGACAAGGTATTGTCGAGCCTCCTGCAATCGTCACCATTCGCGAAGGGCTCATCAAGGACAACTTTCCTTGGTTGAAGAAGTTTGAGCCCGACATCAAGAAACCTCCGCGCTCAATTGATAAAGGTGTTCACGTTTCCTACCATTCCTGCATGCTATACCAGGAGTGGGTAGCAAACAACCGTCTGATAATCCCTCTGAAGCTGCTCAACCTCAGCAACGTGCCTGAGACGAGCAGTGCACTGAAATTGTTCCTTTCCTGGAACACCAAGCTGGACATCCCTTTGGTCCAGACTTGACATGCAAAAATTCTCCCGCGAGCACACCCGGCTGTTTCTACTCCAATCTGTGGGTCACCCCACAATCTGAGTCTCAAACCTTTCTCTCTCAACTCCTTCGTTGATGGTACTCCTCTTAGCTTCACTGTCCCTGAAATCTGTGATGTTTTGCGTATCAGAAATGAGGGCTTGACAGATTTCTCCGTATTTGGACTTGGAGTTCCAAATACGGCGTCCCCGAACAGGACGTTAAATTTGATTTGGGGTACTACCCCTCTAAAAAGACTCAGAACATGCCGTTGGTGGATCGCATTCTGCTCGCGGTTGTCACCTACTGCATCAATGGTAAGGCCACTAGAAATCCCAGTAACATGGATTTCTATGTCTCTTACCGCCTCAAGCAACCTTACTCAGCTGAATCTGGCCTGGATCATCATCGAAGTCATGTTTGCGGCCCTTCGAAAGGGGTCCAAAGCTCTGCCTTTTGCCAACATTGTCACGATTTTGCTCAATCCAAAGGCGTTGTTATTAATGATGATGATTTGTCCACCGTTGCCAAATCCGATCTTTATGATCACTATAACATCGCCCAGGCCGTTTGACTCGCAGAAAAGGAAAGCCACCACTATTCCTGACGATGATGAGGTCGAGAAAGGACCTCCTGATGCCACGGGTGGTAGTGATTCCTCGGAATTACTATCACGCATTGCTGCCCTTGAACAAACCGTTCAGCAGTTGCATCTTCGTGATGCTGAGCATGAAGCTCGGCATGCGCGAAATGAACTGCGCATGACTGCATTTCGCAATGCATTCATGCAGATCAGTCCATGGGCACTTCCTCCCCTAATTTTGATGATTTAGGGGGAGAAAGTGGTAGTGGGTGGCGGTGGTGATGGTGCTGGTGGAGTGCTGGTGATGCTGCTGGTGGTGCTGGTGGATCCATGGGTGGGTTCACAACGGATTTGCCGCTAGTGGAGGTTTTGGTTTTAGTGGGTTTACACCACCAAGTGGTGGTTCCATGTAATTTTTTTATATTTGTTGGTGTTAATTGTTTTTCTGCAATTATTGAATGAAATTTTTATAACTTGAATCTATTGTTGATGTTCATTAAAATTGTTTCATCATTTCATTCAAGTTATTTCTTTTTCATTGCACTTAGTGAGGGGGAGCATATATTAAGGGGGAGCTTTGTTAAGTTATGCATATTGTGAAATCATCAAAAAGAGGGAGAATGTTAGATCATGTTGAGTTTTGATGATTTGCACATTTTGGCACATTGAACAACCCATTAGGCGGCTTCATGTGTGCTGTTTGAAGTCAGAATACTTCGAACGCCTACATTAGGCGCTTAATGTACCTTGGTGGAGTCCAGTACACTTCGAACGCCTGGATTAGGCGCTTTATGTGAAGTGTCTGGACATGCGAACACTTCGAACGCCTAGATTAGCGCTTCATGTGAGTGTTTGTAAACAGGACACATTGAACGCCTGATTAGGCGCTTTATGTGACCTGTGTGAAATGTGCGAACACTTTGAACGCCTCTTTAGGCGCTTTATGCAGTCCACGATGCCAAAAGGTACTTTTCCCCTGGCTGGGCACGTACTCCTAAGTACTTTCTCTGAGTAAAAGTCAGAGTTAGTTCGAACAAGCATGAAGTGCCACATTAAGCGCTTCATGTGACTTCGAACGCCTTAAGAAGCCCACATTAGGCGCTTGATGTGACTTCGAACGACTGTTCATTTTCACATCAAAGCGCTCAATGTCACATACGAACGCCTGTGCTTTTGCACAATAGGCGCTTCATGTGACCAACGTTACAAAGGTCTTGAACTTCACTTTTTAACATCAGTTGACTCTTTGTACCCTCTCTTTTAGTGTCTTTTTTGCAGGCTTCCTCTCTGTTGAAGTTTTTCAGGTTTCCTTTCTTGTCATTCAATTTGAAATCTCTCCAAGAATGTTGCTACATGCCAAAGGGAGATCTCCAATGATGAGGACTCACCAACACATGATGCCAAAACCCATTAATGTCAGTGCAGAGGGTTTCAAAACGGAAGAAACTTTGAAGTTGATAAAAATAGGGTTCTTCCACATTCTTCACCAACTTTCTACTACACAAGCTCTCAAGTTCTCTCAAGCTCAAGCTCTCAAAATATTTGTAATCTTTATACATCTTTACCTTATTGTGAGAGTGATTATTGTAGAAGAAGAGTCTTCTTCTTGGTGAGATTTTCTGCGAGAGATTTGGTAGATTGTTGGTCAAGGAGCAAGGGTGCTTCTTGTTTGAGATCTCTAGACTTTGAAGGGTTAGTTGATAGTGTGTGGTGCACTATTCTCCCTACAAGATTTCTTTGAGGGCAAAGAAGATCTTTGGAGGCTAGACTTCAAAGGGTTAGATTTCTTGGTTGTGGTCTAGGCAAAGTGCCTAGTTTTCTGTTTTCTGGATTTTGTTCTTCGTTTGTTGTTCCCCCAAAAGAAATAACAAACCCCATTTCAAAATCCTTCTTGTGAAACATCAAGAAGGTAGAGGAGTAGAGTCATTTGACTTGAACCTCTCTACATACTCGTGTTCTTTTGTCTTTTAAGTTTTATCTTTCTAAAGAACACATCCAAGTATTGGTTGCACTCAAAAACGAAAATTAGCCACAAAATATCCATACTTGGTGAACACACTATTCAACCCCCCTTCTAGTGTGTTCTAAGGGACCTAACATGTATAGCCAATAAATTCTCTTAACTATTGGAAGGAATGATTGGTCCATAAAAAAAATCAATATATAAATACACATACACATACATATATGTGTGTGTATACATATACATACATTCACACAACATACATACATACACATACAGATATATATAATATGTATATATGTATTATTATGTATATTGTATATATATAGCTTGCTATCGTTGGGATATACTGGGTATGATTGATTGTATATATATATATATATATTATATATAATATATATATATATATATATATATATATATATATTGTATATACGTATGTCCCGGTGCGAAATTGAGTTTCATCACAAGTTTTGTTAGGTGTGTGAAGTTTCAACAGAAGGAACAGAAAGAAAATGAACATTTCTTTGGTACAAGACATGTTGAAGGCATGTTTTCGCTGGCTGGGTCAATTTCCGACACGTTCCTCAAATACGTCGTCAAACAGTAATTGTATCCTAAACGAATGTCTTATTCTAATTTAGAATTGTTAAATGAAGACCATCTTTTGTGAGTTGGTCAATTCCACATCAATGAAGTGTACAAAACTGTATTCTAAAATTATGGAAGTCGGTTTATAATAATCCCATAACATTTGAATGATTCAAATTCTTTTAAAGAGTATAAAAGTTTGTCCTTTAGAATACAAACAATATGGTCAGAGGTGACTATGATGCAAACTGTAAAGCCAATATAAAATATGGAAGAATAAAAGTTATCTCAGGTCATGATCGGTTATTTGACGCCTTCAATATGATGCGTGCAGCCCACACGAACTTTGAAAAAGTGAGTCTTCTAGACTATGCATATCGAAATATTTGATTGCTTGGATTCATGTACTATCACAAGGTCTCTGTTTATAGGCTAAGCTAGGGACACTTCCCACGTTTAACCGATAAGTAAATTTCTTCCACAAATGAATTATACTGATTGTGAATCAATCAAAATCAAATCGTTTAATTAATGCAGTCAATAACTGTAACGTATCTGACCATTAAAATGTGTAAATACATTTATCCATGTGATCTACCTTAATAATTTATAAATAAATTATCAGATTCTTGCCATCTATTATAATATATATAATTCATTTTTAAAACTTGATAAGTATGTCCAATTAAATCATATCAAACAGGATGCGAAATCCAATAGTCCTATCAAGCCACCCAAACCTACACCTGAAGAATGTTTGTATACTACGTTATAATGTTTTGAACGATTGCCTTATTCTAAATTAAAATCGTTAAAAGCGATAGCGTAGTTATCCTAACATTACATTTAATACCTAAAAGTGATAATTCACTGAATAAGTTTATAATAGATAAAATATAACGGTGTAAAGAAAATAGATAAATAGATAGATAGAGATATAGATGAAAGAGACATAAATAAATATATAAAGCATAACGAGGTTTAGGCAGGATATAAGGGCAACTTAGAGTATATTTAGTGTCTTAAATAATGTTTACACTTTAGGTTGACTTTGTTTTTTTTATCTTTCATTATGTGTACATATACACATTATGACTATTTTAATGTATGCTTTTTATTTGTATTTTACTAAATTTCTTCAATAACGCATTTGCATACTATATCTCTATTATTGTTTCATCTTTGTACATATAGAGCAGAAGGTATCACTCGAATCAAACTCTATATCTTTTGGAATGGAAATATGTTTGCCTGCCTCTCACTATTCTCGGACTTTAAAAATGGCTTTTACTGTCGTTGGGATATACTGTGCATGTGTTGTTGTTGTGTGTATATGTATGTGTGTGTATCCGCCATACATTTATGCACATAAATGCATTAGTTTTCTTCACGGAATTTGAATAGCACAATTTATTCTTATAGTTGACCTAACACAAATTTTTTTTTTCTTGTGGTATGTTACACTATATATATGTATATACATATACTTGTCTGTTCTTCTAAATTATTATTCAGTTATGGCCTTCTAGGGTTCTAAGACAACTATATATCATGTGGTCGCCGGATTTTTTTATCTCACAAAATATGTTGTTACATAGTTTTTTCCGGTTAAAACGTAAATAATATTAACCATGATCAAGACATCATGAGGGGATGCAACCCATACGATCCAAATCAACAAACAAAACACTACACAAGACTAAGAACCTATGACCTCAAAGAAGAAGTAGCAACTCCCAGTTGGAGAGCATATAAGACCCTAAACATGTGAGTTTGAATTCTATGTAATACATCCCCAACCACAAGTATGGCGCCTTCAAAAAATAATTTATTTCTGCAGTGCCAAATCCAGTAAACTTTAGCTGCCAAGCTAACCTTCATTGCCTTAACCCTGGCCGTTTTCCTTTTTAAGTTTCTGTTTTCCCAAGCCAGAATTCTGAGCAGACTATTAAGTGTTTGAGGAAGCCTAAAGAACGACTGTATTTGTTCCCGAACTGGCCAGATAGCTGGACACTTGAAGAAGAGGTGCTTCTCCATTTCAACATTGGTACATAAGAGGCAGGTTTTGTCCAGAATGAAGTGTAGATTACTCTTAGTGTCTAATTTGTTTAGCCAGCCACAAGATGAAAGCATGCTTTGGAGTTATAAATGAATCCCAAACTATAGAATGCCAAGGTACCTTAGAAGAAGAGTACCTATAGTAGTGTAAGCTGCTGAGGCCATTAATTTCTGTCCTAAGATCCAAAAATCCATAAGTATCTATACATCACTCCTCCCTGCCTATTAATTAACTCATCCCTGAGAGTGAGAAGAGCCTTGATGAATGGTGAATGCATCAGGGTAATAGGCGATGTCCACAGATCATGCTCCAGCTTGTACCTTGAGTTGATCCATTTTACCCATATAAGATCTTTTTTGAGATGAAGATCTCAAAAATTCTTTATCATTAATGCTTTGTTCCAAGTCTTTAGTTATTATTTATTGAATACACATTTATATGGTTGTGTAACTATATGGGCGGTTACATAGAGTGTAGCTGAAGAAATTTTCATCTAAGTATGCAGACATATAACAAGTCCAGAGTAATTCCAACAAGACATTGTTACAAGGTGTTGATGAAGCATATACTTGGCATCTTTACATTATATAGTTAGAGACTTTGTTTTATTACAATTTCAGATTATTTGGGTCTTCTAAATCTCTCAAAGATTGAGGACGGGTTTTGGAATAACTGATAAGGTTGCTGCAAATTCGAGCTGCGGAAATAGCCTCTTGTGTAAAGTGTAGGGTAAGAATGTGTGTATCAAATCGCGAAGCGATCCGTCTCCGTTCTAAACCCTGCACAAACATGGGATAGGAAGACTTCACTTATCTTCTCAAATTTGTTATAGAATCAAATAAATTAGTTGCTGGATATTTAGCAGCTTCCAATACCAAAGTTTTCAGATTATTTGACTCAAATTTAAGCCTAAAAACAGGCCTGTGGAGACACCACAAGAATTGATCAAACTCTTATCCTGTATCAAAATTTGTTAGGGGTATACTCCAAGGCATCGTGATTTATCATTGGTGCATCTTGTTGTCACATAAACAATGTTCTTAATCGAGGAGTCGGTTAAGAAAAAATATAATGGATTGATAACATATATAAATAAAGTTATGCATTATCGATTTATGAAATTAAAATTTTGAGTTAATAAAATCGAATCCATAATCATTGATTGTATCAACTTAAGTGTTAGTTTAAGTCATTTTTTATTAGAGTCATTTGTTACCTGAAAAAGAAAAGTATAAACTTTAGTCTAACCTTAGCCTACAATGCTTGATGAATTGTGTATTCCATGGCTGAAGTTAGCTAAATCTCATTATGTTACAATGTCAACAAACTAAATTGTTAATTACAAGTAAACCTGACATTCACAAATAGAAAAGAACATGGACTTTGAAAATATAGTTTTTTTTTAAAAAAAAAAACTGATCACACTTGAATTTCTCACTAAAGTAGTTATGGAAATGTATATAGACGTAATTGGAGATATGTATGCTAGGACGAAAATAACCACTCGTACGCTTGTGGGGAATACGAACTTCTTTTCAGTGGAGGTACGCCTTCATCAAGGGTCCACTTTTAGCCCATTTTTTTACAGTTGTACTAGGCGAGCTGACAAAGCCGATCTGAGACACAGTTACAAGGTGTATGCATTTTGTTGACGATATTATATTAGTTGAGTATGAGGTTAGAGGAGTGGAGAGGTGCTTTAGAGAGAAAATACTAAGTATTAGTGGTTCTAAGACCGAGTATATGCATTGCAACTTCAGCGGCGCAACCAATGGTGAGAATAGTCAGCTCACTATCGATAGTCAAGTGGTACCACAGGTTCAAGTACTTAGGATCGTTTGTACAGCAAAATAGAGATATAGAAAGTGACGTTGCATACCGAGTTCAAGCAGGCTAGTGTAGTTGGAGGGCGGCCTCAGGGGTGCTGCATGACAAGAATTTTCCAACTAGATTGAAGGAAAAATTTTATAGAGTGGCAGTGCGGCCGGCAATGTTATATGGAACAGACTGCTGGGCCATCAAGAGGACAAAGGAGCAGAAGATAGAAGTGGAAGAGATGAGGATGATGAGGTGGATGTGTGGGCATACAAGGCTAGACCGGATAGGAAATAAGATATTTAAGAAAAGGTTAGGGATGGCTAGTATAGCTAAAAAGATAAGGGAGGAGAGACTGAGATGCTTAGGGCATGTCAAGAGGAGACAGACAACGACGTCTGTCAAAGCAGTTGAAAGTCTCATTACAGAAGGGAAGAGGAGTAAAGTCAGGACCAAACTGACTTGGGAAGAGCGGATTATGCATGACCTACTAGATTTCCACCTCTCTGAAGACATGGTCCCGGATAGGAGTTCCTGGAGGAAGAAGATTAAGGTTTATAAGGTTTAGGCATGATATAAGACACCTTAGAGTATACTTAGGCGCTTAGATACTCTCTAGACTTTATGTTGACTTTGCACTTTTTTGTAATTTTTTGTTTCTGTTTTGTTATTTCATTATGTGTACAGATCCATGGTTATATATTAATATCTTTCTATTTGTGTTCAATAAATTTCTTCACTAGTACACTAACACACGATATGCATATTATTATGTCATCTATGCAGGTACATATTGAACGGATGGTCTCACTGGAACAAAATTCTCTATCTCTTGGATGAAGGTACCGTTTGTCTTTGTCTCACCCTCCTCAAACCCTAATATAGTGCGTATGCTTATTTTAGAACATGCTAAGTTTTGATGATTTGCACAATTTGGTACTTGGAACGTTGGATTAGGTGCCTCATGTGAAGTGGTTGGAAGTCAGTATACTTCGAACGCTTACATTAGGCGCTTCATGTGCCTTGGTGAAATCCAGTACACTTCGAACGCCTGCATTAGGCCCTTCATGTGAAGTGTCTGGACGCCCGAACACTTCGAACGCCTACATTAGGCGCTTCATGTGTCTTGGAAAAAGGCAGTACACTTTGAACGCCTACATTAGGCGCTTCATGTGTACCACTAAGTCAAAATTACTTTTCTCCCCAAATGGGCACGTATATCAAGCTATCTTCCAATGAAAGTCAGAACTACTTCGAACAAGCATGAAGGCTGAGATTAGGCGCTTCATGTGACTTCGAACGTCTTCAATTGCCCACATAAGACGCTTTATGTGACATCGAATGCCTGTTCAAAATCACATAAAGGGCTCCATGTCACATTGAACGCTTGCTCAATAAACACATTAGGCGCTTCATGTGACTAACGTTACAAAAGACTTATGCTTTACTTTCTAACATCATTTGACTCTTTGTACCCTCCTCTTTTAGTGATATTTTCACAGGGTCTCTCTCATTCTTGAAGAAGTCAGATTTCCTCTTATAGCTTTCATCAAGAAGCTTCTCCAAGAAAGTTGCTACAAGCTAAGAGGAGATCTCTAATGAAGAGGACATACTATCACAAGATGCCAAAACCCATTATTGGCTCTGCGGAAGGTCTCAAACGGGCAGAATTTTTCAATGGTGATAAAACAAGGGTTTCATCCCATTCTTCATTAACTTTCTACAATTTCAAGCTCTCAAGTTTTCTGTCAAAGTTCAAGCTCTCAAAATAGTTGTAAACATTGTATATTTTAATTTATTTTTGAGAGTTGTGTTTTTAAGAAGAAGAAGAGTGTTCTTCTTGGTGAGTAAAGATTGTGAGAGGTGAAGTAGATTATTGGTCAAGAAGCAAGGGTGCTTCTTCTTTGAGAAATCTGGACCTTGGAGGCTTAGTTGATAGTGTTGTGGTGCACTATACTCTCTACAAGATTTCTTTGAGGGCAAAGAAGATCTTTGGAGGCTAGACTTCAAGGGGTTAGATTTCTTTGTTGTGGTCTAGGCGTGTGGCCTAGTTATTTGTTGGATTTTTGTTTCTTTGATTGTTGTTTCCCCATTGAAATAACAATTCCCCTTTCAAAATCCTTCTTGTGAAAAATCAAGAAGTTAGAGGAGTAGAGTCATTTGACTTGAACCTCTATACAACTTTGTGTTCTTTACGCTTCCGCAAAATCTTTATTCTTGTTAAGAACACACCCAAGTATTGGTTGCACTCAAAAAGAAAAATATCTAAGAAAATATCCATACTTGGTGAACACACTATTTAACCCCCCCTTCTAGTGTGTTCTAAGGGACCTAACAATTGGTATCAGAGCGAAATCTTGAGTATTTTAGTTCAATAGCAAGATTTGATTTTTAAAGTATGGATCCCTTCAGTTTTGATGATGCTAGTTCCCTTAGTGGTGATGCCTGAAGAAGAAGGAGGCAAGAGACACTTCTCCCTTCCATTTATAGTGTCCATGTCAAGTTCCGACGTTTGATCCTGTCAACTACCCACTATGGAAGTCCAACATTGAAACATAAATAGCAAAGCTCTTGCTATTTTAAATAGCTCTCTTACCCCAAATGAGAGAGCTCTAATAGAAGGTGTCCAATCCACCCATGAAGCTTGGACAAAGTTGGAGATGATCCATGAAGGAACATCTCAAGTGAGGAAGGCCAAAAGGAGACAACTTATAAAACAATTTTACAATTCAATGTCCCCAAAGGTGAGAAGATAGAGGAATCTATCCAAAGGTATACCAAGCTTGTCAACTTACTCTCGGCGGTTGGCAAGATGATTGAACAAGAGTATCTCAACCATTGCTTCCTAAATAGCTTAAGAAGAGAATGGAACGCAAAAGTAACGGCCATTGAGGAGTCCAAGGATTTGGAGACCATCACCTTGGATGAGCTCTACGAGAATCTCATCACTTATGAGATTCACCTTGATGCACAAGAGAAGAATGACCCCATCCGCAACTCATCTAAAGCCCTTGCATGCGAGTCGGAGGACTCAGATGATGAAGTCAGACTTCTTATTAGAAGATTCCGACCTTTTGCAAGAAAGAATGGAGATGAAGCTAAGAGGTTCATCAAAGAAAAATTCTCCAAGGACAAAGTGAAGGACCAAGACAACAAATGCTACAAGTGTGGGAAGTTTGGTCACTTCATGAAAGATTTTCGGGTGAAGGAGCCGCAAATCAAAGATAAGAAGGCCATCTACCAAAGAAAGAAGACCTTACAAGCGGAAGTAGCCTATTGGGAGAGCATTCTTTCCGGGTCCGAGAGCGACAACGGCGACAATGATGATCTTGCTCTCACATGGGCCGTTCATGATGACCTTGATAAGGAGTTCTACGCACTCATGGCCATTGATGACGACATGGAGGTATGCAATATATCATCTCACTATAGATTAATTGATGAAAGAGATGATTTAGTACAAGAAATTGATTTTTTAGATTTAAAATATAAACATGTCAAAAAGGAATTTAGAGCATGTTTAAATGAGTACAACGACACGTTAGAAAATCACATTGCATTATAACTTGAGCTTGACATGTTTTTGACCATGCATGTGATTGCACTACAAGAGAAACATGATTTGATGAAATCATGTGCTCAAGCCCTTGATGAAAAGAAAATTGACTCAAGGGTAAGTGCTACAAAAGTAGATATTGTTAAGGATGCATCTAGGTCAAATATGAAAACTAAAATCAAACCTAGTGCTATGTACATCTAAGAAGGGAAAACAAAGGGAACAGCACAAATTATCAAGGAGTCTAAAACCTCCTTGAAGAAACAACGGCACATGCCTAAAGGAAAGGCAAATGCACCAAAGGTGTCAAAACCTTTGGTTCAAATCGTTAAACAAAAACCTTCTTCGATTCCTAAGAAGGTTGTTCCTAAAAAGGAATCACGAAATATGCCAACGCACAAGCATACACACTCTCACAAACATGCTCCTACATGTTTTTATTACAATAGGAAAGGTCATGTAGAAAAAGTATGTAGAGCCAAAATAATAAGAATCTTGTGTGGGTGCCGAAAGGCAAATGAAGGTAACTAACCTTTAAGGTCAAATGGATCGTGGACAGTGGGCGTTCCAACCATATGACGGGAGACAAAAGTCTCTTCCATAGACTCACTATCCAAGATGGAGGAGTTGTCCACTTTGGAGGTAGCAAAGGCCAAATCAAAGGACACGGTATTGTGGGTAACAATTCCTTCTCTCTTAGTGATGTCTTATATGTTGTAGGACTAGAGTTTAACTTAATAAGTGTCAGTCAACTATGTGATGCTAATTATGAGGTAACGTTTTTGAAAACAAGTGTGTTGTGAAAAGGGTAATGCTATCGTATTTGAGGCTTTGCATTTCAAAAATATTTACAAACTTAGCATCAATGATTTGGTTTCTCAAAATGTATCTTGCCTAGTTGCTAAAATGATTTGACGCAACTATGGCAGAGACGTCTCGGACATGTATTTTTCAAAACGTTTAAATTTATTTGCGTAAAAAATAAAGTCCGAGGCCTTCCAAAAATGAGTTTCGAAAACCATGACTTATGTGACACTTGTCAAAGGGCAAAGCTGTGAAAACAAGCTTTAAACCAAAAACACAACATATCCACCTCCAACCCCTACAATTGCTACATATGGATTGTATGGGGATGTTGGAACAAAAAGTTTGGGTGGCAAACATTTACCTTCGTGGTAGTAGATGACTATACTCGTTATACATGGGTGATGTTTCTTGCTAAGAAAAATGATGCATGTAGTGAGTTTATGAATTTAAGTAGACGATTGGAAAATCACGTGGGTGACACCATTAAAATCCGAAGTGATCACGGTGGTGAGTTTGATGGCGATTTCGAAAGGTTTTGTGAATCTAAAGGATACTCACCTGATCTCTTGGCACCTAGAACTCCACAAAAAGATGGTGTGGTCGAACGAAAGAATAGAACTCTACAAGAATGTGTAGAACGATGTTAAATAAGTTCGTCTTGCCCAAATACTTTTGGACTAAAGCGGTAAATGCCGCTTGCCATGTGATTAATCGTGTATATTTGAGACCATACCTAAATGTGGCGCCTTATGAGTTTTGGAATTGAAAAGTTCCCAATATTAGGTATTTGAAAGTGTTTGGTTGCAAGTGTTTCATACATAATACCAAGGACACTTTGGACAAACTTGACCTCAAAGCGGATGAAGGTATCTTTTTAGGTTATGCCTCAAATGGTAAAGCATTTCGTGTTTTCAACAAAAGGAGTCAAAAGGTGGAAGAATCAATCCATGTTAAGTTTAATGAGTCACTTAATGACGAACCTACTTAATGAGGATTGTGAAGAAAATGAAGATGTGACTCCTCAAGAAGAAATTCTGAGGATATTCCTATGGTTGCTCATCAAAAAGAGATTCTTGATGACCCTCAAAATGGAAACATCTTCATTGATTTTAGAGTAGAACCTATTGAAGTTAATCCTCCACCTAGTGTACATGAACTTAGTGAGTCAAATAGAAATATTTCTCATACTCATATTGTTGATACATAAAATGTAGAACATTCATCACAATTCCCAGAAAATGAGATTCATTTGAATGATGAAGGTTCGTCACTTCTGGAAAGTGATCATGAGGAAGTTGGAGGAGATGTCTCCAACCTTCCTAGATCATTCAAGCATAAAAGTTCTCACCCACACGAGTTGGTCATAGGTGATTGAATAGGGGTATCACCACACGAAGGCAATATAGAGAGAATGCATTTGTCTTTCTTATAGAGCATAAAAATGTCAAAGACGCACTTCTTGATGAAAATTGGATCTTGGCTATGCAAGAAGAATTAAACCAATTTGAGAGAAGTGATGTTTGAGAGTTGGTTCCCAAACCACATGATCATCCTATTATTGATACGAAATGGGTATTTCGTAACAAGATGGATAATCAAGACAATGTCACTAGAAACAAGGCTAGATTAGTTTCTCAAGGATACCTTTAAGAAGAAGGTATCGATTTTGATGAGACATTTGCACCCGTAGCACGGCTTGAGGCTATTAGGATGTTATTAGCATATGCTTGTTATAGAGATTTTAAACTTTACCAAATGGACGTTAAATCTGCCTTATTGAATGGTGTTATTCAAGAAGAAGTGTATGTTGCACAACCTCCTGGGTTTGAATGTCATGATTTACCACATCATGTTTTCAAACTTAAAAAGGCTCTTTATGGCCTCAAACAAGCACCAAGATCTTGATATGAGAGGTTAAGTATTTTCTTCTTAATAACGGATTCTCAAGGGGTAAAGTTGACACTACCTTGTTCATAAAAGAACAAGGTAGAAATCAATTAATTGTACAAGTATATGTTGATGATATTATTTTTGGTGCTACTAATTATTGTCTTTGTGAGCAATTTTCTAGTCTTATGCAAGGTGAATTCGAGATGAGCATGATGGGAGAACTAAACTACTTTCTTGGATTACAAATCAAGCAAACCGAAGATGGGGTGTACATTTTCCAAACCAAATACACAAAGGACTTGCTCAAGAAGTACAATTTTGGTGAAGGAAGAGAAGTAAACACTTCAATGAGCACAAGTGCCAAGCTTGACAAGGATGAGAAAGGAAAGCAGTCGAGGTAACCTTAAATCGTGGCATTATTGGTAGTCTACTTTACTTAACTGCGAGTATACCCGATATTTTACATGCAGTATGTTTATGTACTAGATTTCAAAGTGATCCTAGGGAAATGCATCTAATTGTGGTAAAACATATTCTTAGATACCTTAGATGTACTTTAAAATTTTGGCTATTTTATCCTAAGAATGCATGTTTTGATTTAAGAGGATATTGTGACTCCGACTATCCGGGAAGTCTTGTTGATAGAAAGAGCACATAAGGAACTTGTCAGTTTCTTGGAGATTGTCTTGTTTCTTGGTTCTCTAAGAAACAAAACAGTGTTTCTCTTTCTACGGCGGAATCCGAATATGTGTCGGCCGCCTCTTGTTGGCACAATTGTTATGGATGACAAACACTTTAAATGATACAACATTCACTTCTCCAAAGTGCCGATTTTGTGTGATAACACGTCTGTTATCAATATTGCACAAAATTCCGTCCAACATAGTCGGACTAAGCACATTAAAGTGAGATATCATTTGATCCATGACTGTGTACAAAAGAACTTGGTTAGTGTGTGGAATTTGTTCCTACACGTGACCAATTAGCAGACATATTCACGAACCTTTACCTAGTGATGTATTTGTATCAATAAGAAGTAGGTTGGGGTTGCTCAACATGGGTTGATAATAACCCATCTTGAGTTTTGAGCAAGAAAATTTTTCAAAATTTTCAAAGTCAGTATACATAAGGCGCTTCTCATAGTTAGTTCAAGCATTCAATGTAACATTAAGCACCTGATGTTAAGGATGTCACCTGTTCAAAGTGACTTTAGGCACCCTATGTCCTTTATCACAAGCGTTCGAAGTACGATTAAGCGCTTCATCGGAAGTGGTTCACTTGTTCGAAGTGATAATAAGCGCTTAATCTACTCACCCACAACCGTTCAATGTGGCTTTAGGCGCTTCAATCCTAGTTTCTGGAGTCGTTTGAAGTCACATTAGGTGCCTAAACCCTAATTCTTCACAGTCAATTCAGGCGTCTCTTCAGCTTTTCGCGCCAATCAATAGACACTCAATTCCTGCCGCCATTCCTCTTTCCCAATCTCTTCCCCAATTCCCACTTTCCCCACTTCCCAACATCTAATCTTCTCCAACCTTTCATCTTCCTCAACATTTCATCTTCCTCCATCATTCCACAACTTATTCCCCTCCCATCATCCTCCCCTATTAACGCTAACAAACTCTTCATCTTCCCTCTCCTCCTTTAAATTCCATCCTTATTTTCACTTCATCTCACTACATCCTGCCACAACCTATTCCTCTCCTCAAACACTCTCAAATGGCATCAGCAGGACCATCTAAACATCCACGAAGCCACAAGCGTAAGCAAACTGCTGGGCTTGTGGAACCACAAGAAATCAAAACCATTCGTGAAGGACTCTCCAAGGAAAACTTTCCTTGGTTAAAGAAGTTTGATTCAAACATCAAAGAATCACCCCATCGTCATGCGATAAAGGCGTTCATGTGTCAATGTACTTAAATCTGCTCTTTGAAAAATGGAACACAAACAACCGGCCTATCATTCCACTCAAATTGCATCGCCTCAGTGATTTAAACTGAGACTCGCAATGCAGGTCAGATCATCTCCTTGCTGGAACATCAAGGATGGACCTCTCTCTGGTCTAGAACTGATATGCAAAAATTCTCTCGAGAACACACCAGGCTGTTCTATGCCAATATGTGGGTTTACCGCACAGTCTGAGTCTCAATCATTCTCCTTGCATAGTGTCATTGACTGATACACCTCTCAGCTTTTCTATACCCGAAATCTGTGAAGTCCTTAGAATAAGGAACGAAGGGCTGAGTGACTTCTCCGTATTTGACTGGAGCAGTAAATACGGAGTTCGTGAGCAGTATGTTAATTCGATCTGGGGTATTTTCCTTCAAGGAAGACTCAAAATATGCCTCTGATGGATCGCATCTTGTTGGCTGTGGTCACTTTTATGCGTAAATAGTAAGTCGACTAGAAATCTAAGCAACAACGATTTCTATATCACTTACAGAATCAAACAGGAGACCCAACTAAATCTGGCTTGGATAATTGCAGAAGCCATGTTTGCTACTCTCTGGAAAGGTTTCCAAAGCTTTAACCTTTTGCCAATATTGTTACCTATCTGTTAAAGTCAAAAGGTATTGTCATTCCTGATGGAGAACTGACCCCCGTTGCTGAGACGGACTTCTATATAACTACAACATTGCTCAAGCCATCGATTCTCAACGACGGAAAGCCACTACCCTTCTGGACCATTGCTGATGAAGTTGATGAAGGTCCTCAGGAAGGTGAAGGTCCAAGCACTGATGCAGAGCTGCGTGCACGAATTAAGTCCTTGGAATAATCGGTTCAGCAACTGCAACTCAGGGATGCACGACATGAATATCGATTTGAAGTCCTCAAAATAGCATTTCTTAGTCAATTTCCCTGGGTCTACATCCCTCCTGATTTTGATGATTTAAGGGGAGAACATGCTGTTGCAAGTGCTGGAGGTGTAGAGACTGGCATTGGTGGAAGTGGAAGCGCGGGTGGATAGGCTGGCGGAAGTGGTCAGCAAATGGGTGTCTTTGCGGAGTCGCAACAAGCGGATTTGGCTTTGGTGATTTTTCTCCTGGTGCAAGTGGTGCTGGTTCTGGAGGTGGACATTTGATTGATTAAGAATCTCTGATTAATAACAAAGTGGTGCTTCTTTTGATCGCTAACAACTTATCATCTCTTCATGATTTTTTTTTTCTTTTGAAAAATTGAAATCCTCTTGACTTTCGTTGATGGTAATTGTTTTTAACTTGATGTAAATTCATTTCGTGCTATGACATATGCATCACAATCGTTGATTTTTTGTGTGTCTCTACTAGAAGAGTAAGTTATGCATATTGTGAGGGGAAGCATAAGTTAAGGGGGAGCTAACTTTAAAAGTTATGCATTTTGTGAAATCATCAACAAGAGGAAGAATGTTAGAAGATTTTAAGTTTTGATGATTTGCACAATTTGGTACTTCGAACGTTGGATTAGGCGCCTCATTTTAGTAGTTGGAAGTCAGTATACTTCGAACGCTTACATTAGGCGCTTCATGTGCCTTGGTGAAATCCAGTACACTTCGAACGCTTACATTACGCGCTTCATGTGAAGTGTCTGGATGCCTGAACACTTCGAACGCCTACATTAGGCGTTTCATGTGTCTTGGAAAAAAGGCAGTACACTTTGAATGCCTACATTAGGCACTTCATATGTACCACTAAGTCAAAAGTACTTTCTCCCCAAGTGGGCACGTATATCAAGCTATCTTCTGATGAAAGTCAAAACTACTTCGAACAAGCATGAAGGCTGAGATTAGGCGCTTCATGTGACTTCGAACGTCTTCGATTGCCCACATAAAGCTCTTTATGTGACATCAAACGCCTGTTCAAAATCACATAAAGCTCTCCATGTCACATTGAATGTCTGTTCAATGAACACATTAGACGCTTCATGTGACTAACGTTACAAAAGTCTTATGCTTTACTTTCTAACATCATTTGACTCTTTGTACTCTCCTCTTTTGGTGATATTTTCACAGGGTCTCTCTCATTCTTGAAGAAGTCATATTTCCTCTTCTAGCTTTCATCAAGAAGCTTCTACAAGAAAGTTGCTACAAGCCAAGAGGAGATCTCCAATGAAGAGGACATACCATCACAAGATGCCAAAACCCATTATTGGCTCTGCAGAAGATTTCAAACGGGCAGAATTTTTCAAGGGTGATAAAACAAGGGTTTCATCCCATTCTTCATCAACTTTCTACAATTTAAAGCTCTCAAGTTTTCTCTCAAAGTTCAAGCTCTCAAAATAATTATAAACATTGTATATTTTACTTTATTGTTGAGAGTTGTGTTTGTAAGAAGAAGAAGAGTCTTCTTCTTGGTGAATAAAAATTGTGAGAGGTGAAGTAGATTATAGGTCAAGAAGCAAGAGTGCTTCTTGTTTGAGAAATCTGGACCTTGGAGGGTTACTTGATAGTGTTGTGGTGCACTATACTCCCTACAAGATTTCTTTGAGGTCAAAGAAGATCTTTGGAGGCTAGACTTCAAGGGGTTAGATTTCTTGGTTGTGATCTAGGCGCGTGACCTAGTTATTTGTTGGATTTTTGTTTCTTTGATTGTTGTTTCCCCATTGAAATAACAATCCCCTTTCAAAATCCTTCTTGTGAAAAATCAAGAAGGTAGAGGAGTAGAGTCATTTGACTTGAACCTCTATACATCTTTGTGTTCTTTACGCTTCGCGAAGTCTTTATTCTTGTTAAGAATACACCCAAGTATTGGTTGCCCCATATTGCAAAAGTTTCAACCTTTTAATTGTAATGCTGCAACATCATTTACTACTGGTCTTGAATTCATACTTGGTCTGAGATAGAACCGCCGCCACTCTCCAAATCATTTGCGGCTATGGTATCGTCTGCAGTTGCAGGGAGATTCCCATCGCGTGAGACGGGACGCTATAAAAGATACCCTGCTGTTTCATTTACGCAAGATGAAATTGCCATTGTTGCAAATTTGGAGCCTTTTGGCGTGGCCGACCATCTATGGCAGGCTTGCGCGCCTCGATTGACATAATTGGGTTCAAAGGTTCAATTAACATTGGTCTCCTTGATGAGGGACATGTGCTGCTAAACTTTGTTAACGAAGATGATTGTACGCGATTCTTTTATCGTCATCACTGGCGTTTCCAGGGATACAATATGAAGGTTACAAAATGGACTCCATCTTTTGATCCATGTTGGATACCCCAATTGTCCCGGTGTGGGTGCACTTGAGGGTCTTCAATTCATCTCCACGATTATCGTACGTTATATGAGATTGCAAAGTTGATTGGTACACCGTTAAAGATGGACTCGGCTACCTTAAGTTTTCATCGTCCCTCTGTGGCGCGGTTTTGTGTGAAGTGGATGTCACCATGGATTTACCGTCTAAGATATTTATAGACTGTGGAGAACATTCTTTCTTTCAAGTAGTTGTGTATGAAGATCTCCCTAGGTACTACAGAAAATGCCGTCGGTTTGGTCACTCACTGGGTTCATGTGGACGATGGAAGGTTCATGCCCCGGCGCATCCAAGAAGAATGCAGGAAAGAATGAGGTGTGGATTCCTAAAGGAAATATTCAGAAAGAGACTGGAGAACAACCTGTTGGAGATTTATTTCTAATCAGCATTGGTCCAGACTGTTGGAGCAGAGGACGGTGATGATAGGGAAGAACTACAGGAGGCAATAGCTCAATCCATTCATGCCAAGGAATCACAGACCTTGTGACTACTGCGGATACATCTATATTGCAGATTTTCTCTCGGCTGATTGCAGATTTATGTCATGTACTATTAGTGCCGCCAACATTGGAAGTTCAAGAGCATCAGGATGAGCAGCAGATGGATACATCCTACTCTGCTACACTATCTACCCAGACCGATGAATCTAACATAGAAGAGAGAGCAGTCCACATATCTCCTCCGCCATTAGAGATTTCAGACACGAATGTACAGCATGCTCAAGAGGTGAACCCACTGTCTGAAGTGGCTCCGGAAGTCCAAATTCAATCCGTTCAAATTGAATTGCCAGTTCCACAGGCGACAATGCCAGCCAGTGACCATCCTTCCTTGCCTGATTATGATCCTTAATTGAACAATTCTATCAAGAACACTTTCGGGAAGAGGAAGATGATGTTGATCTTGCAGTAGGTTCGGACAATGAAGCTTCTCGCTCATATATTCGGCGTAAAGGGAATGACTATGATGATATCCGCGAGAGTTTGCTCATTGCAGCGGATGATATGGATTGTCGCATGACATCGACTGGTGGCGGAGCTCTTCTTGGCGGACTATCTCGGAAAAAGCGCAGAGCTCGGAAGGATCTTCCACCACCTCCACCGTCCTCAATGGTTACTAGACGGGGAAGGGAAGTCATCATTCATTTGAACTATAGAGAGATTAGCAGTTCCACGACTGATCATTTGATTTCGTTTCTTTTATTTTAGTTTGTAGTAACGGCTACCCTCGAGATATTGTTGCATAAATAATGACCGGAAGGTATCCTTCCGTTTAAAATATATATATATATATATATATATAATATATATATATATATATATACACACACACATATTTCGGTACATTGTAATATGGTATTCCTCCGCCATAAGTGAGGGCTTTATCTAATAATAATATTTTCCGTTAAAAAAACATATTTCGGTACATATGTATGTCCCGCTGCAAAATTGAGTTTCATCACAAGTTTGTTAGGTGTGTGAAGTTTCAACAGAAGGAACAAAAAGAAAATGACCATTTCATTGGCATAAGAGACGTTGAAGGCATGTTTTCGCTGGCTGGGTCAATTTCCGACAAGTTCCTCAAATACGTCGACAAACACTGATTGTATCTTGATGAAATGTCTTGTTCTGACAAACATTTACTCCCTAAAGATGTGCTGTGACAGGCCTTGTTAGATTAGTTTTAGACATCGTGAACTCTAACCATATTTTAATCCTGTTTTGGAACTAGTGTGAAATTTAAAAAAATATATTTGGCAAAAATCAGTCCGTGAGAAATTAAATATATTGTAAAAACTATGTATTGTTTCCTTCAAGAATCAATTCAGTCGATCGGCTGAAAATTGTTTGGATGAGTTCCCAAAGAAAAAGAAAAAAAACAGACAGAAATTCACCTAATCATATCTTATGAGATTATATGACATCCTTATGTATAGGAGAGCCAAAAGATGGGCAAAATTTATGTTGATTAATGAGTAATACAAGACTAGACCGAATAAGAAATGAGGTATTTAGGGAAAGCCTAGAGGTGACTGATATAGCAGATAAGATAAGTGAGGAGAGTCTGAGGGTTTGGCTATGTCAAGAGAATACAGACAACGTCGTCTGTCAGAGCATTTGAAAGCCTCGTTGTAGAGGGAAAGAGGAGTAAAAACAGCCCAAACTGACTTGGGATGAGCGGATTAGGCATGACATACCCGATTTGTACCTCTCTAAAGACATTACCCACGATATGAGTTCATGGAGGCAGATGATCAAAGTTAAGGAGGTTTAGACATGATATAGAGGCAACTTATAATATATTTGAGGCTTTAATACTCTCTAAACGTTAGGTTGACTTTGTTATTTTTTTTTTTTTTTGTCTTCGTCTTTCATTATTTTTGCATATACACGGTTATGACTATTTTAATATGAGAAGCTTTCTATTTGTGTTTACTAAGTTTCTTCACTAGTACGCTAGCACACTAGCACACCATATTCCTATTATTGTGTCATGTATACATGTACATATAAAGCCGGGGGTCTTACTGGAAGCAAATTCTATATTACTTGGGATGAGTATTATTTGTCTCACTCTCACCCTTCTCAGGCTTGCTTTTGCCATCGCTATAATATATTAGATATGATTATTATTGTTGTTGTTAACCCTATAAGACGATGAATAATTGACATATGCTACTGACAAGTTTGCAAAACAAATGCATATCAATTGTTATCTTTTATATTTGTTGATTATCTAGAGATTTTACTACAATATAAGATTTGTCGAAACTTAATCCAAAAAAATGTGGGCAATGAAAATTTTGATCATATAATATACTTTCAAGCCTCCATGTGAACTATTATAAAGAGGACAAACAATCTCTCTCTATACATAAATTGGTAACTCTAAAGGTGAGCTTCACACCAGCTGCTTAAGTGTCTTGAAGTTTCAACACAATAAATGAAGAAAATGGCTGACCCGGCATACTTTATCATGATTTCCTCATTGCTTCAAGTAAGTTCACTTTCTTACAGTGCAATGTGGGTAAAAATTTGCACCCCTATTTTCTGCAACATTTGTTATTTCTCATTTTTTTCCTTTTCTAATCTATATTTTGATAATTTTCATATATCCATGCTACTCAAGTTCCATTAACAAAGATAATTATGTCAAAACCCCTATATGTCCCACAATTCCTTAACCCAACACAGACAATACAGCTTCACCATTTGCTGCTGCATCTTCTGCATGATATAATCTTGCCGTTGTTTCATTTATTTACGAGCCTTAGGATAACCGGTAAGACTGCCTGCTGTGTGATTTTTGAGGTCATAGGTTCGAACCACAGAAAAAACAGCCTATTACACAAAGTGTAAGATAAGATGCGTACATCAGATCCCAATGCGATGCGACTCCTCCCCAGACCCTGCGCAAATGCAGGTGTCTAGTGCACTAGGAACACCTTTTTTTTGTTTCATTTATTTATTTTGTTTCATTTGTTTACAGTAGAAGACTATCGAACTTAGCTAATTACTTTTTCCGTTCTAAAATACTATTACGGCTGATTTTTTTACATTGTGTAAATGAAAATTACATGTGACACTATCTTTTGGGATGGATACAGTATTCCTTCACCAGTAGAGCTAGTACCAAGAGAAATGTGATTAATTTCCATTTCTAGAGTGTAACGCGATTTCTTTCAAGTAATCTCTTGTGGTCTGCAGTTATGTGCATGAATATTGAAGAAAATCAACTCCATGTAACAGCAATAAGAGAACTGCCATCGGGAGGCATAGCTAAAGCAGGGAAGCACGTGACTTTGCTGTGAGGATATACCTATCTGCAAACCCATTTAGTCGCCGGACGATTGTCCAGTTGATTGCAAATGCAACAGTTACCAAGAATGCTACTATCCTCAACTCGAGTAAACATATTCCTGAAGAAAAAAGAAACTCACTGCCACATCCGACTACAAATGCATACGATTGACGATATGAAATACTGATGTGACTAAATCTTCAGGTCTAGCGCTCTTCTGATTTTCCTTTTGGTTTTTTGCGTTGCATTGGTTGTGTTTTCAAATAAATTTCTGGCTTTTAAATGTATTAATTTTATCGATAAATGCAAAACCATCATGATTTGTCTAACCCAAGAAGTCATTTACTGAAACTCAACAGAAATTATACAACTTAGTATGCATGATATCTATAAAAGTACGTGTTAGGTTTTTGTGATAAATCTTTGACATCGATATATGTCGCGTTTTCTCATTTCTTCTACACTTCTCCTGCTTTTCGGCCTGAGCTGTATGAGGCACAAACTCACGTTCGCTTCGGAGGCCGAGCCCACCCAGCAATTATGGTGTGAGTTAGGTCAGCTAACACAAAGAAGATACTGTTAACTCAACGATTGCTTTTAGGCTTCAAACTCCATATATGTGGAAGGAACGTTGTTGATTGCGAGGTCTCGATCATTTACATGAACCTATCTTTCATTCCATTTGTGGAGATATGATGATTTATAAACCGTCCGTAACGAACGATCGACTCATGTTTGAGCATGATTCATTATTTCGTGCCAATTTTTACCATTCCACTTTCCAGCCTCATGTTAGAATTTAAAACTTGACCATTTTCTTCATCGGTGGATGAAGAATCGCAAACATAAAAATTTCTCATTGACCATGTTTCCAGAAAAAAATACTTTCGAGAAAACAACGAGCACGTTACATAAAATTGATAATAAACTTTCTTTGACGTTTTGATTTACCAAAAACTTGAAGTGTGATACTTCTAGCTCTATATTGATGCAAAAACTGCTTGCATGAAATCCAAAATGGCGGTGAAGGAAGTGTTGTCCTCAACTATGGGCTTCTATTTCAATTCTTTCACCTTAAGTTCGCTTTGAAGAATTTTTTTTTCTCCGTTGTTCTTAACAATTTTTGGGGTTGAGTACCAATAAAGGCGCCACTTTCACGTTAGGGGGAAGAATGCGGATAAGGTTTTTGCTCTTGAACTACATCCATTAAAAAGACATAATTTTACTTATTGACTAAGCCAAACTTGTAGCTTCTCATTATTATAAATTTAGTTCTCATACCTATAATAAACCACTTTATAAAATATAGCGTACTCATAAAATAACTAGTAATCCAGTCAATTAAAGTAATATTTTAGATTCATAAAGAACTAATTATTTGATTATCCAACTTATTTTTTTCAGCAATTAATTGATTATCCAACTAATTAAAATAAAATACTTTCAAGTCTCCAATGTCAACTAAATTTCTTAATCTATATGGCACTATCCAAGCTTTGGTTGGCAATGCCGTTGCAAATTACATATGTATGTTTGGTCATATATGTGCATACATGAATTCGGACACACAACATATATATATACACACACACAGATATATATATGTGTGTGTGTCTATATATATATATATATATATATATATATATATATATATATTCATACATGTATGTGTTGTAGTATGAATATTTTGGTTGAATTTAAAATATTGTCATGTATGACAAAGAATAGAAAAGATTGATTTAAACTTGATAAAAATACGAGATAGGTCTCTAAACAGAGGTCAATGTATATATCTATCTCTACATATCTCGATTTATGTATACATCAATCTCTAAAACAGAGATATGGATCAATCTATATAGGTTTTGTCCAAACGAGAAGCATACTATCTAATATAGATCTCTGCATCGATCAAAATATATCCAGTGAAAATCGAACATCAATCTCTAAATAGACACATCTATCGATATATGTGCACATCCTTAAAAATTAGACGTCAATCAATCTATATAGATTTTGCCTAAGATTGGGAGCACGCTATCCAACTTGATCTCTGACAGGATCGATTAACCTAATTAAACTAAAAATGCAAAAAACTAAAAAAGTGACATCGATCTCTAAAGTGATTGCATCAATCGGTAGATATATACATCAATATCTGAACTGATAGACATCGATCGACCAAGATAATGTTGAATTCAAATTTTCATAATCATTGCAAAGAGGTGAATTTTTGATTTAAAGTGCTTTTCTTTCCAATCTGCCGCAAATTGATTGTGCATTTATTATCAATGACTCCAATGTTTTTTTGAGCGTTGTACACCTATCTATGTTTCTCTTAAATGGCTATGATTAAACAAAGTGAAGACTAGAGTGGTTGAAGACTAGTTGAACTTCTCCAAAAGCAATTAATGAAGTGTGAGATATTGTAGAAGGCTACATAATAAACATGAACCCTTCAATACATTGAAGAAGCACAATAGAGGGCAATTACGCACTTTCAATCTCTTCAAGCTTCATCTTCTTTTTATCTCAAAAGCTCTCAAGTGCAAAATTGTTAAAGCTTATTAAGCTCTTATTGCCTATTTTAAATTGTTGTATTGTGAATGTGTTGAAGTCCAACACAAGAGGAACTAAACATATTTGATCTATTGCTTGTGATTTAGACTTGTTTTGAAAGTGTAACTCTACTTCTTTCTCCTAAAATTTATTTGGTGAAAGTTCTAAGAAAAACTTTGTTGAAGTCATGAAGAGGCAAGTAGAAAAGCTCTAAGGCTCTTGTTTGTAGTTTTTGTAGCAGTTTGTCATTGCATAAAATGTTTTCGCAATAGTTGTTATAAAATTTGTTGAAATTATTGTTGTAGTGGTAGTTGTAGTTCTTATTCTTGTTGAAGGGAATAAGAAAATTGTTAAAAGTCCATTTTCAAATCAAAGTGGCAGTAGAGTATAATCAAGAAGATTTGAATTTCTATAAATCGTATGTCTCCATTCATTATATTTCATCTTTCTCTTTCTTATATTGGTGAGTATTGTGAGTTGAAGTGAGCTAAATCAAGAAAACCCCAAAAATTGTCTAACACTTCGGTTCACCCCTCCTCTAGAGTATTTTTTACGGGCCTAGCAATTGGTATCAGATCCTAGCCTTGATTGATTGGTCAATTTTTTACAAGTAGAAAGGTCAAATATCAGTGAAAAGTATGGCAACAATAATCTACACCTCTACTAGATCAACTCAAAAAAATCCAGTATATTTACAACAGTAAACAACAAAGTTTTCATGTTCTATGCTAAAAACTACTAAATGTGGAAGTTTGAAATGGTGAATCATTTTAAACGTTATGGTTTCCATATATGAAGAGTGGTTGTTAAAGGAATTGAAGTTTCTATTATTACGAACACAAAGGGTGAAAAAATATTCAAAGATAAGGATGATTACACCGATAAAGAAAAGCTCAAGTTGGTATCAATCCGAAGACATTTGATACTTCTTTATGTGCTCTAACCACTACGAAGATTGTTAGAATTCACGGTCTTGAAACGTCCCGTGAAGCATGGAAAAGTTTGAAGATTATCTATATAGAAACCGAGGAAAATGAGAATGGCCAAAAAGCTAATTCTCATGAAGGAATATGAAATCATTGGTATGAATAATGGTGAAAAGATTGCGAAGCTTTGATTGATTCATCCAAATCACTCACCAACTTTCCATGGTTGACAAGAAAATATCAAATAAAGATCATGTCTCAACATTATTTACCTCCTTGCCATGAGAACGTACAACCAAAGCGACGGTCATTACCGAGTGTAAGAATCTCAAGACACTTCCTTTTGATGTATTATCTGGAAATCTTTTCCCACAAGAAAATATGATTGGTGAGAAAAATAGGTCGGATCCTATTAAACCTCCAAAAAATGTCACACAATTAGTTGGTTGTAGAGTCTAAAGATTTGAATGAAGAAGTTGCCCTTCTAGTTAGGAAATTCAGAAGAGTTGCAACTAGAAACAAATCTCAAGAAAGGATATTTTTTCAAAAGTTCACCCCTAGGCAAATAAAAGAGTAAAAAATGTTATAGTTATGGTCGAGTGGATCAGTTCATTAGGAATTGCCACACCAGAGAGACACAAAAGCAAGATGAGAATGTCTTTCTTCATATGAAGAATACTTTCAATGCTAAAGTGACAATTTGAGACGATATTCTTTCGAATCGAAACATGAAGATAATAAAGACAAGGATGTTGGATTTGCTTCTGTAATAAATGATCAAGAAAATGCAACGAACTTGCCTTATGGAAATCGAAGGTGATATTGAGATACATTCTACATCTTTAAATTTTGATTTACAAGATGAAATAGGAGATTTACAAGACGATTTTCAAAAACTTAATTTGAAATATAAAATATTAACAAAGAATTCAGAAAATGCTTATTAAAAAGCAAGAGTTTGCATGAAAAGAACATTTTGATTTATCATGATATCATATTTACAATGTATAAGCCCATATCACTAGAAAACATAAAAACTTGGACAAACTAGTTTCAAAAATTTCAAATAGATTTGCAAAAATAAAAAAGTACAGGTCTTACAAAATTGAATTTCAAAAAGCATGGCTTATGTGATGCTTGTCAAAAGAAGAAGTTTGCTAAGCCAAGCTTTAAGCCTGAAAATGAAATCTCTACTACCAACCTCTACAATTTCTTCACACGGATTTGTATGCAGATTTTGGCACAAGTCAATAGAAAATATTACACCTTTATGGTGGTAAATAACTTTTCTAGATTTACTTCGATTATGTTCTTAGCTAAAAATGCATAATAGAAGTTTATTAAGCTCTGCAAGAGATTAGAAAATTTGAAAGAAGATACTGTGAAGGAAATTTTCAGTGATAGAATTGTGGAGTTGGATGGTGAATTTTTAGAATTTCGCATACCCAAAGGTTTATGGACACAACTTCTCAGCTCCTAGAACTCTTCAAAAAAATGGTGTTACAGAAAGGAAAAATGGAATACTTTAAGAAATGAGTGCCATGCAAAATGAATTTGATTTGTCTAAGTATTTTTAGACCAAAACGGTCAATACCGCTTGCCGTGTGATACATAGTTTTTGCTTACTCCTTACAAACAGTGGAAAGGAAGAGTACATAATGCATGATATCTCAAGGTTTTTGACTGTAAATGTTTATGCTTAACACCAAATTTTACTTTGATAAACTGTTTTAAAACATATGGTAGAATGTTTGTGTGATATGCAAACAATAGCAAGGCATTTATAGTGTATAATAAAAGAAATATTAAAGTTGAATAGTCCTTTGATGTTACATTTAATGAATCACTTGACGATAACCAAAAGTGAATGATGACAAAGAAAATAAAATAGTTTAAAATAAGTTCTATAGAAAGTCTTTGTTATAATCTAAGGGAGATTTTTGTGTTGATCATAGAATCGAGCCACTTGAAAGTGCACATTCCTCTAGGATAAAAGAATTAAGTAAAAGTTAAAGGTGATACATCAAATTTACCCGGAATTATTCAAATATAGGAAAGATCATCCTAAAGAATTAAATTAGGTGAACCAAGTTAAGACATGTTAACTACAAGAAAATTTCATGAGAACACATTCATTTCATAAGTTGAGTTTAAAAACATAAATAAATCTATAGTCGATGAAGATTGGATAATAGCTGTGCAAGAAGAGTTAAATCAATTTGAACGGATTGGCTTTTGTGAATTAGTTCCTAAACCTAATGATTATCCGACTATTGGAATAAAATGGGTGTTCAGAAATAAAATAGGCAACCAAGAAAATATAGCAAGAAATAAAGCTAGATTGGTAGCAATAAAGATATTGACAAAGAAGAAGATATTGATTATGTTAACCCAAAATTCAATGTGCCTTTTAAGTAGCTAAAGATACGTTTACTGGAAAATTAATGCAATTCTTTATGCATATTTTGAAATCTAGCATATAAGCATATTGCATGCATCATATCCAACCTACTAAACGTCAAATAAAGTAGACTATCAACCGTTCATCTATATTTTGTTACCTCAACCAGCTTTCTTTTTTCGTCATTACCGAGCTTAGCATTTGTCTTCAATGGAGTAGTCACACTCCCGCCGTCTTCGAACTTGTACTTCTTTATATATTTTTGGTGTACTTAGTTTAGAAAGCAGTTAAACTGTTGCATCATGTTCATTTCAAATCCACCTTCCATAAGCTTAGCAAAAAAACTTATTCAAATTATGATTAGTAGCACCAGAGATAATATCATCATTATAAATTTGTAGAAGTAAATGATCATTTCATTGTTCTTTTATGAAGAATGTGGGTAGAATCTCGGTTTTTTTTGTTTATGTATATATGGGTTCACTACATATGCATATATCGTTAAAAAAATTAGTTAGTTTTATGAAATTTCCTAGTTAGTGTAGGATTTTCTTCCATGTAAAATTATATCCAAGTTTCTTAATCCTAATTACATTAGGATATGTACAATGGCTTCTCCTATTTTTTTGTATTTATTTTTCTTTTCTCTCTTTTTTAACAGAGGCGGGCTGTAACATTCCTTCTCCTTACAAAAAGTTTCGTCATCAAAACGTGTGCATTACGTAATCAACAATTCAGTGTAATCCTACTTGATCTATTCACCTGGTATATACCATGGATATCATTATATCAACCATATTCTTAGGTGGTCACCCTTCTAATTCCACTTGCACCACTTAACGTGTATCATTCAACTTATATAATTGTAATATAGAATTCTGACTTCCTAAAATAATCAATATGATTCACCTCTAGATAAATAACCAAATTAAATATCCATTGAGTAAGACAATATGGTGACCGTTACACCTCATCGTCACATAACTGAGTCTTTGAAGTTCAATTCTTACATATTTATGAACTAGCTCTACGATCATTCCCTTACTCTTTCGGAGATATCATAAATAGCCTAGTATACTAGATATGTGTTAGACATGTTTTTCTTAAATTAAAATATAGCTTACGTAGCTGTAGTTCGGAATATAGCTTTAATTGTTTAACAAAATATCATTCTATTTTTGTAAACACAAGAACCAAAGTAGTACATACTTGTTTTCGCAAAGCTGTTTCTCAAGTGACCTCTTACAAAAAATAATAATATAACTTATTTGTAAAAGCATTACTGTAAAGTCATATTAAAATAGTTGGAACTTAATAATGTAATATTTTATAAAACAATTTGAATACAGTATTTTTCGTTTTCTAAAAAATTATATATTTTGAAAGCTACTTTTTGGCATCACAAAAGTCAAGTAAGTTCATCGCAAGCGGATAAACAACTTAAAAAAATACTTTAATGGATAAAATGCTTGCGTTATCGACAGTCGACCAGTAAAATTAATCTTGACAAAATAGTTATCACCGACATAGATTGAGAAATAATTTATAAATATATATACATCATTCTTAAAATATCAACATCTCAAAGGTTTTTCCCTTTTAAGGTCGTCAAAAGAATTGAAAATTTATAATGTTGATATACAAGTACATATGTGTGTGTATATATATATATATTTGCATTAAGTGGAACTTACCTACATTAGGAAAATTGAAGACGAATACAGACCTTGCACTTGGTGGAACTGGTGTAGATAATTAAATGCAACTTATCTACATCAGAAAAAATAAAGACGAACACGCACCATGCACTTGGAGGAACTGGTGCAGATAATTAAATGTTGTTAGGAAAATATGGCAAACAAGCAAGAATATGTAAACAATAAAGCCGAGACGAGTCTCAAGATGACTCTGTCCTTAAAGCAATTTAGTCTCTACCAACGAGCAAGGTAGACAACACGACTAATGCTTCCCAAGATATAACGGCTGTCTTCTTTTCCTTTGCTCTAGGAGAAGAAGAATGAACTTGATTGAGAAGAGAAAGATAATGGAGGAAGATAGAAGAAGAATGCTGAAATTCTATAGATTTTTACAAAAATGTTGTGTATGTTGAAGATAGCAAGATCTCATATATATAGACCTTGGATTGTGTTAAAAACCTTGTTTGAAACTCATTTCAGCAGTTTTTCTATCAGTTATGGCAGTTGTTTACCGTTCATAGGTGAAGGGAGATGATCCTTGGATCAAAAGTTGCAACCCAAAATGAAAGGTTCTGTCCGCTGGCACGTCGATCTCTCACGTCGATCGATCGACGTACGTCGATCTCTTACGTCGATCTCTCGTTGAGAGATCGACGTGCCTCAGATCCACGTCGAACCCTGACGTCGATCGATCGACGTACGTCGATCTCTCACGTCGATCGATCGACGTACGTCGATCTCTCACGTCGAACCCTCATTGAGAGATCGACGTCCTCAGATCAACGTAGATCTCTCACGTCAGTCTCTCAATGAGAGATTGACGTCCTCAGATCAACATAGAACCCTCATTTCAATCTCCCAAACAACCTCATATACATTCTATATAAGTTTGGAGCACACGGAAAGGTACTTTAACGTACTTTTTCCAACAATCCCCCACATGATCCAAACTTATATAAAGACAACTTCCGAACGTTAAACAACTAACCTCTCCATTATCAATCGAAGATAATGACACATAACGGATACGATGACTTGTGGTCTTGAATCGCCGGTAGTACAACTTGAGTTATATAAACGGAAGTAAGATGAACTTCGTCTTGAATCTTACTCCACTATTGTTTATATGAACAACAAGAAGACATATCATTATCTACTTCTCCAAGTTCGCGGTTTTGGTGCGATATCGGCCATGCACCTATCTCAGGATTCATAAGCTCTCTAGAGAGTTTTCCAGGCTCTCACAGGAAGCGGCACCACTTCCAAGCTTACATAGGTGAAATTCATCAAGTGTGCACTGTTCACACCACCAAACAATATGGTTATGAATTTTTCATTAAGAGATTCTTAAAATCTCACCCTCAAGTCATTACAGCGAGCACTATCAACAACAACACCATAGGAAGGGACACTTAGATAGTGCAACATAGAATTCTTTCATGACTTGTTCTTACCACATTGAACCCCGTTCGTAGGATCTCTACTAATTGTGGGTTGGGTTCCCATCATGAAGAATTCTCTACAGATGGAATAAGTCCCATCCCCCTCGATGTTTCGTAGACTAACTTCTTATTTAGTCCTTTAGTTAAGGGGTCTGCAAGGTTAAACTTGGTTCTTACAAACTCCAAGTTTACCACCCCAGAACTAATCAATTCACGCACAATGTTGTGCCTTAAACGGATGTGCCGGCTCTTCCCATTGTATATCTTGTTCCTTGCACGTGCAATCGCAGCCTGAGAATCACAATGAATAGATACAGAAGGCATAGGTTTAGACCATAAAGGAATATCAACAAGTAAATTCCTTAACCACTCGGCTTCTGTACTAGCAAGTTCTAAGGCAATAAATTCAGACTCCATTGTAGATTTTGCACTACAAGTTTGTTTACATGATTTCCAACAAATAGCTCCACCACCCAATGTAAATGCATGTGAACCCTTTTGCGACAAGCCTAGCCTTAAACTTATCAATTGTTCCATCCGCCTTTAGTTTCTTTCTAAAGACCCACTTACAACTGATAGGTTTACATCCTCTAGGCAAGTCCACTAACTCCCAAGTATTGTTACTTAAAATAGACTCAAGTTCACTATCTATGGCTTCCTTCCAAAACTTAGAATCAATCGACTTAATTGCCTCTCCGTAAGTTTTGGGGTCATCTTCTAAAATGAAGGCTGTTATGAAGTCACTTCCAAATGACTTCTCAGTTCTTTGTCTCTTACTCCTCCTAGGTTCATCAACTTCTTGATTAACTAGGGACTTACTAGACTCACCTATTTCAGTTTTAGAAATATGCTCGGATTGTCTATTCATGGGAAATATATGCTCAAAAAATTCAGCATCTTTAGACTCCAATATAGAACTGTTGTCTAAAGCCATGAATCTATATGCTGCACTATTTTGAGCATACCCAATGAATACACAATCTCTTGTCTTGGATCCGATTTTACTTTTCTTAAAATCTGGAATTCCGACCTTGGCTAGACACCCCCACACTTTCAAGTAATTTAAGTTGGGAGCATAGCCTTTCCACAACTCATAAGGAGTTTTATCTAACTTCTTATGAGGTAACCTATTCAAAATATGACAAGCAGTCAAGATTGCCTCCCCCCACAAATTGTCCGGCAATCCTGAACTAACCAACATCGCATTCATCATATTTTTCAACGTTCTATTCTTCCTTTCAGCGACTCCATTAGACTGAGGTGTGTACGGGGGTGTGACTTCATGAATAATACCATTCTCTTCACAAAACTTTTGTAAAGAGTCTGTGCTATATTCACCACCTCTGTCTGTTCTAAGCCTTTTGATTTTTAAGTCTAGTTGATTCTCAACCTCGTTCTTATAACTTATGAACTTAGACTCGGCCTCATCCTTATAACTTAACAAATACACTTTTGAGTATCTAGAGTAATCGTCGATAAAAGTAACATAATACCTTTTACCACCTTTACTCATGTGATTCTTGAAATCACCTAAGTCACTATGAATTAGACCAAGTTTTTGTGAGACTCTATCAACTTTCTTAAAAGGTTTCTTATGATGTTTCGCTTCAACACAATGTTCACATTTGTTGAAGTTATTATCATCATAAGAAATCACATTCATATTCTTAAGTTTCTTTAATGCTCCTATATTTGCATGTCCTAATCTAGCATGCCACATATCAAGAGACTCAGCAAAATAAACAGAACTAGATGCATTTGTATTATTGTAGCAAGTAGCATCAAGAACAAGCAGCCCTCCGTTACAAAAACCCTTACCAATAAACTCTCCATTCCTAGACAAAACAAGTTTATCAGATTCTAACACAAGCTTAATGTTAGCCTTGTTCAGCAGCACTCCGGAGATCAAGTTCCTACGCATGGCAGGAACGTGCAACACATTGCTTAACTCCAGTTTCTTCCCAGAAGTCAACTTGAGAAGCACCTTACCCTTTCCGAGGACTTGGGTACTATGTGCATCTCCCAAGAAGACTTGCTCATCACTGCCTATTTCCTTGTATTCAGAAAATAGGTCTTTACTGGTAGCAATGTGTCTGGTAGCACCCGTGTCTACCACCCATTCCGTAGTGCCACCAACAAGGTTTACCTCCGTTAAGACGACTGCTGCGATGATGTCATCTGTTGCTCCTTTGGCCTCTATCAGATTCGCCTGGTTACTTGGTTGGCCCTTCCGTTTCCTGCAGTTGACTGCTCGATGTCCTGGTTTCCCGCACACCCAGCACACTCCTTTCATCTTGTACTGGCCCTGCACAGCAACTTTCTTACCTTTTCCTCCACTGTTGTAGCCGCCACCGCCATTGTTGTTGTGGAACTTAGGCTTCTTCGCAGCATGCTCCACAACGTTGGCCTTGACTCCATTCTCATGATGAGATTCGTCCTCCAGCCTGTTGTTCTCTTCGATGCGTATGTGTTTAATTACCGCATCTAGAGACAACTTGGCGTCGTCATGCTTTCCTCTCTTCTTGTATTTGCTCCAAGAAGGAGGAAGTTTCTCTAACAGCGCTGCCGCCTGGAACGTCTCATCAATCTTTATTCCTTCATGTTCCAGATTGTCCACCAATTGCTGGAACTGATGGATTTGATCATTGATTGGAGAATGATCAACCATCTGGAACTTCAAGAATTCACTCACCACATACTTGCGTTTGCCAACATCTTCAGCACCATATTTGTTCTCCAGTGCTGACCAAATCTCTTTTGCAGAGGTGAATTTGACATAAATGTCAAATAGAGAGTTGGCCAGGAAGTGTAGTATGTGGCCTCTGCAAGTAGTGTCGTCTGCATCAAACTTACGTGCTTCGGTTTCATCCTTTGGTTTGTCCGTCTTGAGTACATATGAAACCGAAAGCATCTCAAGAAAGAACAGCACTTTTGCTGCCCATCTCTTGTAGAACTTGCCGTCAAACGGCTCCATCTTTGACATATCCGGTAAAGCTTGCTTGGATGCCATCCTAAATTGCTTTAAGATTGTTAGGAAAATATGGCAAACAAGCAAGAATATGTAAACAATAAAGCCGAGACGAGTCTCAAGATGACTCTGTCCTTAAAGCAATTTAGTCTCTACCAACGAGCAAGGTAGACAACACGACTAATGCTTCCCAAGATATAACGGCTGTCTTCTTTTCCTTTGCTCTAGGAGAAGAAGAATGAACTTGATTGAGAAGAGAAAGATAATGGAGGAAGATAGAAGAAGAATGCTGAAATTCTATAGATTTTTACAAAAATGTTGTGTATGTTGAAGATAGCAAGATCTCATATATATAGACCTTGGATTGTGTTAAAAACCTTGTTTGAAACTCATTTCAGCAGTTTTTCTATCAGTTATGGCAGTTGTTTACCGTTCATAGGTGAAGGGAGATGATCCTTGGATCAAAAGTTGCAACCCAAAATGAAAGGTTCTGTCCGCTGGCACGTCGATCTCTCACGTCGATCGATCGACGTACGTCGATCTCTTACGTCGATCTCTCGTTGAGAGATCGACGTGCCTCAGATCCACGTCGAACCCTGACGTCGATCGATCGACGTACGTCGATCGATCGACGTACGTCGATCTCTCACGTCGAACCCTCATTGAGAGATCGACGTCCTCAGATCAACGTAGATCTCTCACGTCAGTCTCTCAATGAGAGATTGACGTCCTCAGATCAACATAGAACCCTCATTTCAATCTCCCAAACAACCTCATATACATTCTATATAAGTTTGGAGCACACGGAAAGGTACTTTAACGTACTTTTTCCAACAAATGTAACTTACCTACATCAAATAAAATAAAGATGAACACGAACAATAAAGACGAACAGAGACCCTGCACTTGGAGGAACTGGTGCAGCCGGAGGGGCTCTAATACGTGAGTCTTCTGGGAAGTTCACAATAACGACATTACCCTATTGCTTTAGAGGCTCCTGTCTATAGCGGGATATGGGAGGGCCGGATGTACATAACTATACCTATGTGTCAGAAACACACATACCCGATGACCCATAGTGAAAATTGCGTCAAACTGTGTAGATCAACTGCTACTTCATCCAATTTAGTGAGTCATTTTGTTTTATTCCATAATATTACAAAGTCAAAGAAGAGTGTGCGATTGATTACATTAGAAATAGAAAAATTCTGGGGAAGTTAATATGTGCCATCTCATTTACTCTGCAAGTCACTAATCCTCTACATGTCGAGCTTCAAGCAGCGTTGATTGGTCTTCTTTTTTACTCTTCTTCGATCAGCTTCATTTGCAGCTACAAGAGATTGAAATTGAACTGAATTGCTTCTCACTGACTCGTGCTATAGGAGCTTAAATTGAAGACCCACATTTTTTGGCTCAATTTGGATTTATGAGTACACATTTGTTTTTGGTGCCAAATTTTAACTATCAATGACCTGCCTGTTAGTGTATGTGCCCTAGGCCATGATTTGGATATTTATGTTATGCATTTATTATTAATAAAAGAGGTTTTATTATCATTATTGTTGGTTAGTATGTTACACAATTTTGATATATGTCCCTGATTCATTATTGTTATGGAGATAAAATAATTTATAATCAGTATGAGTATTGATTTGATAATCATGAGATGATTATGTGTATGGTGATACGAATCAATCTCATAGATACTTGTTAGAGAACAGTGTATTGGATAGACCCATCATGAGATTGCTACATGGATTAGCGTCATAAGTAAATCTCATGATAGTCATGTTTTAATCCTTTGACTTGAGATTGTCATAGTTTCCAACATAAGGACTATTATATTTTGACTTGATCAAACGTTATCCGTAACTGGATAATAATAAAGGTAATGATTGAATGTGATAGAAATTATGTAGAGGATATTGAACAATCAAGATAGAATTTGTCCCTCTCTTTTGAGAGAGATATCTTTGGGCCCCTCGATTAGTGAGACTGTGAAATGCATGGCCGTGCTCAAATGAATTGATAGTGTGATCAATATCATTTGTTTTATCAGTCTACTTAGAGATCGAGTAATCATATGTTTGAACTATATAAGTATGACGCTGACCATGACTTATGTTCAAACTAGATATCGTGTGACAAAGGGATTAATGCATGTACTATTATTAGGCTAGTTGGATTTTACTCGTATTAATTGGGTAGTTGTAATGCCTTGCTAGAGGCCAATTACGACTTGTTGGTTTAATAGAGATTTAATCAACTGCCAATTAATATGGGCCTATCGGGTCACACACAAGAATGCGTAAGGCTGAGATTAATAATATTAATAATATTAATATTGGATATTAATTATTATTATTATTATTATTATCGTTTTAATATTAATAATATTAATATTGGATATTAATTATTATTAATATTATTATTTTCGTTTTTGTGGTTATATGTATATAGATATATATATATATGCTGTCAGATAATAATGAGAGAATCAATATCTGATATGGATTTTGAATATCCTGACAGAATCCATATCTGATATGGATTTTGATTGGCATCAACGAAACCGATTAGGACTCGGTTTTTAATATCCATAAATGCGTATATATATATATCTATGTATCTCGTACATAGAGACATACGAAATACTCACGAAAACAACAGAAACCCTAGAGTCGTTTTTGGAGAAAAACGAGTTCTTCAGCTGCGCCATTTGAAGAGCTAGCACTCCGGGCGGAAGCGTTCGTGTGGATACCGACAGAGGGTGTTCGTGATTTCGCACCTCTTCCATCTGCGGATTTCGAATCTTCGGAGGTAATTTTTGAGTTTTTTTTCATCGATTAAACGAACAACATGGATCCTTGGTAGGAAATCGGAGATCAAGTTTTGTTTTTTCCGCTGCGCGTTTTTGTAGTGATCTCGTATGATTTCCTAACAGTGGTATCAGAGACACTTGTTGATTTCGTTTAAATCGATTATATCATGCTTATGTGATTATATGTTTACTGTTTTTCGTATGGCATGATATGTACAAAAACCCCAACTCGGATTTCATATGATGAGAGAAGAATGGTGTTTTTCAAATCGTTTTCATGAGATGATTTGTATACGGCGGTTTTCGTTTGTCATGTGATGATCAAAACCGATTCTGTTTATATTAGATATAAACATACGCTATGTGTAAAACCCTATTCGAATCTCATCTGGTGAGAGCGGATTGATGTTTTCAATTCGTTTTCATGAGACGTTATGATTCGAGATTGTTATATGTGATATAAAGTTTTCGTTTTTCATGTGATGATCAAAAACGATTATGTTTATATCGATATAAACAACCGATAATGATTCTGTAAGAGTTATGCATATTCAAAACAGACAGATTATCAATTCGATTGATGATTCTGTTTTCGGATTTCGAATGGCAGATTGATTCTGTTTCGGATTTCGAACAGCAGATTATCAATTCGATTGCTGATTCTGTTTTGGGTTTTAAATGATAACTCTCGGTTCGATCGGTGCTTCTATAAGGGCTTACACGTATTCAAAACAGTAAGATCGTTAATATGATTGATGCGTCTGTGTTAGGGCTTACACGTATTCAAAACAGTATGCGTACGCCCTATAGTTCGTTACCGTGATATTAAGAATGTCAATATATATTTATTTGTTATAATATGTTTGTGTAAAATATATTATAATTGTTGATGTCTTTGCATGGTGCATAGCATGGCCTCAGGACCTATGTGATTGACTTAGTCATATTTTTGTTTTGGGTTATTATGGCCTGCGTGCCGCTGTAGTTTTTGTTGTATTTTATTATACAAGTAGTTAGGTTTTTCTTTGTTATTGTAATAAATGAAGAATCAAGCTACAAAATGGTGATGGCGACACACACCAAGGACGAGTGGATTCCATGGAGATGGAGGCACGGGCTCAAGACAAGAAGATATGTATCATTGCAAATGTTGTAATAGGAAGTCTTTCACATAGGGTTTCCTTTATGATCTTCATCTGGTCTCATGAAGATCATATTTAGTTTGGCCATGCTATGTCACGTTTACATATTTATCATTTTGTATGAGATGCGTGGATGATATATTATATATGCATATAGGATGCTACGATATAATGATATGCAATGCAAGACATAAACTAAGTTGAACCCTCATTAATAATTTAAGTCTTGATGCCATCCATGTCTTAAACACCTATTAAAACTGGGATTGTATTAAAGTAGGTATTGCCAAAGCAATGTGCTTTAAACATTCCTAGCTACGTAGGATGAGTAATAGTGCTACTCATATGTTTAAAATTGGTAGACTTAATTGGGCTATCGAAACAGTTTTGGGCCCAAGGCATTAGATGGAATCTAACATACAATGATATATGATGTCTTTATTCCATAAATTCTAAGAGTTACATGAGATGTAATTGGTAAAGATGTTACCTACCTAAATAACTTAATTTTAAGCGTCATGCCAAAGCTGAGTTTAGAATTAAGTCAAATATGGATCTTAGCTCACTAAAATATTTCTTTTGAGGGTTATATTTTAGTGGGAGTTTTATAAATTTTAACCTCATTATTAATAAAGTGTTACTTTGCATGTTTTGTAGATCATAAATGGCTGCTAATAACAATTCCACCTTATCGCTGCGATCTATCCTTGAGAAGAAAAAACTAAAAGAATGTGGGACTAATTTTGTTGACTGGTTTCGAAACTTGAGAATTGTTCTCAAGCAAGAAAAGAAGTCCTACGTGCTCGATGACCCTGTCCCTGAACCCCCTCCTGCTGATGCTTCTGTTGCTGTTAAGAACAAGTATAAGAAGCATGTTGAAGATTCCAATGACATAGGATGTCTAATGTTGGCAACTATGTGTTCAGGACTTCAGAAAGACCTGGAACACTTAGAAGCTTATGAGATGAGTGTGCATCTCAAACAAGCTTTCCAACAACAGGCTAGGCAGGATAGGTTCGACACCGCTGTTGCACTTTTTGACTGTAAGATGTGTGAAGGTGAATCTGTTAGCGCTCATGTTCTGAAGATGAAAGGCTATATAGATCACCTTGCAAGACTTGGATATCCCCTGAGTTTGGAACTCGCCACGGATTTGATCCTACACTCTTTGCCTAGCAGTTTTTCTCAGTTCGTCATGAACTACAATATGAATAATATGGAAAAGTCCATTCCTGAGCTACATGGTATGCTCAAAACTGCTGAGGGGAATATCAAGAAGCCTACCCATGTATTGAGTGTCAATACCAAGCTAATGAAAAGGAAAGCTAAAGGCAAGGGTAAGGCTAAAAGTGCAAAGGGTGCAAAAGGGGCAAAGGGTCTAGCTAAACCGAAACCTGGTCCCAAGGCAAAGGTTCCTAAGGAAGGAACTTGTTTCCATTGCAACAAGCCTGGGCATTGGAAAAGAAATTGTGATGTTTATTTGGAGGAGTTGAAGAAGCTGAAGGGTAGTACGACTACATCTTCAGGTATTTATGTTATAGAAATTAATTTATCTACTTCTTCTTCCTGGGTATTAGATACTGGATGTGGATCCCATATTTGTACAAATATGCATGGGCTCAAAAGGAGTAGGATGTTGAAGAAGGGCGAGGTGGACCTACGTGTTGGCAATAGAGCAAGAGTTGCTGCTATAGCTGTAGGGACCTATGAGCTTGTCTTGCCCAATGGGCTTTTGTTAGTTTTAAACAATTGCTTTTATGTTCCTACTATGAGTAGGAATCTTATTTCAGTGTCTGTTTTGGATGATGAAGGTTATTCATTTTTAATTAAAAATAAGAAGTGTTCTATTTTTGATAAAAATGACTTGCTTTATTGTATTGCAAGTAGTTATAATGGCATTTATGTCCTTAACCTTGATGATTCCAATGACGGCAATATTTATAACATATCTTCAAAGAGAACTAAGGCAAATGAACTAAACCATGCATATTTATGGCATTGTCGCCTTAGCCATATAAATGACAAGCGCATATCTAAACTCCATCAAGATGGATTATTAGATTCATTTGATTTTGAATCATTTGAAAATTGCGAGTCTTGTTTGCTTGGAAAGATGACAAAGACTCCTTTTACTGGACATAGTGAAAGGGCTAATGACTTATTGGGCTTGGTACATACAGATGTATGCGGCCCAATCAGCATTAGTGCCAGGGGAGGATTTCAGTATTTCATTACTTTTACTGATGATTTCAGTAGGTATGGCTATGTCTACCTAATGAAACATAAGCATGAGTCTTTTGAAATGTTTAGAACTTTTCAAAATGAAGTACAAAATCAACTTGGCAAGACAATTAAAACCCTTCGATCAGATCGAGGTGGTGAATATTTGAGCCAAGAATTTGACCAACATCTAAGAAATTGTGGAATCGTTTCACAGTTGACTCCTCCAGGAACTCCACAATGGAATGGTGTTTCTGAAAGGAGAAATCGGACTTTATTGGATATGGTTCGATCTATGATGGGCCAAGTAGATCTTCCTTTATCCTTTTGGGGTTATGCCTTGGAGACAGCTGCATTCATTTTGAACCGTGTACCATCTAAAGCGGTTGAAAAGACACCATATGAGATGTGGACTGGTAATAGACCCAGTTTGTCTTTTCTTAAGATTTGGGGTTGTGAAGCTTATGTGAAAAGATTAATGTCAGATAAGCTAGCTACAAAATCTATCAAATGTATTTTTGTGGGGTATCCTAAAGAAACTAAAGGGTACTATTTCTATATTCCCTCAGAGAACAAAGTGTTTGTTGCTCGAAATGGAGTCTTTTTGGAAAAGGAATTTCTCTCCAAGAGAACAAGTGGGAGTATAGTACAACTTGAGGAAACTCAAGTTCCACAAGATATCGTTGAACCGTCTTTAGAGACGATTTCAGAACCACAAACAGTTGTGGAGCCTGAAAATGTAACACAAGTCCAACGCAGATCTGATAGGATACATCGTCAGCCAGAGAGATACAGATTTCTTGTGACTGATGATAGTCAAGTTATGCTCATAGATCAAGATGAGCCTGCTACCTATCAGGAAGCTGTGTCAGGTTTAGATTCAGATAAATGGCTTGGAGCCATGAATTCTGAGATGCAATCCATGTTTGATAACCAAGTTTGGTCTTTAATTGATCCTCCAGAGGGTATTAAGACTATTGGTTCCAAATAGATTTTCAAGAAGAAAACTGACATGGATGGAAATGTGCAAACCTACAAAGCAAGGCTTGTGGCTAAAGGTTTCAAGCAAACTCATGGTATAGACTATGATGAAACTTTTTCACCAGTAGCTATGCTTAAGTCTATTCGAATTCTCCTTGCCATTGCAGCATACTATGATTATGAGATATGGCAAATGGATGTCAAAACTGCTTTCCTTAGTGGAAATTTACTCGAGGATGTGTACATGACACAACCTGAGGGTTTTGTAAATCCTGAGAATTCAAAGAAGGTTTGCAAGCTTCAAAGGTCCATCTATGGATTGAAGCAAGCATCTCGAAGCTGGAATCTTCGTTTTGATGAAACAGTTAAGAACTTTGGTTTCATCAAGAATGAAGATGAACCTTGTGTTTACAAGATGGTTAATGGGAGTGCAGTAGTGTTTCTGGTCCTATATGTGGATGACATATTACTTATTGGGAATGATATCCCTACCTTGCAAAAGGTTAAGGCTTGGTTAGGGAATTCATTTTCAATGAAGGACTTGGGTGAGGCTACCTATATCCTTGGTATCAAGATCTATAGAGATAGATCTAAAAGGATAATAGGCTTGAGTCAGAGTACATACATAGATAAAATGTTGAAAAGGTTCAACATGCAAGAGTCCAAGAAAGGATTCCTGCCTATGTCTCATGGCATTCATCTTAGCAAGAATCAATGTCCTCAGACATCTGATGAGCGAGATCGAATGAATAAAATTCCTTATGCTTCTGCTATAGGATCGATCATGTATGCCATGTTATGTACTAGACCAGATGTCTCATATCCATTGAGCACAACAAGTAGATATCAAGCTGACCCTGGTGAAGGTCACTGGACAGCTGTCAAGAATATTCTTAAGTACCTCAGAAGGACTAAAGATGTATTCTTGGTTTATGGAGGTTTGGATGACGAGTTAGTTGTAAATGGTTACACAGATGCTAGCTTCCAAACCGACATAGATGATTTCAGGTCGCAGTCCGGTTTTGTATTCACATTGAATGGTGGAGCAGTTAGTTGGAAGAGTTCAAAACAAAGCACTGTGGCTGATTCTACAACAGAGGCTGAGTATATAGCAGCATCAGATGCAGCTAAAGAAGCAGTTTGGTTGAAGAAGTTCATCACTGAGCTAGGAGTGGTACCTAGCATTGCAAATCCTGTGGACATTTATTGTGACAACAATGGTGCCATAGCATAAGCAAAAGAGCCTAGGTCTCATCAGAGATCTAAACATATACTCAGATGCTACCATCTCATTCGAGACATCATCGATAGAGGAGATGTCAAGATATGCAAAGTTGACACAAACGATAACATAGCGGATCCATTGACTAAGCCTCTCTCACGGGTCAAGCATGATCAGCACAGTAGATCTATGGGTCTCAGATATTTGTAGGCCTAGTGCAAGTGGGAGATTGTTAGTGTATGTGCCCTAGGCCATGATTTGGATATTTATGTTATGCATTTATTATTAATAAAAGAGGTTTTATTATCATTATTGTTGGTTAGTATGTTACACAATTTTGATATATGTCCCTGATTCATTATTGTTATGGAGATAAAATAATTTATAATCAGTATGAGTATTGATTTGATAATCATGAGATGATTATGTGTATGGTGATACGAATCAATCTCATAGATACTTGTTAGAGAACAGTGTATTGGATAGACCCATCATGAGATTGCTACATGGATTAGCGTCATAAGTAGATCTCATGATAGTCATGTTTTAATCCTTTGACTTGAGATTGTCATAGTTTCCAACATAAGGACTATTATATTTTGACATGATCAAACGTTATCCGTAACTGGATAATAATAAAGGTCATGATTGAATGTGATAGAAATTATGTAGAGGATATTGAACAATCAAGATAGAATTTGTCCCTCTCTTTTGAGAGAGATATCTTTGGGCCCCTCGATTAGTGAGACTGTGAAATGCATGGCCGTGCTCAAATGAATTGATAGTGTGATCAATATCATTTGTTTTATCAGTCTACTTAGAGATCGAGTAATCATATGTTTGAACTATATAAGTATGACGCTGACCATGACTTATGTTCAAACTAGATATCGTGTGACAAAGGGATTAATGCATGTACTATTATTAGGCTAGTTGGACTTTACTCGTATTAATTGGGTAGTTGTAATGCCTTGCTAGAGCCCAATTACGACTTGTTGGTTTAATAGAGATTTAATCAACTGCCAATTAATATGGGCCTATCGGGTCACACACAAGAATGCGTAAGGTTGAGATTAATAATATTAATAATATTAATATTGGATATTAATTATTATTATTATTATCGTTTTAATATTAATAATATTAATATTGGATATTAATTATTATTAATATTATTATTTTCGTTTTTGTGGTTATATGTATATAGATATATATATGCTGTCAGATAATAATGAGAGAATCCATATCTGATATGAATTTTGAATATCCTGACAGAATCCATATCTGATATGGATTTTGATTGGCATCAACGAAACCGATTAGGACTCGGTTTTTAATATCCATAAATACGTATATATATATATATATCTATGTATCTCGTACATAGAGACATACGAAATACTCACGAAAACAACAGAAACCCTAGAGCCGTTTTTGGAGAAAAACGAGTTCTTCAGCCGCGCCGTTTGAAGAGCTAGCACTCTGGGCGGAAGCGTTCGTGTGGATACCGACAGAGGGTATTCATGATTTCGCACCTCTTCCATCTGCGGATTTCGAATCTTCGGAGGTAATTTTTGAGTTTTTTTTCATCGATTAAACGAACAACATGGATCCTTGGTAGGAAATCGGAGATCAAGTTTTGTTTTTTCCGCTGCGCGTTTTTGCAGTGATCTCGTATGATTTTCTAACACTGCCTCATTATGTTTGAGGATGTGTCATGACGGATGTAAACACTCCTTTTATACGTCAATAAAATAAGACCTGCCTTTATAAGAAAATTGGCTTTCTCCTCTTTTAAATTATTATTCAAGCTCAGTTATACATGAAGTTCATCTCGCTTGAAACAAACTCTCTATTATTTGAAATAGAGGTATTGTTTGTCTGCCTCTAATCCTCCCCAGACTTAGCGATAGTTTTTTGCTTTTGTTGGGATATATTGGGTATGTGTTGTTATTGTTGTAGTTATATATATGGTGTTCGGGGTTTCCAATACAACTATATGTATTATTTAGTTGCTGGATTTTTTATGTGACGAAATATATTTTTCATAAAAGGAGGTATATCCCTCTGGTTTTATTATTATGAAGCCCTCTCATATGGCGGAGGAAAACCATCATTACAAATCAAAAGCCAACATAATAGAATGAAACAACTCAAAGGACGATAAATATATTCAAGCTGCGCTAGGGGAATAGATCGTTGCCCACGAAGGATATGACATGCCTCATTAAAACCTTGTCAAGCAAAACTACCCTTGTGAATAAAATCTTGCACGAAGGAAAAAGTGTACATATTTATCAGTCGTGGGTCAACGTGATACATTGTTAGAATTTTAAGATTCGAAAGCAGTCGCTGCGTCCGACAGCATGCATGAGTCCTCCGGAAGTTGTCATCATCAAGAATGTCATGCAAAAGTCCAACAATATTGTGTCTCAATGGGTTGCAGATCTCAATCATAACTATATGATACATATATAAAAACATACCCAATCTACCTGCATTATTGTCAATGCAGGCAGAGAATGTTTCAAAAGGCCAATCCATAAGGAAGACTCGAGTACTGTGGCCGACCAAAGCATAGAAATTACCTCGCAAAACAAACATAGAGTCAAAGCCAGTCACATCATAATCTGCAAAATAATTATTATAATGAAGTGATAAAGTGATACCCAATCTGCCTGCATCAAAAGAATGATACAGGCAGTGAGAATTATTATAGACAATCCCGTCATCTGCGAATATACGGAGTAGTCGCGTCAGTGAGTAGACAACCTCTGGCTACGGGTGGCAATTGCCGTGGATCATAAAACACAGTCGTAGCCCATTCCTGCATAGCATAAGCATCCAAATAGTGTGCTACCGAGTTCGTCTCCTGAGGAGTGTAGCAAAGCTCTGAATGCGAAATCTTGAGAAACTGTGTGAGCCAAACCATGTCATATCCAAAGTCCCCTGAGATACTAGGTGTGTGATGTAACATACTAGAGAGTTGCAAGCAATCAGTTTCCACCAAAAGGTTGGAATGCCAAAAAGAGTAGTAAACTAACGCATAAGAATAGGCTGTGCTTCAGCTCGAAGAGGTGGCAGCGCATGCAATGTAAAGTATATTACAGAAACTAAAGAACCAGTCGAGTCTCGGAGGACCGCCCCTCCAGTCGACCTGGTCTTACCCACTGCTGCATCCACCTTCAGCTTCATTCTTCTAGAAGGTGTGGTCAACCATCTAACAACTATATGATGACACTGTGCAAGACTGGTGACACACCGGCCGAAACTAAAGAATAAAGAGTTTGTGCAAATTTCTTACCCAAGGATGCCGCACACTATGCATATACTTCCATTCTCACTCTCTCCTCTAGCCTGCAGCTGTTAAACGATTCCTCACCAAATAGAATACCTGTGTACTCCTTCCAAACACTCCAACAAATGGCATGAGGGAGAACTACTTTGAGATGACCCTTCATTGAAAGCGAAGAATCATGCCACCAACTCATGAGATGAGTACGTAAGGATTCATGAAGAGATATAGGACCATGTAATAATAGCGCATATCTCTGCCAAATTGAAGAGATCAGTGGGCAATCAAGAAATAAATGATTATACTCACTAGTGGAGCGACAACAAAACAAACATATGGTAGGAAAAAAAATAGAGAATGCCAATTTGTTTTCCGGAACTGGTAAAGCACGATAGTGTAACTTCCACATAAAGATTTTAGTGTTGTTGGATAGGCCAGGCCACCAGATATAACGACGCGATCAAAATCTTACTCGCTTGAACCTACATTCATTGTAAGCACTTTTCAATGAGAATTGACCATATTTTTGATGCATGAAATTTGCCCAAACCGATGTATGCTGATGATAAGACCACCATATTTTGCACTCATATACTTCCTGCAATGAGCGTAGTGAGCATATACCAACTCCCCCCTCCTCTGTAGGATAACACATATCACTCCAAGATTTCCAATGATGTCGACCAGCCCAGAAAAAACGCGTCATCTTCCTATCTAATGCATCAATAACACAGGGTGGCAACCGAGAGACCGCAAATAAATGTAAAGGGATGGCCGAAAGAGCTGAACGAATAAGAACCAAACAGTCTGCTGTAGTCAGTAACTTAGTGGACCATCCAGCCAAACAATTGTCAAAATGGGTTAAAATGGCATTGCAATGAATTGCACGACAAATACCCCGATGTATTGGTGCCCCCAAATATCGCATAGGCAGTGATGATAATCGCATGCCCAAGATGTCAGCTGTGCGAGGACCTGCGGTGTTATTGCCCATTACAACCAAACTTTTATTAAAATTTACCTGCTGGTCCAAAGCCTGATGATACTGCTGAAGAAAAGGCGTGAAGTGCCGTAAATTAGAAGCCTTAGCTGACAAGAATATAAGTAGGTCATCCGCATATCCCAAGTGTGACGGCGTGGCAACACGGCGCTCCTCAAAACCTCAAATCCAGTGACTTTGCATCAACGATTTCAGCCCACTGCTGAAGCCGTCAGAAGCCAGTATAAATAAAATAGGCGACAATGGATCACCTTGTTTGACTCCACGTCCAACACTAAAAAAACCACATGGTTTACCATTAACTAGTATTGAGCACTTTGTGACAGACATTGTTCATAACCAGACGTACAAAGAAAGGCCGAAAACCCAAACGCAATAGCAACTATTCTACGTAAGTCCATGACACCCTGTCAAAAGCCTTGTCCATATCTAGTTTGAAAGTAGCAGGACCTTGTAGGACCTGCAAGACACCACTAGAAGGGGGGTTTGAATAGTGGGCGCATAAAATTTGGTTTTTAAAATTGTTTTAGACCAAAAACCCAACTTCTGAAAACAGTTTCTGTTTTCAAGACCTATTTTAAAACATTTTGAAGACTAGGTTACAGGTCTTCAAAAATTCTGAAATGTGGAGAGATCTTAGTCTTAGATGTTCTGAGTATCTCCTAAAAAAATTTCAGATTAAAAGTCAACCTTTAACCCCTTTAAAAATCATTGGTGGTTAGATTGCGCAAATCTACCAGAAACGGTAGTCTGATTTGAAAAATTAATTCCGATTAAACCGTGATTCCAAATGCTCTGAAAATTTTATGACAAACCCCTTATTATGTGTATTTAATTGAGTTCAAACAGTTTTGAAAAATTCCTTTGGAAAGTTAGTCAAATACGTTTAAAGTCTCAACCTTTGCAACCATAAAAATCAGACTGAACTAGTCTCAGATCTTTTGACATTTGGATGACTTATATTTGTCCAAAAGGGTTGAAACTTATGCAAAATAAACCTTAAAACGTGTGGCTATGTTTCTGGAAAGTTTGGTGATTTTTGAAGTTCATTTGCTATTTTTAAGATCGTGATGAAAATGATGCACTGTGCTGGAAACTGAAAGTAAGTGCTGAAAAGTAAAGAAAACAAGGAATCTTATATTGCTTCGGTTAAATCAACCTACTCCAGTCTTCGAGGACACCTTCCTCGGTTATCACTAATCACAAAACAACAAACAACACCTTACCAAACAGGGTTGATGGAGTTACACACCAACTCCAACCCTTTACAAACCTTGTAAGTGATTACAATGATCACGAACACCACCACCTAGCGGATGCAAGATTGATCACACCTTAATCAATATTATACAACAATATAGCGTGTATGGTGGTTTCTATGAAGCCTATTCAATATGTATGAATATGAATACAATAGGCTTTAAGAGAGAAGAAAGAAATAAGTGTAGAAGGAGATAATGAAGAACACGTTTTTTTGCTTCTTGATTTGTAAGACTTGTCTTGTGTTTTGTTTGCTCTCCTTCTTTCCTTTTTATCAAGAAGTGGCCGCCCCCTATGTCTTGTTCTTCCCTTTGAAAATTAACTTTTAAATCCTTGGAAGAATATCTTGCATCATTGTGACATTCACTTGCTTACTTGGCAACTCCTCATTGGATGATCATTATAGCCTTGCTTACTTGGCACTCATCGATTGGATGAAAGTTGTCATCATTTGATGACTGGATAAATCCTAAAATATTACTCAAAAAGCATGTGCCAATTAGTCATAAAATGTTGCCACAAGTCTCATAATAAATTCCATAAAATTTGCAAGACAGTTCATCACCATTAACTTCATAATTTCGGCCATCATGACTTCTACACATGCTGAAATTTCATCATGTGTGATATTCACACCATATTCAAAATATTGCCATGTTGGTATTAGATCAATTCCTTGAAAATGAAGAATCAAATATGTTGAATTCTAAGACCAATTTTAGGCCAAGTACATTCGACACATGCTGAAATTTTCAACATGTGTGATATTTCAAATATCATCACAATATTTCCATAACATCTTCAAATCAATCCATTAATATTGAATAGACAAATAAATCATCATTTATGTGTAAGAATTCAGCCAGCTCAAGATGCACATGCTGGAATTTTCAGCATGTGTTACAAATGCGACATAGTTTGAAATATTACCTTGTGTAGCTCCTTCCTTTATGTCACCAACCTTGTATACTTCATTCTTGGCCAATCAAGATGCCAACTATGCTCCAAAAAGGCTGAAGTGGCGTGTGATGTAGATTGTACATGTGCTGAATTTTATTTTTACAAACTTTGTAAAATAGTGCACAATAATTTTACACATATGGTATATTCCAATCAGCCCTTAATTGATTTTTCTAGAACACTTTAGAATGTATAGAGCATGTAATAAGTGTCTAGATACATGTTATATGTCATGCCAAAAATGTTCCATGTGTCGGGTTCGTAGAAAATCGAATTTTCGACTTTTGTCGATTACACGATTTTTCTCCGATTGAATTCAAACTTTTTGCACATGTTATATATATTATGTCACACATAATATACATAGAATAACTTAAAAATTCAGCTCTAATGGCTGAAGTAAGTGGCGCCCCATGTGCTTAAAAAGTTGAATTTGAAATCTCCATAATTTGGCCTTAATTGGGGGGTGATTTGTGTGTGCCAACATGGAATGATTTCATGGATGAATATAACATGTAGACCACGAAAGTTTTGGTCATTTTTCAAGTGTAGGGGCTGGCCATCTATATATGGCAAGTACGTGATACGGTGAAGTTTCGGTATTCACCCGATACGACAATTTTTGGTTTAGAACCTTGTAACGTGTCGTAATAATTTTGTCATCACCATGACTTATATCATATGATATAAGACCTGAATATACTCATAATATGAGGTAAATATAGTGGTGTGACGTTAACATACGTTCATAAAATATATAACGTGTCGGTAGTACGTTGAACATATGTGTATAGTGCCTTTTAAAAAATCCGAATATATATAAAAGTATATATTAAAGGCGTGTGATAAGGTTTAGGAGAAACTTTCCATTCTTCAATTTTTTGCCTTTGTGCCTTCTCCAAATAGAACTAGTTTAGTTCATTAATGGTGGCACCTGAAAACAGTTCAAACACAACAAATGTTTGTCATTTAATGTAAGCTTTAAAGCTTCATGGCTTGTTAGTACGACAACATTATATATAAAGTATATAAGGCAGGTTTGTCACAAAAACGTGTCAAGTCATAAAATGTGCCATGCATTTCTTTAGCATACGTTATTTAAATCATGCATTTTGTGAATCACTCAAACCTCTTTTTCTCAACAATCTCCCCCTTTTGATGATTTACAAAATAACCTAAGTTCATGATTTAAATTTAGTCGCTCCCTCTCCAATCGTGCACAAATTCAAATTTCGAATTTTGAATTCTCTCCCCCTTGATTTTTGCAATCAATCACTCTCACTCCCCCTTAAATCATCCACTATCTCCCCATTTATTTTGGAAATAAAATCAAAAGTGCATGTAAGAAATAAATAGCAATTTGTATAACAACAAAAATCATGCATTTCAAGTGTATTGTGCAATAATATCAAAAGTGCGTTTTTAAGGGTTATTTATTCAACTCTTTGCGAATGTCCCTTTTGGTACCCAAATTTGGGTGACCGTTCTAGGTCGTCCTAAAGGTGAGAAAAGAGATGAAGACGCAATATAATATATGTTAGGGGCAAATGCGTTTGGCCTTTGGCCAAGAATCCCATCATGCACAGAGTATGATCTTTGTCTTTGATATGCATTTGTATTCATGTGTATACTGCGTGATCTAAATGGATTTGTGTTGTAAGATCGTCACATATGCATCAATGATTTCCTTTCAAATCTATATGGTACATGATTATACTTTGCACGTGATGAGAAGAAGTACGATGAGGTATAGTAGGTGACTCGCTAGTTTTGATGTTCGCCTTCTTAGACTTTTCAATCCTTTTGAACACATATGGTTGCTTAGATGAAGATAAGACAAAGTTTGTAGATTTATTTTGTTTCTCATTATCTTCGAGGTACCCTAATCCAGTTTTGTCACTTTCATTCTTTTGCGAAGAAATGAGACGATCTAGCGTGCAAGTTCCTCTATCGAATTGTTTTAACGTCTTTTGTAGATCTTCGTTTCTTGATCTCAAATCTGAGATCTTGGTTTTCATTACCATATTTTTGGATTTCAAGGACTGAATTTCAGATCTCAATGACACAATCAAATTTGACGAATCCTCTTTTGAATCGTTTAATTGACATACAAGATTTGCGTTAGAGGATTCTAACAATTCCTTGTCTTCAATTAAGCGTTTCTTTTCTTTTGCAAGAGTTGTAGCAAACTTATATAATTCAAGATATTCAACACACAAATCATTAAAAGATAGTTCAGAATCGGAATCGAAATTGGAATTTACATCACTATCAAAGGGTGGAGGCCTTTGCCTTGACATACCTTCTTGCTCGGTTTGGCGCTAGTGGTTGCTATCTCACTGAAATCGTTGGATCTCCTTGTTGTGAGTGTGCCTGCACTCTGATTCCACTTGTAGGACGGGGAGATTGAATAGTGGGTGCGTAAAATTTGGTTTTTAAAATTGTTTTAAACTAAAAACCCAACTTCTGAAAATAGTTTCTATTTTCAGGAACTATTTTGAAACATTTTAAAAACTAGGTTACAGGTATTCACAAATTCTGAAATTTGGATATATTTTAGTCTCAGATGTTCGGAGTATCTCCTAAAAATTTCAGATTAAAATTCAACCTTTAACCCCTTTAAAAATTGTTGGTGGTCAGATTGCGCAAATCTGCCAGAAACGGTAGTCTGATTTGCAAAATTAATTCCGATTAAACCGTGACTCCAAATGCTCTGAAAATTTAATGACAAACCCCTTATTATGTGTATTTAATTGGGTTGAAACAGTTTTGAAAAATGCTTTTGGGAAGTTAGTCAATGAAAATCAGACTGCACTAGTCTAAGAACTTTTGACATTTGGATGACTTATACTTGTCCCAAAGGGTTGAAACTTGTTCCAAATGAACCTTAAAACGTGTGGCTATGCTTCTGGAAAGTTTGGTGATTTGTGAAGTTCTTTTGCTATTTTTAAGATCGTGATGAAAATGATGCACTGTGCTGGAAACTGAAGGTAAGTGCTGAAAAGTAAAGAACACAAGGAATTTTATACTGGTTCGGTTGAATCAACCTACTGCGGTCTTCGAGGACACCTTCCTCAGTTATCACTAATCACAAAACAACAAACAACACCTTACCACACAGGGTTGATGGAGTTACACACCAACTCCAACCCTTTACAAACCTTGTAAGTGATTACAATGATCACGAACACCACCACCTAGTGGATGCAAGATTGATCACACCTTAATCAATATTTTACAACAATATAGCGTGTATGGTGGTTTCAATGAAGCCTATTCAATATGTATGAATATGAATACAATAGGCTTTAAGAGAGAAGAAAGAAATAAGTGTAGAAGGAGATAATGAAGAACACGTTTTTTTGCTTCTTGATTTGTAAGACTTGTCTTGTGTTTTGTTTGCTCTCCTTCTTTCCTTTTTATCAAGAAGTGGCCGCCCCCTATGTCTTGTTCTTCCCTTTGAAAATTATCTTTTAAATCCTTGGAAGAATATCTTGCATCATTGTGACATTCACTTGCTTACTTGGCAACTCCTCATTGGATGATCATTATAGCCTTGCTTACTTGGCACTCATCGATTGGATGAAAGTTGTCATCATTTGATGACTGGATAAATCCTAAAATATTACTCAAAAAGCATGTGCCAATTAGTCATAAAATGTTGCCACAAGTCTCATAATAAATTCCATAAAATTTGCAAGACAGTTCATCACCATTAACTTCATAATTTCGGCCATCATGACTTCTACACATGCTGAAATTTCATCATGTGTGATATTCACACCATATTCAAAATATTGCCATGTTGGTATTAGATCAATTCCTTGAAAATGAAGAGTCAAATATGTTGAATTCTAAGACCAATTTTAGGCCAAGTACATTCGACACATGCTGAAATTTTCAGCATGTGTGATATTTCAAATATCATCGCAGTATTTCCATAACATCTTCAAATCAATCCATTAATATTGAAGAGGCAAATAAATCATCATTTATGTGTAATAATTCGGCCAGCTCAAGATGCACACGCTGAAATTTTCAGCATGTGTTACAAATGTGACATAGTTTGAAATATTACCTTGTGTAGCTCCTTCCTTTATGTCACCAATCTTGTATACTTCATTCTTGGCCAATCAAGATGCCAACTATGCTCCACATATGCTCCAACCAGGATAAAGTGGCGTGTGATGTGGATTGTACATGTGCTAAATTTTATTTTTGCAAACTTTGTAAAATAGTGCATAATAATTATACACATATGGTATATTACAAACAGCCCTTAATTGATTTTTCTAGAACACTTTAGAATGTATAGAGTATGTAAAAAGTGTCTAGATACATGTTATATGTCATGCCAAAAATGTTCCATGTGTCGGGTTCGTAGAAATCCAAATTTTCGACTTTTGTCGATTACGCGATTTTTCTCCGATTGAATTCAAACTTTTTGCACATGTTATATATATTATGTTACACATAATATACATAGAATAACTTGAAAATTCAGCTCTAATGGCTTAAGTAAGTGGTGCCCCATGTGCTTAAAAAGTTGAATTTGAAATCTCCACAATTTGGTCTTAATTGGGGGTGATTTGTGTGTGCCAACATGGAATGATTTCATGGATTAATATAACATGTAGACCACGAAATTTCTGGTCATTTTTGAAGTGTAGGGGCTGGCCATCTATATATGGAAAGTACGTGACACGTTGGCGAAGTTTCGGTATTCACCCGATACGACAAGTTTTGGTTTAGAATCTTGTAACATGTCGTAATAATTTTGTCATCACCATGACTTATATCATATGATATAAGACCTGAATATACTCATAAATATAAGGTAAATATAGTGGTGTGACGTTAACGTACGTTCGTAAAACATATAATGTGTCGGTAGTACGTTGGAACATATGTGTATAGTGCCTTTTAAAAAAATCTGAATATATATAAAAATATATATGAAAGGCGTGTGATAAGGTGTAGGAGAAACTTTCTATTCTTCAATTTGTTGCCTTTGTGCCTTCTCCAGATATATCACCATTTAATGAACTACTTAGTTCATTTAACTAAGTACTTCACTTAATGAACTAGTTTAGTTCATTAATGGTGGCACCTGAAAATAGTTCAAACACAACAAATGTTTGTCATTCGATGTAAGCTTTAAAGCTTCATGGCTTATTAGTACAACAACATTATATATAAAGTATATAAGGCAGGTTTGTCACAAAAACGTCTCAAGTCATAAAATGTGTCATGCATTTTTTTAGCACACGTTATTTAAATCATGCATTTTGTGAATCACTCAAACCCCTTTTTTTCAACAGACCTTCACACTGCGGTTTGTCCAATATATGAACCATTTCTTTAGCTATTAAGATCTGCTCCGCAATACCGTGCCCAGGTATAAAATAGGCTTGTTCTGGTGAAATCTGTTTTGGAAGGAGAGATGCAAGCCGTGAAGGTATTAGACGTGTCACAACTTTCGATATAAAATTTTTGAGACAAATCGGTCGAAAGTCCGAAAATGTAGCAGGCGAAGTCACCTTTGGATATCAGTGTGATAAGAGAAGCTGCCATAGCCGGGGGACCCTGACACCAAGAAAAAATTTCTGAACAGCCTTTATGACATCCGTATGTATTACGTCCCAACAATGACGATAAAATTGTCCACTATAACCATCGGGCCCTGCTACACTGGCGGCATTTAAATCCCAAAATGCTTTTTTGATCTCCTCAGGCTGTGGCAGCACTAGCAATGCATCATTATCAGCGTCAGTTAATAATAATGGGATGTACTGCAAAATATCCTCATGATTTGTTGTTGGTTCGACACTAAACAATTGCGAATAAAATTGCACTGCGCTATCCTATATATCTGAATCAGCAAAAAGCTCGTCCCCCGTAGGAGATATTATATGAGTGATGCGCTGACGGAGTCGTCTATCTTTAACAATATTATGATAATATGAAGTGTTAGCATCATCTTCCTTCAGCCAATTAATTCGCACTTTTTGCTGCCAGAATTGACATACTCTAGATTGGGCACGTAGAAGCATGGCCTTTGCGCTATGATGGGAGTCACGATTCTCCACTGTAGGTGATGAATCATACCGCGCCTCAGCTTGCACAACTTTGGCTTCTTCATCAGAGATAGCATCAAAAACGTTGCCAAAAACCGTTTTATTCCATCTCCGTAAATCAGATTTCAATCTATGCAGCTTATTGTATAAGCCACGCATACCTCCTGTGGTAGGATAACTACTCCAAGGATGTTTGATAAAAGATGCAAAGTTTGAATGTGTCAACCATACATCAAGAAAGCGAAACGCTCGAGGACCTTCCACACTGGAGACGCGGCATGAAAGAAATTGTGAAATTTTAAATTGAGTACGAATGAAGCTTGTTCTTGATTTACAAGCTTGTGCAGATCAACATGAGCATACGCACAAGTTCAACAAACGATCAATTGAAGAGAGAATTCATTCGTACAAGAAAAAGGAAAGCAGTTACAGAAATAACGAAAAATGAAGAACAAGGAGGGAGAGAACCGAATTGGAAGAACTAAACTGTTGCATTGAATTCTCTGTCTTTGACAAAAACCGTCGAACGAACATATAAAGGGGGAAGAAGAAGACTAACTAACTGACCCCTGCAAAATTACAATAATGTCCCAACCACCTAATAGTAACACCTTATAACTTAAAGGGCAAAGTAGTAATTTCGGCTCCTTTTAATTTCTTCCCGCCTAATCTTCCTTTCTTCCCTGATGCGTCCTGCTCCAATGCATCTCTCCTCAACCTGCTGCGTGATCCACACTGCAAGACTCCCAGAATTCAACGCATCTTATGCACACCGTAGATTAAGCCTACCATCCAACGAATCAAATGATGTACCACACGGATCATTGGTGCTCCTGCTCACTATTGCCTTGATCACTTCCACAGCAACCAACCTCTTCATGCTTGCCCAAGTTGCTTCCATCTTCAACACCCCCCCTCAAGCCATGCTTGGTATAGATGTTATACGTTCCCAATCTCCCCAGTAACTCTTTCAATCGCTTACTATCAAGGGCCTTAGTAAACATATCCGTCAACTGAAATTGCATTCTCACCGGCATTAGCTTCACAACTTTGTTCTCAACCTTCACTCTTACAATGTGGCAATCGATTTCGATATGTTTCGTACGCTCGTGGAATACTGGATTCTCAGCAATGTGTAATGCACTCTTACTATCACAAAACATCTCAACTGGTCCTTGGCTCTCAATTTCCAAATCACTGCTCAAGTACAACAATCATTGGATTCCACACACCGTTGACGCCATTGCTCTATACTCTGCCTCAGCAGAAGAACGTGAAACCGTTGTTTGTTTCTTCGCTTTCCATGAAACCAGAGCTTCTCCTAAAAATACACAATAGCCAGAAACAGACCTTCTAGTCTCACTGCATCCGGCCCAGTCAGAGTCCACAAACGCTTTCAACGTTAAGTCACCAGTGCTAGGCATCAAGAGCCCTTGGCCAACTGTACCCTTTAGATACCTCAGAATCCTATGAGCAGCCTTCAGATGATTATGTGTAGGACAGCCAAGGAATTGACTTAACTGCTGAACTCCAAAATAGATGTCAGGCCTAGTGATGGTAAGATATATGAGCTTCCTTATGAGCCTCCTGTATGCAAATGTGTCCCCAAAGGGCTCAGAATCATTGTGGGCTAGTTTCAAATGAGTCTCTATCGGGCTAATGGTTGGCGTACAATCCAGAAAGCCTGACTCTTCCAGCAGATCCAACGTGTATTTTCTCTGGTTAATCAGCAACCCTTCTCTTGATCTTGCAACCTCTATCCCCAGGAAGAATTTTAGGTCCCCAAGATTCTTTATTCTAAACTGTCTGTGCAAAGCCTCCTTGATCCATTCTATCTTCTGTGCATCACTACATGCTACTATCAAATCATCCACATACACTAAAATCACCAACAAAGTTCCCTCTGTCCTCATTGTGAATAGAGTATAATCATTTTTCGACTGCACAAACCCAATAGAAGTCAGAAAGGCAGTCAATTCGGCGTTCCACTCCCTGCTTGCTTGTTTCAAGCCGTATAGGGACCTCTCCAATTTACAAACCAGACCTCTCTGTGGCAGTTTCAGACCTTCCTGTGGTGTCATGTATATTTTCTCATGCAACTCCCCATGGAGAAAAGCGTTGTTCACATCCAGCTGCTGTATATGCCAGTTCTGCCTAGCAGCTATAGCCAACAACATCCTTACCGTACTCATCTTTGCCACAGGTGAGAATGTGTCCTGATAATCCACGCCAAGCTGCTGCGTGTATCCCTTAGCCACCAATCTGGCTTTGAATCTCACCACTGACCCATCTGCCTTGTGCTTTATTTTGTATACCCACTTACACCCTATAGCCTTCTTACCAGGGGCAATGCTGTTAGGGTCCATGTCTTGTTATTCCAAAGCAGTTATCTCCTCCTCCATAGCCCTTTGCCACTCAACACAACCAGCAGCATCTGCGTAAGTTTTGGGTTCTATATATGCACTAATATTTAAAACATATGCTTTAAATTTTGGTGTCAGCAGATCAAGAGTGAAGTGTTTATGTAGGGAATGAGGATATGTGTGTCCAAGAATGGTTTTTGTGACTGGCATTTTTTCAGGACAAAGTGTCACGCTGCTACAATAATACTGCTGTAAATAAGAAGGAGGTTGTCTGATTCTGTAGGGTCTTCTAACATGGAGTGGAATGTCAATAGAACTGATAGGAATAGGGACTGGGGTAATGACATTGGGATCAATGGCAGCTGGATTGATGGACTGTGGAGAAAGACTTTGAGTCTGAAATGATGGCTGAGAAGCTGTTTGAGAAGGTGTATGAGAAGGTGTCTGTTGATGTGTTGAAGAGGCTTGAGAGGAAGGAATTTGAATGGAACGTGTCTGTTGATATTGAGAAGCTGTTTGAGAAGGTGTTTGAGAAGGTGTCTATTGATGTGTTGAAGAGGCTTGAGAGGAAGGAATTTGAATGGAAGTGTCTGTTGATAAGAAAGTGTTTGAGAAGGAGTTTGAGAAGATGCTTGAGAAGGCGTGAACTGATGAGAGTGTGCCCCCCTAGCTGTGACAGAGGGAACAAACTGAGAGTCACTGCCATAGCTGGTGAGTGAAGTTTGAGTAGGTAGTGAAGTTGAGGCACGAGGAGACAGTATAGGTACTGAGTCTGAAATGAATGGGAAGGCAGATTCTTGAAAAATAACATCTCTAGAGATGAATACATCCTTTGAGGTCAAGTCTTGGAGAATGTAGCCTTTCACAGTATGAGACAATCCAAGAAAGACGCTTTTCCTTGATCGTGGGCCAAACTTATCTTTGGTAGGAGCGGTATTAGTGGCATAACAAAGGCATCCAAAGACTCTGAGTGCCTAATAGGAAGGGACGGAGTTATAGAGTAGTTCATAGGGTGTTTTATGGTTCAGTACAGGCGTAGGAGTAATATTTATCAAATATACAGCGTGTTGCACACAAAATCCCCAGTAGGGTATAGGTATCTGAGATTGTAATTTGAGGGCCCTGGCTACATTGAGGATGTGTTGATGCTTTCGTTCAACAATCCCATTTTGTTGTGGGGTATATACGCAACTCGTTTGATGAATGATACCTTTAGAAGAATAGAAATAATCCATTTTGAATTCAGGACCATTATCTGTCCTAATGACTTTTATTTTCACATTGAACTGCGTAAGTACAAAATTCCAGAAACTTTCAACAATACATTTAGTTTCTGACTTGGCCTTCATCAAGTATATCCAGCAATACCTGCTGTAATCATCTACTATTGACAGAAAATAGCATTGTTGGTACAATGTGGGGTGTTTGTAAGGACCCCAGATATCAATATGAAGAAGGGAAAAGGGAGAATGAGATACAGAGTGTGAGACAGGAAAGGGAAGACGCTTTTGTTTTGCTAGAGGACATATCGTACATGACTCAGAGTCAAAGTTTACATCTACTGAGGGATCAATCTTATTGATTTCTCTCATTCTTGATGTCCCTTGATGCCCCAGTCTGGAATGCCAAACAAATGACATGGAGGAAGAGACTGCCAATACATGGGAAGGTAGTGGCAAGGAATCAGTGTGCAACGAATCAATTAGCAAGTGATACAGCCATTTGAGCACTCTAGCAGTACCAATCGTCTTCTTGCTCGTATGGTCCTGAATGGAACAGACATTGGAGTGAAAGAAAAGATCAATATTGCCAGTCACTGTTAGTTTACTAAGAGACAGTAGATTGAAGTTGAAAGATGGGATATGAAAGACATGATCTAGCTTAAGATGAGGCAGAACGTTCACAGTGCCAATGTGATCAACATTGATGGACTGACCATTGGGTAATCTGACTGATACATTAAACACCGGCTGGTAAGATTCAAACAAGGATAGAGAACAACAGATGTGATCCGTGGCACCAGAATCTAAAATCCAGACGTTAGAAATATTAGACAATACTTCACCTTTCCACTTACCAGAGTTGCTGACCTGCTGTGCTGACAAAACAGTGTGATGGTTGTTTGTTGCTTCTGCAGGAGCTGGACTCATCAAAATGCCCCTGTCCTTATGTTCCTGCAACATACTTATTAAATGCATACATTGCTCCTGAGAAAAAGGGAAAACAAAATGTGAAACACTGTCATTTACAATTTCACTGCCTTGACATGATTCCTGCTCAGACTGATTAGTCCCAAATACATCCTGCTGAGCGTTTGCCTCATTACCCACACAATTCACTTGACTTTTCCCTTTGTATCCAGGGGGAAATCCATGTTTCCTGTAACACTTATCAATGGTGTGCCCCACCATATTTCAAAAGGTACAAACAGTAGCCTTAGCATTGTATCCATACTTCTCGTTCTGGTAATCCTTCTTGGCACCCTTGCCACCAGAAGGATTCCCAAATTTGTAGCCATAGTTGCCCTGTCTGGGAGGACCATTAGCATAGAAAACCAATGGCTGATTGCCTGAGAACTGGCTCTGACCCGCAGAATACTGCAATTTCCTTTCCAATTTCACAGCCATAGCAAAGGTGGTTTTCACATCAGGCAAAGGACTAGACAACAGCACTTGAGACTTAACAGGTTCAAACTCATCATTAAGCCCCTTTATGAATCTAATGACATGATCATCTTCTATAAACTTGTTAATTTGACTGGATACATTGCATGTGCATCTATTGCAGGTACAGCTGGGAATAGCCCTCAGTACCATGAGTTCTTCCCAGAGAACTTTCAACCTAGTGTAATACTCGGTCACAGAACTATCTCCCTGCCTAGTAGCGTAGAATTGTTCTTGCAAATCCGACAACCTAAACACATCAGCGTTGCCATATCTATCCTTTAGATCATTCCAAATGTCAAAAGCATTATCAAACCACATCACACTTTGTGCTATGGAAGGCACCACAGAATTCACAATCCAAGAGGCTACCATATTATTTGCCTTGGTCCAGGCAGCAAACCTACGGTTAGTTTCAACAGGTTTGGGAATATTACCTGTAATGAAACCAGTTTTGCTCTTCGATTCAAGAGCTCTTCGGAAAGTTCTACTCCAACTATGATAATTGTTGCCATCTAGCAGCGGTTGGACTAATACCAAGGCAGGGCTATCTCCGGGATGAATATACATCGGATCATCCGAAGGATCCACGCTTCCAGACACTGTATTGATGGGGGTGTGATTAGAGCTGCTAGGTGTATCTTGACTCGAGTTCATGAAGGTGCCAAAATTCATTGAACAATCATCAATGTGCTCTGATACCATGTGAAATTTTAAATTAAGTACGAATGAAGCTTGTTCTTGATTTACAAGCTTGTGCAGATCAACATGAGCATACGCACCAGTTCAACAAACGATCAATTGAAGAGAGAATTCATTCGTACAAGAAAAAGGAAAGCAGTTACAGAAATAACGAAAAATGAAGAACAAGGATGGAGAGAACCGAATTGGAAGAACTAAACTGCTGTATTGAATTCTCTGTCTTTGACAAAAACCGTCGAACGAACATATAAAAGGGGAAGAAGAAGGCTAACTAACTGACCCCTGCAAAATTACAATAATGTCCCAACCACCTAAAAGTAACACCTTATAACTAAAAGGGCAAAGTAGTAATTTCGGCTCCTTTTAATTTCTTCCCGCCTAATCTTCCTTTCTTCCTTGATGCGTCCTGCTCCAACGCATCTCTCCTCAACCTGCTACGTGATCTACACTGCAAGACTCCCAGAATTCAACGCATCTTATGCACACCGTAGATTAAGCCTACCATCCAACGAATCAAATGATGTACCACACGGATCATTGGTGCTCCTGCTCACTATTGCCTTGATCACTTCCACATCAACCAACCTCTTTGTTGAAGAACAAGACCAGCTGCTGCAGTGTGATCCCAGCCGGATAGTTGCTGCAAAGTAAGAAGAGCTACAGTGAGGATGATTATGGGAATCAAGAAGCACAATCCGTGTGAGGTGATGTCTAGGTGGTTGGATTGATTGTTGATCTATGGTTGAGATGGAGTGACGAAAGGAGTGGAATCATATTCAGTGGAGCTGAAGAAGAAGGAGTGCAGCGGAGCGAGAGACGGTTGAAACTAACTCTGAGGCAGTTGGAGAGCAGGGAACGCAAATGACGTTTATACCCTTCGTTGCTTTATGTAGGAAGTTAGTTAGTAAGGGTAATATAGTAAATTCACCATTGGTTTGTAAATTGGCGGGATGATCTTCTTCTTTCTCATCCTATTTCAGTTGGCAGGAAATAGGTTGAACATGAGTTTTCATTTTTTCTAGTGTATTCCAAATATTCAATAAAGTGGAGAATTCTCTCTCTGATTCTTCTCTCCATAATTGGAGCTTTGTTTCTTGATTTTTTCCTGATTCATTAATTCAACGTTTTTCATGTTTCATTACTCACCACGTTGAATGATCCACTTTTGGCATTGTGATGAACATTTCTAACATGGTATCAGAGCGATCTTGATGAATTTCGGTACATTCTCATCTCCTGATTCTTCATTCATGGCAAATAATCAGTCATCTACACCCACGCACAATCAGACATTGAATACAGATCCAACCGATGATCCGTTGTACCTACATCCTAGCGACAGTCCAGCGCTAGTTCTTGTTCAACCGCTGTTAGATGGAAATAATTACCACGGGTGGAGCAGGACAATTCGAAGAGCTTTGGAATCCAAGAACAAGGCAGGATTCCTTGATGGAACCATTGTCAAACCACCAGAAAACAGTAGGAGATTCAACGCCTGGTCCAAGGCAAATAACATGGTTGCGTCATGGCTGGTAAATTCTGTTGTTTCTAGCATTAGTCAGAGCGTCATGTGGATTGATAATGCTTTTGATATTTGGACGGATCTTAAGTTTAGATATGGAAATGCAGATGCGTTTTGATTATCTGATTTACAGGAATCATTCTTTGCGGTTAAGCAGGACAACATGTCAGTGACCGAATACTATACCAGGCTCAAAGTAATTTGGGAAGAGCTTTCGGTTTTAAGATCTATTCCTGTGTGTTCTTGCACTAGGTGTACATGTAATCTGTCAGCGCAAGTGAGGAAGTTCATAGAGAATGACTATGTCATCAAATTTTTAAAAGGTTTAAATGAGGAGTATGAGGCGGTTAAATCACAAGTTCTTCTTACTAGTCCCCTTCCGGATATCAATACAGCATTTGCAATGGCTGTAAAATTGGAAAGAAAATTTGTGTATAGTAGTGGTCAAGTGCAATTTAGTAATAATCCAACTGCCTTAGTCAGTCACAGGAATCAACTGCTTCCTGAGAGTGTCCTTGAGTCTCGGGCTGTCATGGCTGTGCAGAGGTCAGGAGCAGGAAACTACAAGAAGGAGATGCAGAGAGGATATACTCAATCTGGTTACAGGCGTCCGTTATGCACATTTTGCAATACCCCAGGACATACAGTTGAGAAGTGCTATAGAAAGCATGGGTTTCCACCAGGATTCAAACACAAACCGCAAGTGAATTATGTTGCCAATGATCAGGAGATGTATCAGCAAAACGTCCCTAATCAGTGTGATGACAATTGCTCTGTAGGACAAGGCTCAGCCTATGTTAATCCACAAAGCAGTTTGCCGCTGACTCAAGAGCAATATGGACAATTGATGAGTTTGCTCCAGGAGTATAGTGACAGAGGCAAGCGAGGGGACTATCAAAGCCATGAATGCGCAGATGGCCAACACGCAGTGATGAGTGCGCAGTGTCTTGCTGCTTCTGATATGCAGGCAGGTAAGAATGCAGGTAAAGATTTAAGCATTTGGATTGTAGACTCTGGAGCCACAGATCATATCTGTTGCAACCTTTCTTTGTTTGATTCCTATAGGCCAGTAAATTCCTTGCATGTTTCTCTACCTAATGCTCAGCTTGTCAAAGTTTCACATATTGGCAATGTTGTTATTAGCTCCCTGCTCATACTCAAAGATGTGTTGTTTATACCTTCTTTTGCCTTTAATCTCATCTCACTCAGTAAGCTTACCTTATCAGAAAACTGTGAAGTGCATTTCAAATCTAAGACCTGTTTGATTCAGGACCAAATCAGCAAGAAGATGATTGGTTCAGCTGACCTATGTCATGGCCTATATCATCTACACATCCTACCTGCTGCCCCATCAGCGAATTCCATTTCCTCTCAGTCAACAAACTCTCAGCCTACCCAGATCAATACTCAACACCACAAAGGGATCCTTTGGCACCGTAGATTTGGCCATCTCAGCAAGTCAAGAATAAAGGAGGTTCAAAAGAAGGATCCCACTGTAGTTTCGGCAGAATGTGATTTTGATTGCCTTGTATGCCCCCTTGCTAGGCAAAAGCGTAATCCATTCCCCATTTCCACTTCCATTTCTGAACACTCCTTTTCCTTGATTCATGTATATATTTGGGGGCCGTATAGACATTGTACAATGTATCAACAAAGATACTTCTTGACAATAATTGATGATTTCTCTAGGTTTTGTTGGGTGTACTTGATGAAAGCAAAATCTGAAGCACAACACATTCTGAAATGTTTTTGTAAATATGTGCAAGTGCAGTTTGACACCCACATTAAAGTAATTCGTTCAGATAACGGCCAAGAATTTAACATGGACCATTTTTATGCCTCTGAAAGAATTATCCATCAAAGAACCTGCATACACACTCCACAGCAGAATGGTACTGTGGAGAGGAAACACCAACACCTGTTGTCCGTAGCCAGAGCCTTGAAAATTCAGTCATGTTTGCCTTCTAGCTATTGGGGTTACTGCGTGCAGCACGCAGCATATCTCATCAATATCACACCCACACCTATACTCAAAAACTCTACCCCTCATGACCTACTCTACAAAACACCTCCAGATAACCACCTCCTAAAAGTTTTTGGATGCTTATCGTTTGGCCTCAACACTAAACCTCATAAAGAAAAACTTGCTCCCAGGTCCAGGAGAAGTGTTTTTCTAGGGATAGCCCATAATGTGAAGGGTTATATTCTGCAAGACTTGTGTACTAAAGATGTCTATATATCACGGGATGTTGAGTTCTATGAACACATATTTCCTTTCCAGTCTGAGCCTTCGAGTGATTTGCCAGATCATACACAATCATCTTCCTACTTTCGCAACCCCTCTGTTTGGCCTGACATTGAGAATTCCAGTCCTCATGAGAATGATGTCACCAATATATTGGATGGACAGGGCACTTCACCCACCAATGAACCCAACATCGAACCCAGTATTACATCTACATCCAAATCTCCCAATGCATCTGCGGTCAGCCCACTCAACTCTTCAGAAAATCTCACTGAGCCACCTATAGAAGTTACCTCCATAGCCATTGATCTGCCTATGATTTCTCCATCAGAACTACCTGTTTCTAGACCCATCAGAGACAAGAGACCACCATCATACCTTCAACAATACTATTGCAATCAAACCAGTACGTCCAATGCATACCCTCATCTGTCTTCTCCACACTCTTTAGAAAAGTCACTCAGCCTTGCATCTTTGGCTCCAAACTACAAGTCATATGTATTAAATCTAAGCCTGCATTTGGAGCCTTCATCTTATGCAGATGCAGCAAGTTCACCAGCATGGCAGGATGCAATGAATGATGAACTGAAAGCCTTGCAAGATAACAACACCTGGGTGCTGATGCCTTTGCCTCAAGGAAAGAGACCCATTGGGTGTAGGTGGGTGTACAAGGTTAAACTTAAACAAGATGGTAGTGTAGAGAGATACAAGGCAAGGCTTGTTGCCAAAGGCTATACTCAACAATATGGAGTGGATTATCAACAAACTTTCTCACCCATGGCTAAGATGACAACGGTGAGATTTATTTTAGCCTTGGCAGCGAATCAGAAATGGCACATTCAACAAACGGATGTCAATAACGCGTTTTTGCATGGAGATCTCCATGAAGAGATTTATATGGAGCCACCTCCTGGATTGGATGTACAGGACAGGCTGTGGTTTGCAAGCTTCAGAAGAGTTTATACGGCCTAAAGCAGGCGAGTCGAGAGTGGAATGCAAAGCTTACGCAATTTTTACTGGATCACGGGTTCTGTCAGTCTTGAAATGACTATACGTTATTCATTAAAAGTGTTAGATCAAGCCTTCTTGTCCTTCTTGTTTATGTAGACGATATCATAGTTGCTTGTTCAGACATACGGGCCATTACGCAGATAAAACACCTATTGCATTCACAGTTTAGGATTAAGGATTTGGGGGACCTTCGCTACTTCCTTGACATCGAAGTGGCACGGTCCCAAGGGGGGTTTCTCCTTAATCAACGGAAGTATACGCTGGAACTGCTTGAGGAAACTGGTTTTCTTGGCTCTAAGCCAGCTAAGAGCCCTATGGAAAGTGCGTTGAGACTGATTCATGGAGACGGACCTACACTCTCAGACAAAGCACAATATCGAAGTCTCATAGGGAAGTTGGTTTATTTGACGATAACTAGGCCAGATATATCATTTACCGTGCAGCAATTGAGTCAATTCCTGGAATGTCCTACGGAAACACATCTTAAGTTAGCTCACAGACTGTTGAGATACTTGAAGGGAACAGTGGGTCAAGGACTTATGTTTCCTAGCACGGGTGAATTACAATTGCGAGCGTTTGTAGACTCAGACTGGGCAGGGTGCAACGAAACAAGGAAATCTATCACAGGGTATTGCGTGTTTATGGGAGATGCGTTGATCTCATGGAAGGCAAAGAAGCAAACGACTGTCTCAAAATCATCAGCCGAAGCAGAGTACAGGGCTATGGGATCTGTGGCGTGCGAAGTACAGTGGTTACTTTATTTAGCGGATGATCTAAAGCTAAAGAAACAGACGCCGGTGGAGGTATTTTGTGATAGTAAGAGTGCTATGCACATTGCAGAGAATCCCGTATTCCACGAGAGAACTAAGCACATCGAAATAGACTGTCACATTACGCGTGAGAAGGTGCAGAATGGGATTCTGAAATTGATGCCTATAAGGACTGATTTACAGTTGGCGGATTTGTTTACGAAAGCATTGGATGACAAAAGGCTTGGGGTGCTGCTGAGGGCTCTTGGGGTTCTTAATATATATGGCAAGCAGAGCTTGAAGGGGGGTGTTGAAGAACAAGACCAGCTGCTGCAGTGTGATCCCAGCCGGATAGTTGCTGCAAAGTAAGAAGAGCTACAGTGAGGATGATTATGGGAATCAAGAAGCACATCCTTGTGAGGTGTTGTCTAGGTGGTTGGATTGATTGTTGATCTATGGTTGAGATGGAGTGACGAAAGGAGTGGAATCATATTCAGTGGAGCTGAAGAAGAAGGAGTGCAGCGGAGAGAGAGACGGTTGAAACTAACTCTGAGGCAGTTGGAGAGCAGGGAACGCAAATGACGTTTATACGCTTCGTTGCTTTATGTAGGAAGTCAGTTAGTAAGGGTAATATAGTAAATTCACCATTGGTTTGTAAATTGGCGGGATGATCTTCTTCTTCCTCATCCTATTTCAGTTGGCAGGCAATAGGTCGAACAGGAGTTTTCATTTTTTCTAGTGTATTCCAAATATTCAATAAAGTGGAGAATTCTCTCTCTGATTCTTCTCTCCATAATTGGAGCTTTGTTTCTTGATTTTTTCCTGATTCATTAATTCAACGTTTTTCTTGTTTCATTACTCACCATGTTGAATGATCCACTTTTGGCATTGTGATGAACATTTCTAACACTCTTCATGATTGCCCAAGTTGCTTCCATCTTCAACAGAAATAGCGAAGCATGGTCAGACGTTGCCCGGCTTAAATGTTGAACAAGCAAAGTGTCAAAACCCTCATAAAAACTCGGAGAACAAAGCATACGATCCAGACATCTAGAAACCTTTCCGAGACCACGACCATCTGACCATGTGAATCTGGATCCTTGGAAAGGCAATTGTAATAATCCTGTATTTTCGATCCATTACTGAAAATCTTCTAAAAGACGTAGTGCAGGAGTAGACGAGCTACTGTGTTCATTCAGAGACAAAAATGTGTTGAAATCATCCCCAACTATCCATGGATCCGTTATATCTTGAGAAAACGAAAGCAAATTAGCCCACAATGCCCGCCTACCAACTATTGTGTGCTGTCCTTATTCCGCCGTCCACCAAAAATATTTGCCTGTGGGAATCCATTGATAACGCAAAGAGACATTTTGCTTCCCAGAAGAGATCGCAACATTATGTAACACCGAGGAAGTCCAGAATATCCAAATCTTATCACCCTCTGCAGCGAAAGCCTTTGTGTAACCGAGTTTAAGAAAATAATATTCCAATTTAGTAGCTGGCAACTTAGGCTCAATGAGAACAAATAAATGAATATAATACTTACGCACCAGATATTGTACTCTGTTTACAGAGGTGCGCACTCCTTGTACATTTCAAGTGATGCAATTCATCGAGGAGAAGGTGGATCCAAGCTTGAAGACAAACGAGTTACCATAGTTGATGGTGGAGGACAGAGCATATCTTTCTCTTTAGTTCGGTGTCGCTTTTTACTGCATTCAACCATCCCATGCAACAACGAAATAAAGTTAGGATCTTGAAGCGCAGCCGTGGTACTGTTCGCGTCACCTTGTATGGTAGTAAAACGTTGCGCTAGGTCATGTGCAGCCTGACTTAAATCGTGATCTTCTTCAGAGGCAACTGCAAACATGGTTTCAGAATCAGACACATGGCCTGAATGCAGAAGATGTGCTTTCTCCACTTGAGGCAACAATTCTACAGGAGATGACAACAAACGATCAACGTCTTGCACAGCGGTAATATTATGTATTGGATCTGGCACTGCTTGTTCTTCTACACTATCAACCTCTCTTTTGTTTCTGATTGCTGGTGTTTTGGAAGTTTCCGAAGGAGGGTCAGGTACTTGCTTTGGCAAATCCAACTGAGGGAGAGTTACATACTGTTGCTCTATAGCATCATTATTCTCTGAATTCATTGCGGGCGGCAAATCAACTGGAGCCTTGTCAGCTGGGTCAATTTGATGCACCACTGTCTTGTCCTTTTTTGAGTCCACTTCTGTGCCAGAACCTCTGGCTGACGAGAAGGTTGCGCCTGGGAGATGTCCCTATCAAGCGGATTGTGAAGTTCAGGCCGATCCTTATGAGTCTTACAATTTGCAACATCATGTCCAAACACACGACACTGATGTTAGGTCCCTTAGAACACACTAGAAGGGGGGGGTTGAATAGTGTGTTCACCAAGTATGGATATTTTGTGGCTATTTTTCGTTTTAGAGTGCAACCAATACTTGGATGTGTTCTTTAGAAAGATAAAACTTGAAAGACAATAAAGAACACGAGTATGTATAGAGGTTCAAGTCAAGAGACTCTACTCCTCTACCTTCTTGGTGTTTCACAAGAAGGATTTTGAAATGGGGATTGTTATTTCTTTTGGGGGAAACAACAACCAAAAACAAAATCAAAAGAATACAAACTAGGCACTTTGCCTAGACCACAACCAAGAGTTCTAACACTTTGAAGTTTTGCCTCCAAAGATCTTCTTTGCCCTCAAAGAAATCTTGTAGGGAGAATAGTGCACCACACACTATCAACAAACCCTTCAAAGTTTAGAAAACTTAAACAAAGAGCACCCTTGCTCCTTGACCAACAATCTACCAAATCTCTCACAGAAAATCTCACCAAGAAGAAGACTCTTCTTCTTACAATAATCACTCTCAACAATAAAGTAAAGATGTACAAAGATTACAAATATTTTGAGAGCTTGAGCTTGAGAGAACTTGAGAGCTTGTGTAGTAGAAAGTTGGAGAAGAATGTGGAAGAAACCCTATTTTATCAACTTCAAAGTTTCTTCCCGTTTGAAACCCTCTGCACTGACATTAATGGGTTTTGGCATCATGTGTTGGTGAGTCCTCATCATTGGAGATCTCCCTTTGGCATGTAGTAACATTCTTGGAGAGATTTCAAAAAGAATGCCAAGAAAGGAAACCTGAGAAACTTCATCAGAGAGAAGCCTGCAAAAAAAAACACTAAAAAGAGAGGGTACAAAGAGTCAACTGATGTTAAAAAGTGAAGTTCAAGACCTTTGTAACGTTGGTCACATGAAGCGCCTAATGTGCAAAAGCACAGGCGTACGATGTGACATTGAGCGCTTGATGTGAAAATGAACAGTCGTTCGAAGTCACATCAAGTGCCTAATGTGGGCGTCTTAAGGCGTTCGAAGTCACATGAAGCGCTTAATGTGGCACTTCACGCTTGTTCGAACTAACTCTGACTTTTACTCAGAGAAAGTACTTAGGAGTACGTGCCCAGCCAGGGGAAAAGTACTTTTGGCATAGTGGACTGCATAAAGCGCCTAAAGAGGCGTTCAAAGTGTTCGCACTTTTCAACAGGTCACATAAAGCGCCTAATCAGGCGTTCAATGTGTCCTGTTTTGCAAACACTCACATGAAGCGCCTAATCTAGGCGTTCGAAGTGTTCGCATGTTCAGACACTTCACATAAAGCGCCTAATCTAGGCGTTCGAAGTGTACTGGACTCCACCAAGGTACATTAAGCGCCTAATGTAGGCGTTCGAAGTATACTGACTTCAAACAACTAACATGAAGCGCCTAATGAGTTGTTCAAAGTGCCAAAGTTGTGCAAATCATCAAAACTCAACATGTTCTAACAACTGAGTGCAGTATGTGGGTTTGTCCTCATATTCAATGGGCTGATAAAAATGATAATCATGACTTTGTATGACTTTGTATCTGCCTTCAATGGCGACTGTTAAAATTCAAAGAATCAAAGACATCAAATGTTCATGGCTGAACTTGATCATGCCATGATCGCAAATCAAATCACAAATCAAAGCAACTGAAGCAATCAAGGAGAAATGAGTAATAGAGAGAAAGATAAAGAACAAGCTATGACGGAGAGAGAAGGAGATAACTGCCCAAAATTCTCTACTTCTTCAGAATGATACCGTCGAACGAGTCAAATACAGGAAGCAAGGCGGTTACAACAGAAAGGGCTATGAAATTACAAGAATGCCCTTATTTTAAACTAACATAAGAAACGAAGCTAAGGGCATAAAGGTAACTTTGCAACATTTAATTCTTCCGCCAATGCTCCTCTTCTTCTTCTACCTTCGACCTCCTGCTTCAACCCTTTCACCCCTTTAGTTCATCACGTGATCATGCCTCCGGGTTGTTTAATTTGCAACGCAACTAACCAACACCGTGGATTAAGCTTCTTATTCAACGATTTGGATGCTCTGCTACTTGGATCATCATGGCTCTGACTGTGATCGCTCAACTTCTCCAATATGCCTTCAGCCTTTCCTTCTTCGTCTGAACTCATCATACTTTCAACATCCCCCTTAAGACATGCTTGCTGTAAATGTTGCAAACCCCAAGCTTCATTAAGAGTTCACTCAAATGCTTGCTATCCAACGCCTTGGTGAACAAGTCTGCAAGCTGATATTATGTTCTTATTGGCATCAACTTAATCACCTTTTCTTGCACCTTATTTCTGACAATGTGGCAATCATTTTCAATATGTTTTGTACGCTCATGAAAGACTGGATTTTCAGCAATGTAAAGTGCACTTTTACTATCACAAAACATCTCTACGGGTCCTTAATTTCTCAGTCCCAAATCATTGCATAGATACAGTAACCATTGAACTTCACACACAGCAGATGCCATACCTCTATATTCCGCTTCTGCTGACGATCGTGATACCGTGGTTTTCTTTTTAGCCTTCCAAGATATCAGTGCTTCTCCAAGGAATACGCAATACCCAGATACAGATTTCCTCGTTTCCTTGCATCTAGTCCAATCTGAGTCAACAAATGCTCTCAGTTTTAAGTCTCCTGTACTGGGCAATAATAGTCCTTGCCCAACGGTCCCCTTAAGGTATCTTAAGACTCTATGAGCGTGGGACAATCAAGACTCTATGAGCGTGGGACAATCAAGAGCAGCTCTCAAGTGATTAAGCGTGGGACAATCAAGAAATTGACTCAGCTGCTGACAACAAATGAGATATCTGGCCTGGTAATGGTAAGGTAGATTAATTTCCCTATGAGTCTTCTGTAAGCATCTATATCTTCAAATGGCTCAGAATCATTATGAATTAACTTCAGGTGGATCTCCATCGGGCTGATAGCAGGTTTGCATTCTAAAAACCCAAATTCCTCCAACAACTCCAATGCATACTTTCTCTGATTGATCAGCATCCCCTTGTGAGATTGCGCAACCTCTATGCCTAGAAAAAACTTCAGATCACCAAGATTCTTAATTTTGAATTCCCTGTGCAAGGCTTCCTTAATCCATTCAATTGCCCTCAAGTCATCACACGCTAAAATCAGGTCATCTACATATACCAAAAGTACCAGAAATGAACTCTTCGTCCTCTTGGTAAATAAAGTATAATCATTCTAAATTTTATGAAGCCTTTTGAAATCAAGAAGGTTGTCAATTTTGCATTCCACTCTTTACTCGCTTGCTTCAATTCGTATAGAGATCTCTGCAGTTACATACCAATCCTTCTTGTGGTAACACCAGTCCTGGAGGTGGAATCATATAAATCTCTTCATGTAACTCACCATGTAGAAAGGCGTTATTCACATCTAGCTGATGCATATGCCACTTCTGCCTAGCAGCCATAGCCAAAAGCATTCTCACTGTACTCATCTTCGCTACAGGTGAGAACGTATCTTGGTAATCCACCCCTAGTTGTTGTGTATATCCCTTAGCAACCAACCTCGCTTTAAATCTTTCCACTATCCCATCAGCCTTGTGCTTTATCTTATACACCCACTTACAACCGATGGCTTTCTTTACTAGTGGTAATGCTGTTAACGTCCATGTCTTGTTCTCTTGCAAAGCAGTTATCTCAGCCTCCATAGCTTTCTGCCACTCAATTGAGCCAACTGCTTCTGCATAAGTTTTGGGCTCTGTACAGGCACTAATGTTTAAAACATATGCTTTGAATTTAGATGTCAACAGATCAAAGGACAGATATTTAGATAGAGAATGTGGGGATGTTCTAATTGAATCTGTTGTTGTCATTGGTTGGTTTGAGACTTGACTACGGTGATACTGCTGCAAGTAGGAAGGAGGATGCCTATTTATGTGAGGTCTTGCAATAGGAAGCTCTATATTAATGGAGTTGATAGGGATTGATCCTGAATCATTATGATTATGGGCAAGGTCGTCAGATTGTTCATTGTCTGGGATTATTAGAGATGGTTCTTGGACTGATATCTGTTGGTCACTTGAATTGTTAAGATGTGGCTGGTGAGTATACTGAGGAGAAGAGGTGCGCTGAGGAGAAAAGGTAGGTTGATGAAATTGAGTATGCTGATGCTGCTGAAGAGATAAGGTGTGTTGATGAGAAAAGGTAGGCTGATGGAGTTGAGTATGTTGATACTGAGGCGAGACAAATTGTTGTTGTGCCCCCCCTAGATGTGGCAGTGGGGAGGAATGCAGATTCAGTGCCACATCTAGAGGTAAAAGAAGGAAGGGTATAGGGTTCAGAAGAATGAGGAAGGGAAGAAGCATGATTAGGTGAAAATGGAAAGATGGATTCATGAAAGATGACATCCTTGGAGATGAAGATATCTCTGGACTCCAAATCTTGAAGGATTTAGCCTTTTGTATTGTGAGATAGGCCCAGAAAGATGCTTCTCTTGGACCTGGGGCTGAATTTGTTTTTAGATGGGGAGGTGACTGTGGCATAGCATAGACATCCAAAGACCTTGAGATTGGTATCAGAAGAAGGACTGCTGTAGAGCATTTCATGGGGAGTTTTCTGGTGGAGGAGAGGGGTAGGTGTCAGGTTTATCAGGTATGCAGCATGTTGTACACAGAACCCCCAGTAAAAAGCGGGAGCATGAGACTGGATTTTAAGGGCTCTGGCTATGTTTAATATGTGCTACTGTTTCCTCTCAACAGTGCCATTTTGTAGAGATGTGTATATGCAACTTGTTTGGTGTATAATGCCTTTGGAAGAAAAGAATGCAGGCATATTAAACACAATCCCATTGTCAGTTCTAATCACCTTTTTATTAGCATTGAATTGTGCATGTACAAAGTTCCAGAAACTCTCAATTATGGTTCTGGTTTCTGATTTTTCTTTCATCAAAGAAATCCAGCAATACCTACTTTGATCATCCACAACAGTGAGAAAATATCGTTGGTTATACATGGTAGGGTGTTTATAAGGACCCCATATGTCCATGTGAACGAGAGAAAAAGGGGAATAGGTGAGAGAATGGGAAGTAGGGAAGGGGAGTCTTTTCTGTTTTGCAAGGGGGCATACAATACATGATTCAGGAGTAAAAGAGATGTCAACTGAGGAGTCAAGCTTGTTGATCTCCTTCATTCTGGATGAGGCTTGATGCCAAAGCCTGGAATGCCAAAGAAAAGAGGAAGGCTTGAAGACTGCAAATGCCTGCCATGAACTAAGAATAGGCGCATTACATAGAGATTGATCAACTAGATGATATAGCCCTTGGTGCACTTCAGCTGAACCAATCATCTTCTTGTTCACATGTTCCTGAATATAGCACATATTTGAGTGAAATGATAAGTCAATATCACCAGTCATTGTAAGTTTGCTAAGGGATATGAGGTTAAAGGAAAAGGCTGGTATATGAAGTACATTATGCAGCTTGAGGTCAGGAAGGATGCTCACTGTGTCAATATGTTCAACAATGAATGCTTGGTTATTTGGCAATTTAACTGACATTCCAACTACAGGCTTATAAAAATCAAAGAGAGAAAGGGAACAAGAGATATGATCTGTGGCACCTGAATCCAATATCCATATATGAGAAACATTAGACTGTACATTACCTTTCCACTTACCAAAATCAGTGACTTATTGAGCTGACAGTACAGCATGATGGTTATGTGATCCCTCCGCAGCATTTGGACCCATCATAATTCCTATGTCCTTGTGCTTTTGCAATAAGCCAATCAGTTGCATATACTGCTCATGTGTTAGAGAAGGAGTCACATGTGCAACATTGTCATTCACCACATCATTAACCTGATAAGACTCACTACAAGACTGGGCATATTCAGTAGTGTCTTGATGCACATTACCATCATTACTTACACAGTTCACTTGTCCCTTATCCTTATACCCTTGAGGAAAGCCATGTTTTCTATAACATCTATCCGCTGTGTGGCCTACCATATTGCAATGAGTGCATACAGGGGCCTTAGAGTTATAACCAGACTTCTGGTTCTGAAACTCCCTCCTGGCACCTCTGCCTCCAGACTTCTGCCAACTACCATTAGCATCATTAGGACTTACAGACCTATAGCCAAAATTCCCTTGTTTTGATATACCATTAGTGTTAAAACAAGTGATTGATTATTTGTAAATTGGTTTTGACCACCAGAATAGTGTAATTTTCTCTCCAACTTTACTGCCATAGCAAAGGTCGTCTTTAAATTCTGCAATGGACTAGACAACAATACTTGTGATTTCACAGGCTCATACTCATCATTGAGTCCTTTAATGAACCTTATAACATGATCATCTTCTATGAATGTGTTAATCTGACTGGAAACATTACATGTACACCTATTACACACACAGTTAGGGATTGCTCTCAACACCATTAGTTCCTCCCATAGGATTTTAAGTCTAGTATAGTGTTCAGCCACAGAGCTATCTCCTTGTTTGGTAGCGTAAAATTGTTCTTGCAAATTAGATAATCGAAATACATCAGCGTTACCATATCTATGTTTCAAATCATTCCAAATATCGAGAGCATTATCAAAACACATTACGCTTTGTCTAATGGATGGGATAACAGAATTCACAATCCAAGAAGCAAAAATATTATTTGCTTTTGTCCAAGTAGCGAATCTACGACTAGTTTCCAGAGGTTTAGGAATGGTACCTGTGATGAAGCCAACCTTATTCTTCGACTCAAGAGCTCTACGAAAAGTCCTGCTCCACCCATGGTAGTTACTGCCATCCAACAATGGTTGTACAAGCACCAACGAGGGACCGTCTCCAGGATGGATGTACAATGGATCTTCAGACGGATCAATCGCACCAGCACCTGGTGTTACATTCACTGGAGAATGGCTAGAACTGCTAGGAGAGGCCTGATTCGAAGCCATAAATGTGCAAAAATTCATCAATTAATCGATCAAAGTCTTTGATACCATGTTAAAATTCAAAGAATCAAAGACATCAAATGTTCATGGCTTAACTTGATCATGCCATGATCGCAAATCAAATCACAAATCAAAGCAACTGAAGCAATCAAGGAGAAATGAGTAAGAGAGAGAAAGATAAAGAACAAGCTATGACGGAGAGAGAAGGAGATAACTGCCCAAAATTCTCTACTTCTTCAGAATGATACCGTCGAACGAGTCAAATACAGGAAGCAAGGCGGTTACAACAGAAAGGGCTATGAAATTACAAGAATGCCCTTATTCTAAACTAACATAAGAAACGAAGCTAATGGCATAAAGGTAACTTCGCAACATTTAATTCTCCCGCCAACGCTCCTCTTCTTCTTCTACCTTCGACCTCCTGCTTCAACCCTTTCACCCCTTTAGTCCATCACGTGATCATGCCTCCAGGTTGTTTAATTTGCAACGCAACTAACGAACACCGTAGATTAAGCTTCTTATTCAACGATTTGGATGCTCTGCTACTTGGATCATCATGGCTCTGACTATGATCGCTCAACTTCCCCAATATGCCTTCAGCCTTTCCTTTTTCGTCTGAACTCATCATACTTTCAACAGCGACCCGATCAATTTTGCGATTTCAAACAAAGCCTCTTGTTTATGCAGATAAATTGGCAGCCCGGGCAAAAATATCCAAACGGGAACAATGGGAGTGTCGATCTTGGGATCAAAGTCATAAGACCACTTGGTTATTCGCATATGAAACCCCAGAACATTCCATCCACGACGTGCAAAACAGCGAATGTAATCGGCTTCTTGATAAAAAATAATCAATATATGTTTAGAATCCAATAAACTTACCTTCAACCCTCCTGAAAAACCAACCTTTTCAAACCATGTTCGTATAGATTCAAGCCGTGGTCTGCCAGAACGTGGCAACCAAACAATATCTCAGGGATTCCGTTAATTCAGCAATTTCAGTCTGTGTGAAACTGACGGCGGGCACCCCTTTGAATTTGGTGTATTCACGTGGCTTCAAGGTTATACGATTTGCAACAACAGAGGCAAAAGATCGCATTGGCTGCATCGTGATCCAAAGTGTAGTATGAAGAAATGAAAGCAGAAAGATGGAGACTTGATCGCAAACAGGTGCGGCGAGACATCATCGATCGCTGGGGAGCGCCGCCATCCGTTCTTTTTTTATTATGTGACGAAATATTTTGTTGCACGTACGGTTATTATTATTTATTAAAGACACAATTATATCGTTGTATAACACCCTATATGGATGGCTACGTTGACTATTGTTGAAGAAATTTTCAGCCAAGTATAGAGACACACTACAAGTTTAGATTAGATTGATGCCGACAAGATATTGTTAGATGGTGGCGACGAAACATATACTTGGCATCCTTATATTATATAGTTTGGGACTTTCTTTATTAAATATTCAAATTATTTTTGTCTCCTGAAGTTCTCAAAGATCGTCTGGGATAATCTATAAAGAGGGAGAATTCTTCAACTCATATCTTCTCAGATTTGTTATAGAATAAAATCAAATATTTTGGAGCTTCCAATAACAAAATTTTTCAGATTATTTGACTCAAATTCAAGCCTAAAATCCGGCACTGTGGAAACACAACAACACTTAATGAAACTCTTATCCCATATCTAATTTGTTAGGGCATATTCTAAGGCATCTTGATTTTTCATCTGCGCGTCTTTATTTCTCAAATTACCGGAAATATTGGTTTATTTTTGGCTACGAAAATCGCCCAAGAGGTGAAGAGAAAAAGACAACATAGTGAAGCTTCCAAGGTGTAACAACCCAGCTTTTATCTCTTCTTTTGAACTGAAAATTATACATTTTAAGTCATAAAATTTAGCTGCAACACCTTGTCTAGGTGTACTAACTTTTGTGTGACAAGTATCCAATCGTGTGCAAACAATTAAACTTTTTTTTGGGTGAAATGCAAATTTGTATTACCCGAATGCCAAAACTACAAAGGGATGTATCCCATACAGTAGTCCTACTTGTAGAACGGCCTGGCGATCTACATGCACTATTTAGTAATATAAGCTATTCTAAACAATAGTAGCATCGTCTATGTCAAAAATATGGGAGAAGAGCTTATACATTACTATGTACACATGAGTGCGTATTCTATGTACTACAAAAATGTATCTATTTCGCGCCTGCCATATGTGGTATACCATAGCTGTTAAGGCAATTTTTGCTGCCTTGGCTTTGAGTGCCTTTCCTTTTAGTTTGTGTGAGCCTTAGGTCAGCAACTTGTGGACTGTAGTAAGTCCCCATGGAAGCCCAAGCCATGCCGGGATGGAATTCCAAACCTGTCTGGTGGCTGAGCAGGAGAAGAAGAGGTGATGTAATGTCTCTCGTCCCGCAGAGCAGAATTGGCATGCGGTATCATTCAAGTACATTAGCCTGTCTTTGGTGGCCAGCTGTTTAGCCCAGCCAGCCATAGTGTAAACGAGTGTTTGGGGGTCAAAACTGAATCCCAGACTATCTTGGCCCAATTGACTTTCTTGCCTTTCTCCCTGAAGTGGTCATATACCAGATGAGGTTTAAGGATCCCTTCCACCGTCCAGGAAGTAAGTACGTCTCCGGTCGAGCTGCAAGAGCCTTAGTTGACTAGTAGTTTGTCTCTAATCTCTAGTAGTTTCTTCAGAAGAGATGAGTCAGTGTTGCGGCCTGCTCTTGTCCATAGCGAGGTGTGCAGCTTGTACTTATGATTCATCCACTGTACCCAGAGTGAGTTCTTCTTGTGCTGGGTGTCCCATAAGTCCTTGGTTAGCAGTGCTAGATTCCACGCCTTCAACTGAAGAACTCCCAAACCCCCTTCTTCTTTAGGCATGCTGATCTGAGACCAGGATACCCAAGCCTTTCTGGCCCCTAGCATAGAGTTTCTCCATAGGAAGTGAAGGCAACTTTTGTTTACAGTGGACCTGGCTTTTGCTGGTATAGGCAGAGCACCCACCAGAAACAGGTTACTCCTTGCAGCACTGATTTGATCAATTATAGTCTGCTAGCATATGAAAGACTATTCGCATTCCATAGTCCCACTTTGTCCATAAGTTTCTTGATGAAGGAGTGTAGTGGGTGCACCTGAGCTTGTGCCCAGCAATGGGTATGCCTAAATATCTGAAAGGCATAGTTCCAGCTGAGAATCTCGTACTGACCTGCAACCAGTTGGTGTCCTGACCAATTCCTACATGGAAGAACTGAGACTTGTTCAAGTTGGCCTTAAGCCCTGAGCTTTCACCAAAGGTATTCAGTGCCTTCATGATTCTTTGCATTGAGCTGACATCAACTTGGGAGAAGAGGATGAGGCTATTCGTAAAGCCGAGGTGCGTGATGTTCTGCTCAGCACATCCCGCATGAAAGTGGAATTCTCTGTCATGGTATAACTGTAGTAAGAGTCTTGAGAGGTACTCCATGCCTATTACAAACAGGAAAGGAGATATTGGGTCCTTTTATCTGAGCCCCCGTTTAGCCTGACAGTGCCCATAAGGTCTGCCATTGAGCGAGATAGAATACGACATGGAGGTCACGTAATCCATAATCCATCCAGTGAAGGCGGCGGGGAAGCCAAGGCCAAGAAGCATGTCCTTAAGGAAGGACCAGCTGAGGGAGTCAAAAGCTTTCCTGATTTCTGCTTTGAGCTTGTATTTAGGAGTGGTTCTCTTTTTTCTGCACTCTCTGGTCAATTCCTGCATCAGGAATATATTTTCCATCATGGATCTGCCCTCAACGAAGCTTGCCTGAGCTAGATCCATGAAGGAGGGCATGACTGCCGTCATTTTGGTGGCCAGTATCTTAGATATAATCTTGTATATGACATTGCATCAGGAGATAGGCATGTAGTCCACAACTCTGTTGACATGGGCAGATTTTGGAACTAGAGCAATGATGGCATGGTTTAACTACTTCAGCAACACCCCATTCTTAAAGAATTCTTGGACCGCCTCAACTAGGTCAGGCATTACTTTATCCCAAGTGCTGATGAAGAACTGAGATGTGTAGCCATCATGACGTGGAGATTTGTCTCTACCAGTAGAGAGCAGAGCTGCTTTGATCTCGGCCTCCAAGATAGGAACAATAAGAGAGTCAGCAATGTTCAGGTTAGAGCAGTGGTCCTCTATTCAGAACTTACGTACTGATGGCCTGCACAGACTGAGCCAAGCCGAGCAGGTCAGTGAAGAACTGGACAAAACACATCGCTGCTTGCTCTATGGATGATGACATAGTGCCGTTAACCAGCTGAACTCCTATAATGCTATTTCTTGACCTGTTCCTTTTAATTATAGAGTGGCAGAATTTTGTGTTCCTGTCGCTCGAAATTAAAAAGTTACCTTTGGCGAGCTGAGCAAAGTATATTCTTTCTATCTCCTTCAGGTTGAATGCAAGGTGCCTTTCTTTCTATAACTTGGCCTTCCATTCAGGGGTGCCCCAATTGTTGTCTGGAAACTCCTGTATGGTCTTCAGTTCTTCCTCAACCAGGTCAGCTCGGCTAGAGATTTTTGAGAAGAATTTCCTGTTTAGGCCCCTCAGGGGACCTTTTAGGGATTTCAGCTTCTTACAGATCTGAAACACTTCTGAGCCATGTACTCTTTGTCTCCAATGCGAATTGACAAGAGGAAGGGAGTCATCATGTCCAGCCCACATATTGAAGAAATTGAAGGAGCTTCTCATTGCTGCCCTAGATTGATCTAGGCAGAGTACGCCAAAAGAGTGGTCAGAGAGGCATCCTATGGGAAAGATGTGTACCTTTTCCGTGAGGAATGTCTCTAGGAAGGTAGCATTGGTGATAATTCTGTCCAGCCTAGATTTGACTGATTCGTTATCCCGAGTATGGAAGCAGCCTGATGAGGTGATCTCCATCAGTCTACTCTAGATGAAGCAGTTGAGCTGGTCCTGCATTTCATAGTTAGTTACTGACCTGCCTCAAATTCATTCTTCTTCACCTAGGATGCAGTTGAGATCTCCCAAGACTATCCAAAGGTTATTCAGTGCTTGGCTTTGGTGGAGAAGGTTGCTCCATAACAGACGCCTGTCCACAATTCTGTTAAACCCATAGACTAGGGTGGCTGACAAGCTCAGTCTGTTCACCTTGGATACAATTGTGCAATGTATGGCTTGTGGGTCTGCTGAGCTGACCTGAACATCAACGGAGGATAGATTCCATCCTAACAAAATTCGCTTGTCTTCATGGGAGACAAAATTATTTACAAACTCCAACCCTGTAAACGTTTGTCGTAAGAATATATACATTCTTGTGTTTAATTTCGTTTCGAATAATCCAAGGACGTTTATACTGTACTTCTTAAAAAAAATTATAGACTCCATTTTGCTTTAGGGGCTTGTTACATTCCCTAATATTCCAAAAACTAATGATCATGAAGGTTAAACGTTCATTCGTACCTTGGTTTTGCCATATGGATCTTTAAGTTTTTTCCTCAAGGCATGGGCCTTCAATTTGGAGATAACCTCAGTGAAGCCATCCTGAAGTAGAGAGTTAATTCTTTCAACATGGTGCTCCAGGTAAACATTCGTCTGTGCAGTCTGAGCTGGGTTGGCCGAGCTGACCTCAGGTTGGGCTGAAGTGCCTTCCTTAGTATGTAAAGTACCATGTTTAGTCATAGAAAGGCCCATTTCTGGGTTTGCCGAGCTGACCTCAGGATGGGCTGTGGTGGGCAGCTAGGCCGAGGTGGTGAGTGGCCGAGCTAGGCTGTGGGTTGGTTAAGGTGGGATGGGGTTTAGTGCTGAGCTGGCAATGGGCCGAGCTGAGCTAATGGAAGGTCATGCAGTGTCTGGTTAGCCTTTGTGGTTTGATGTTGTTTTTTGTGGCTGGGCAGAGATGGGTTTTTGAGGCTGAGATAAGCTGGGCTCAAATTTTGCTGGGTTCTCTGGTATGAGGGATGGAGGGAACAAGTGTTAAGTGAGATGTCTGAGCTGACTTGGGTTGTGCCAAGCTGACCTGAACTGTATGGAGGTCGGCAGAGGTAGGATTCATCGAAATTTGCTGGATGGACTTTTTATGAGAGGCTACACTATGACCGAGCTGCATGCAGTCTCTGTAGAACATCGTCAACCTTTCATACCCCACTTTCTGAACAATTGTGGTGCTATTCGACAGCACCAACTCTACTGAGCTCAACAGCTCCTTGCTAAGATCCACTTCAACTAGCGCACGAGCAAAGTTCCAAGTGCTCTTTTTTTCCGTGAGTTCGTCTGCATACAGCAGCGTACCGAGCTGGGAACAAATACCAAAAAGGACCTGGTCCACCTAGAGCGTGATTGGTAAGTTGGGAAATTTCACGCAAACTGGGACTTGTGCCGTTTCAGTTGCTCCAAATGTAAAAAATCTAGGTATTTTCTTAAGGATAAGAGACCTCCCGAACACAAAGTATGGCCCAGCATAGAGAATCTCCTCCATCTCCTTAGGTGACTCAAATTTGAAAATAATCCATCCAGATGCATGGAATTCTAATTGTGCTTTGCCTTCCAAGATTTGGAAAGGTTTTGCACTGCTTGCCAACCTTGGAATCGTCGGACGAAGCATCCTGCCAGACAGCGATCTACCTCATAATCGTTGTGCAGCTCATCAATGTTTATGTGTACCTTGCCCGGGGTGCACACTTCGATTTTTTTAAGTCTGAGGCCATGCTCAGCTTTCGATTGTTTCCAAAAAGGGAATTCTAAGCTTTGCCTTGTGCTGGCTGAGCTGCTGTGCGGGTTGTCTGAGGCAATTGGTGGGTAGGCTGTTGGGGGGAGGGTAGTGTTATTTGAATTTGGGAAGTGTCAACTCTTGTAGCAAGAGGTGCCACATAAGCTGACAGGTTGGTGGCTGCAAGATTAAGTGGCATTTGTGGGTTGGTGTGTGGGAGGAGAGAGGGTGTGACAGTCACGTGAGGAGAGATGCTTGCCTGACAGGTTACAGTTGTTACATCATCCCCATTTTTACCCGCTGGGTAATTGCATAGACAGGATTTCTTGTTCCCAGCATCTTCTTCATGGGATTAAAACTTAAAATCCATGCATCATCTTCATCTGATGCTGATGGAGTTGAGGCATCAACAACAGTTGCTATCAGCTCAGCCTTTGGTTTTGAGGTGGATCGTTCATCGTTTGAGCTGTCGTAGAAGAAAAGTGAGTCTCCATCTTCAGAGCTTGATATCTCCGATGTTGGTTGTCGCTGCTTTTTGTCTGCCCTTCTTGTTGACATGTAGCTCATGATGGAGCTAGATGTCGTTGTATTGTTCTTCCTTGAAGCATATGTTAGCTCCTTGGCTGCATTCGTTTTGGGCATAATGCAGCTCGTGTAAATTCAGAAATAGTATAGTAATGTGTTGAAATGCCAAAGGAAAGAATTCTTTCTAGAGAGAAAGCAGAGAGTTTCTCTCTCTAACTTCCACTTTTTACTTACTGCTATTCGATCAATACAGATAATTAAACTTGGTGACATTCCAAGAGGTCAACAAGCCTGTAAAATCAGCCTAAGGGGTCAACCTACGCTCTACAGAGGAAGAGAAGAATGAGCTCTAAAGTTATTACACCAGTTGAACTATCTCAAGACTCTCTGATGTCTATTTCTCTTCTACATCTTCTCATTCTCTAATGTCCTCAAGGTATATTTATGCTCTAGTTTTGAACTCTCTTGTACTGTCTCTTACATTCAAATATTGTGTAAAGCATTAATGAAGAGTTGTGTCTATCTGTAGTGGTGAGGTGTTATTATTGTTGTTGTGTTTTTTGTGCTGAATTTTGAAATCTTGGTTGTGTTGGCGTATGATCCTAAAGTCCAAATATTTATAAAGTGTAAGGTGGTAATTTTAGGCGTTAGTGAAATCCAAGGAAAGTATTTTTAAGAATGAATGTCGGTGACATTCAGCAAAACAGGATAACTTCTAATAAGGACTATTACACCAAGGCCAACATCCGAAAAATTCATAAGTCCCGAAAGAAAGCGTTACGCAAGGGATTTCAAAAAGAACCTGAAGAAGAAGAAGCCACAAACATCACTGCCCAAAAACTAGCCCCCATAACACATCCCACTGAACCCTAACCTCAACCCAGCCTACCTCGCACATTGATAAAGGAAAGGCCCCAACGGAGGAGGATACTAGCTCGAAGTATGAGTTTGATGCTGAGGTTGAGATTGTAGAGCTTAATAAGTGCTTAAATCAATAGGGGAACAACTCACCAAAGAACAAGTTCGGACGGATACTCTTGTGGCTGAAAATGTCAACCTCAAAAAGCGGGTTACTACACTTCAGACCGAGCTCAACATACAGAAGACTTAGTACCAGAAGCTCAAGTCAAAACTCAAGACGGCCTTCTCCGGATTATGTTTTTCATCCGATGAGGAGTAGTTCGAGTTCCCTTTTCATTTTAGGCTAGTTAGGAGTTTATTTTTTAACCTTTTGTGCTTATCTTTAATGCATATTTTGATGTTTTCCAAAAGGGAGAGAAGTTGATTGTTCATATTGGTATTTGTTTGTTAATATTGTTATTTGAATGGCATTTGAGTATACTTGCTTGCTTGATGGTGTTTAAGTATACTTGCTTGGAACGCTTGATTAATGGCATGCTTGCTTGATGGATATGCATGTAATACGTATGATATGCTTGCTTGTTTTGATGGCATGCTTGCTTGATATGTAAGACATAGTAAAACTTGATGGCATGGTTGCTTAGACATGCTTGCTTGCTTGATGTGAAAATGAAAGTTTTAACATATATGTTGAATAACTAGTGCAAATGGGAATATGCCATGATAGATATGTTGCATTTACTAATTGAAGCATGATTTGGTTGAGGGAGGGTTTTGACAAGTTTTTCATCCAATCTATTGGTTTTGGGAGGATTACTTATTTAGGGGGAGTTTTCGATATAGTAACATGTGTCATGTATTTAGGGGGAGCATGAAATGCATTGACTGAGGGAGAGATAAAAAATTTCAAGTTTTGACACTCTTAGCTAGCTCAAATATAGATTTTCAAGCAAAAACATCTTTTAAAAGTCTTGCTTTTGTAATCATCAAAAAGGGAGAGATTGTTGGGATATGAAATGTTTTGATTAAGTTAAAAGATGTTTCAAAAGAGTTAAAAAGAAATTTCACACTTGGGATTTGAAGAAAAATGAGAAATACACACGGTGAGACATCTATCTCTCACATGGATCGATCGATGTATGCATCAGTCTCTCAAGGAGAGACATCAATCGATCTATGTTGGAAATGTCCAAGGTTGGAACCTTATTGTCCAACATCGATCTCTCAAGCTGAGAGACATCGATCGATCGATGTGAAATCTGTCTCTAGGGTTAGAGACATCAATCGATCGATGTAGTGAAGGTTCAAAATCGAAACCTTACCGGAAGACATCGATCTCTCAGAGTCTGAGACATTGATCGATCGATGTACATAAGGAATAAAACTTAAACCGTACTGAAGGACATCGATTTCTCAGCTTTGGGACATCGATCGATCGATGTAGACATCAGCCTCTCAAGGATGTGATATCGATCGGTCGATGTATGGCAGGTTCAAAACTGGAACCTTTTTGGAGGGCATCGATCTCTCAATGCAGACACATCAATCAATATCATCCAGAATTCAAGTTTTTATGACCATTGGAACAAAATCCAAGGGAGATTCATGGTGTTTTCTCTTTCTAATCTTGCTCAAATTTCTTATGGACTTTTTCTTAACATTAATCATGTTTCCTAGACTATTATATCCATGTCTAAGATTCTCTAGGATGGCTTTGGGGGATCAAATCAATCCATATGGTGGCTAAAGGGTATTTGCACATTGTCAAGACATGAGATTGACTTGAAGCTTTGGGGGATGCTCCAAAAATGTGGAGTACACCTTCTATAAATAGAAAAAGCTTAGATAATGCATTTATACACTTTCATCCTCTTGTTAAGATCTTATTTGTTCTTCATTGTTATAATTTGAGAGATTGTGAGTCTAACACAAGAGAAACCATACATATTTGATCTCTTGATTGTGTTTAGACTAGTGAGAAAGTGTAAACAACAATACTACCTAAAACCCACTGTGAGAAAGTTCTTTGAGAGAACTTTGTTGAAGTTGTGAGGTAGCAAGAAGTTGTTCTTGCTTATAGCTGAAGTTGTTGTAGTTGCACAAAGTTGTTTTGTGTAAGAAGTTGTTGTTGTGGTTGCTTACACTAAGTTGTTAGTGTAAGTATTGATGTGGTTGTTCTTATTAAGAGTAATTAGAAGAGTAGTTGTTGAAAAATCCACTTTGAAAACAAAGTGGTGGTGGAGTAAAATCATTTATGATTCGAACCACTCTATATCGAGTGTATTCATTCATTGTCTCTCATCTCCGATTCTTAATTTGATTTTGATTTTCATTTGAGTTGGAGATAACCAAAAACAAGAAAATTCCACAAAATCGCCCAACACTCTATTCACCCCCTCTAGAGTGATTGTCACATACCTAACATATATACCATATGTATACACACATGTATACACATGTATATATGTACATGCACATATATGCATGTGTGTGTATATATACACACACATATATACGTACATACATATATGTATGCCTGTATATATACATATGTATATTCATGTACATACATGTATGTTAGTGAAATAATTCCGCAATCTACTCCCAGGCAAAATTAATGAAATATCAAAGAATCTATTTCGGATCTTGATTCGAAAGTTCAATTGAGTATACAGAGGTGACATAGTCAAATGTGAAAAGTACAAAAAAGAGCTTGTTAGGCCATGTAAAGCATAACATCTTTCTTTTTTGGAGGTGTAATGCTGGGAAGCACAACTCAGTTGGAAACCAATGAATTCAAGAAAGTGGAGCCGACATCTTCTGTCTCTAAAGGTAAGGAAAGGAGACCATCTGAGAGAGAAAATAATATAAAGCGGCTATAACCTTTTGAGAATGAGCCTCATCCAAAGTAAAGTGGCTATAACCTTTTGAGAAAATAAGAGATAATAAAATGTGAAGTGACCACAACCCTTTGAAAACAAGCCCCACGCATGGTAAAGAAAAGAGAATATCCGAAAAAGAATGAAATGTGAAGCAACCATAACCCTTTGAAAACGAGTCTCATCGTATCCGCGAGAGAATAAAATATAAAGCGACCATGGCTCAAACGAACCGCATTTTGAGGTAAGGCTCGATTTCAAAAGGTTTTGATCACTTCATATTCTATTCTCTCTCGTATCTTCTCTTTTCTTTGCCTTTAGGGCCAGAAGATGTCAAACTCTACTTCCTTGAATTCATTATTTACCAACTAATCTATGTTTTCCTACTAGAACGCCTTAAATCTATCTAAGGACGGATATCTTCTGAAGTGGAAGAATTTCTTAGACTGCTCAGAACCAATGATTTCACACTCGTAACCATCAAAAAGAGAAGCAAAGAGCTCCAAGGGAAAAGAGTGACGGTGTTACTTATGCAGTCTATGATGCTTTGTTTCCTTTGGAAGATTTAATCGGATTGCTTACTCATAGTTCGGGGCTTGCTGGGTCTCCAGCACTTTCCATAGCTATTATGTTACCTTGCTCGACGCATACATTCTCTTTTGGAGACCACATCATAGAGTTTACATCATGTGTGTAGAGAGGGAAATCAGGTTGCGAATGGGTTGGCTAATATGGCGTATCTTGCTCATCACTCAACTCACTATGCGAGTTAAGTTAAATTTTTTGCGAACTCTCACGATTTGTTTGGTTTGATACATTCTTTGTATAAATCATATTAGTTAATGAATAACTATTATCGTCACTAATTGTCCCTTAGTCACTATTTTGCTTATGAAGATGGTCATTCATGAGTTGGTAAATTCCATATAAAAGAATTGTACAAAACTGTGTTCTAAAATTATGTACAACTATGCTTTGTACTTGCCCCTTCTTGCGTTTAAATTTTCTGTACATCTTTTTGCGCTGTTTGGGCGCAAAATATAATTCCATGTTCCTTTCTACACCAGCAAACAACAGGTATATGCTATACAGATACTCGCTGGATTGATGGAAAATAACGGTGTCATAAAAATGTCGTGAAAATAAGTTTGAATGATTTCAAATAACAAGACTGAATTATACATTTACGATCATAACGTTTTGTATAAGCTAAATATTTTTCTTATATATAATGCATTTTTACAATGTTATATACAAATATATATTGTGTGACTACTGACCTCCGAAGCTTTAAAGACCTACGACAAGAGGCAAAGGTTTTTTTTTTTTTTTTTTTTTCCTTTTTTGGTTGCACGCTATTAACTTTCGGCCATTGTCATGGGCCAAATGCTATGAAAGTTACATATAAGGGCTTCTCAGTTTATGACAAGAACATTCTCGGACCTTTCCGAATTTCGGCCATAATTAAAATACGAGAAGTGGGCTTCCATTGTATTTTCTGCCCTATTATTTATTATGTGGCCTTATTTTCTTTTATCCTACATGGCGACCATGTGAATTAAATTTCTTAGTCTATATGGCGCCATTTAAGCTTGAAATGGCTACGTCATCACAAATTAGATATGTATGTTTGAATTTTTTTTTTGAATAAAAGCGTGATTTTATTAATAAATAAAATCCTATCTTATGGTGGAGGTAACCATATTACAACAATGTATATCGTACGAAAAGAGGAAGTGTAAAGTTGCGAGAATGCGCAGTCTCCAATCATATATGATATGCCGCATTAAAACCTTGCCAAGTAAAACCACCCTTGTGGATAAAACCTTGGCGAAGGAAAAAGCGTACATATTCATATCATTAGAGTGATGCTGCATGAGTATAATCGCTAGATAAAATAATGTGGAATACATCAAGTCTACGGTGATATAGTATGTAGGCACACCACAAAAAAAAGCCATATAGCGACAGAAAAAATTCGTCGCAATTTCGTCGCTAACGGAATATAGCGACGAACTTGAGACGAAATTTGTAGGTCGTTATACGGCTTGTCACAAAGTGATTTTTGTCGGTGCAGCGTCGTTATATTGCGACGAGAGAAGGCTCGTCGGCGGTTCGTCGCAAAATTGCGACGAAAATCTGTCAGGTCTGCGACCTGTTATTTCCGTCGTCGTTTCGTCGGTATATCTTTTGTCGTCGCTATTTTAAAATTTTTGATTTTTTTATAGGCCCGGTCTGCGACATTTTTGTTTCGTCGCAGGTTCGTCGCTATTATTTAAATTAATATTAAATATTAAATTAATATTAAATATTAAATATTAAATTAATATTAAATATTAAATATTTATAATTTATTAATAATATCAATATATTATTAATTAAATAGTTTTTATTATTGTTTAATTTTTATAATGTATTTTATTTTGTATATAAAATCATTTTTACGAATATTATACAGAAATACGGTATTTGCGTATTAAAGTTCGTATAATTAAACAACACAAATGAAATGGAATCCGTATAAATGTCAGATAAAATATAAAAGAACAAAGAATATGTCAATACAATAAATGAAATAGTCAGTACGAAAAATCAAAAAATGAAATACTATACAGAGGAAGTTGGAGGGGGATCATGCGGAGAAGGGTGACCATCATGAGGGCGAGGCTGAGGCTGCGAGGAGCTGGAAATGAAAGAGATGAGGATCTGTGATAGCTGCGAGATTTGCTGGTTCGTCTCCTGCTGCGCCTGCTGAAGCGCCTGCTGAACCGACTGCTGCAGCGCCTACTGGGTCTGAGTGAGCTGCGACCGCAGTGCCTATACACTCTCCTCATGCTGCGCCCTGATGGTCTCCATCTCATGCTACAGCTCCGCATGATCTGATTCCAGGCGCGAAATATCCTCTGGCGTCGCAGAAGGCGCGGAGGTGCTGGCCTCGGAGGAATCACCTGGATGCAGAACTTCGGGGAAGAATCGCGGCGCTGCTGATCCAACCCCGTACACCTCCCTCTTCTTCTTATTCTGAGGGCCGATGGTCCGAACCGTATCCCAATAAGCACGGTTCTTGTCGGTCTCTTCTCCCCTCTCTGCGAGTAATCTGTTGTACTCGTCCTGAAATGAGAATAAGAATTGTTAGGGTTTAGGGTTTAGAAATAAAAAAAACTAAGGAAAAAACAAATGATATCGTAGTCTACTTAAACTGATGTCGCAGGCCTTCGCCGTGATCCAGTCCTCCGTCCCGTCGGAGGCTTTCTTCCGAAGCGTCTTGTAGAAGAGATCGTAGGAGTCTGGCCACTCCCCCGTCTCCTCGTGCTGAAAGAATGAAATAAAATATGTTAGTGAAATCCAGAATTTTAAAAATTTCGGCATGACCTATTCGTTTATCGGAGGTATCCCGGCCTTAAAGGCCTCTCCCAAGTCAAATCAAAAATAAAAAGAAAAAGACAAATGAACACATATACTACTTACATTAACCATATACGAATACCAAAAAAAACAACAGCAGAACATAAGAAATCAATGAATCTAAATAATCCACTTAAGTCAATGAATCTAAATAATCCACTTAAGTCAATGAATCTAAATAATCCAATGAAATCAATGAATCTAAATAATCCAATGAAATCAATGAATCTAAATAATCCAATATTAAAATACTTACCATAGCACGCATCGTGGTGGCGTGAGAAACCGAACCACCTGAGTGTGTGGAAGGTGCTGGGGCCTGTAGATTGCCGCTGCGTCGGTTCGCCGCGTTCCGGGCGCTGCAGGCTTGGTTAGCAGGGTCCATCCACCCTTCTATCCACCCCGCCCAGGTGGCCTCGGATACGTAGGGAGGCCTCGCAGAAATGGGGTCACGCTCCCACTTGGTCTTGTGCGAGTTGACGAAATCCCTGTAGCGTTTGGCGGCCCTCTGGCGCCAGGCCTGCTCCACGTCATGGGCGATGTCGGCTGGCCAGCTGTACGCCTTCTGCAATTATTATACGGAGGAAAAATAAAAATATGGTTAGAAAAGTAATGATCGATTACGCATCAAAAAGTGAAATTCATCAAATTTGAATACCTGAAACTCATCCTAGTAGAATCTACGTGTCTGCGGGGTGACACGGGACCAGGCATATCCAGCAGGGTCCTGCTTCAGGTGGAAGGACCGAGTGATGCAACCGGAAATCTGGCCCGAGTCCGATGCAAACCTGAAAGAGGTGAAGTTGTTAGGAAAAAATAACTCGTGAAATATATTTGAAAACATGTTAAAAAATAAATCATTACTTACGTATAGGTATCATGTGACCAAGGGAGGGCACGACGCCCTGGTATAACACCCTCGTCCGATGCCGCATCAGACGCTGGATGATGTGCTGAACCGATGGGTGTAGGTGGCGTCGTAGATCTGGGGGTGCAAACCTATCGGCAGACCCTAAAAGGTCCGCGTCCGCAGCCAGAGCGGCGGTCGATACCAAACCAAGCAGCTCATGCTGAGAGACGAACAGATCGAACTCTCCTGAGAGGGCCTGTCTTGCTGGTGGGTAGGTGGATCGAGTAGGTAAACCCTCACTAGCCATCAGATCTGCAAGGGTGAAAAATTTAAAAGGCACATTCAACAAGTTTAGGGTTGGTTGGCCAAACAAATAAGATGTCCAAAAAATGACAAGTGTTTACATACATTTAATGCAAGATATTAATAATTTTGAAAATTTCGGCATGACCTATTCGTTTATCGGAGGTTTCCCGGCCTTAATGGCCTCTCCCAAGTCAAATCCAAATCCAAACAACATGACATGATTAACCAAACTACATAATCAAACTTCATCATCAAATTACACTTCAAAGTATACATCACTTGAACTTGATACGTAAAGCATAAATATGCATCACCTCTAAACAAATTACACTTCAAAATATACATCACCTCTACATCCTTATGATACATAAAAATATACATCACCTCTACATACCTTAACCACATGATCACCAACCTGCACCACGCCAGCCCCACCCACAGCCACCCCCAACCACCACTGCCCCGCCATTCACCACCCCAACCGCCCCACCCAGTCCCAACCCGCACCATCCAGCCGCACCCCGCCCCGCCCAGCCCCACCCAGCACCAACCTGCACCACGCCAGCACCACCCACAGCCACCCCAACCACCACTGCCCCGCCATTAACCACCTCAACCGCCCCACCCCGCCCCACCCCGCCAACATCCAGGTGCACCCCGCCCCACCCAGACCCACCCAGCGCAAACCTGCACCACGCCAGACCCACCCACAGCCACCCCCAACCACCACTTCCCAGCCATTCACCACCCTAACCGCCCCACCCTGCCCCCAACCCGCACCATCCAGCCGCACCCCGCCCCACAGCCACCCACAGCCACCCCCAACCACCACTGCCCCGCCCCACAGCCCTCCCCATAGTCCCCAACCCACCACCAACACCCACAACCCAAACCCAAAACAAAGAATTGAATCTATAACTAATTAAAAGCATTAAAAACGAAATAGGAAGAAAAACTAATCGGGGAAGGAGGTCACCAGAGAATGGCGGAACCTGGAGGAGCGGCGGTGGAGAGATTTTGCAGGGGCGGGAAATGGGCAGGGGAGATTCGTCTTCGCGGGGCAGGAAATGCGCGGGGGAGGAAATGGGAAAGAAGAAGGGGGATTTCTGGTTTATGTTTGAAATTTTGCGACGAAATAGCGACGGGTGTTCGTCGCTATTTTTTGTGTCGTCGCTATTTCTCGTGTCGTCGTTATTTCAAACTTGCGACGACACGTTTCGTCGGTAAATTGTCGGCGCTGTTCAGTATTATAAAAAAATAATACAAAATATAAAGTACTTACCGGCACACATTATGTATATACATGTGTATAAGTACATCAACACGTAAAGTACGTACAGGCACACATTATGTATATACATGTGTATAAGTATATCAACACATACACACTTTCACATAAAGAGGTACATAAAAATTTTGACTAACGTAAATCTTCATTTTCATCCGCATCCTCATATGCATCTTCATTTTCATCTTCTGTATAAGTACATCAACACATACACACTTTCACATAAAGAGGTACATAAAAAATTTGACTAACGTAAATCTTCATTTTCATCCGCATCCTCATACGCATCTTCATTTTCATCTTCATCTACATGCTCATCGTCCACTTCATCCTCGTATTCGTCTTCTCCTACATCTTCAACCTTGTCAGCCGGTTGCATGTTTCGATGAATTTCGATAAAACTGCCATTGGGGTCATTTAGAGGGAGATTGTGCAGTTCAATATGTGTCGTATCCACAACGCGCGGGTTTTCTTCTTGAAATGCGGCATCCATGCCATCTGAACCTGGCTGGATGCTGACATCAAACTTGCTCGATTTCACTTTGCACATGGCTCGCCAGTCTTTTGAGCTCGCATTCATCCTCGTCGTCGGATACGATAGATAGTACACCTGGGACGCTTGACTAGCCAAAACGAATGGATCGTACTTTCTGTATCGTCGTCCTTGGTGTATGTCTACCAACTTATATCGGTCGTGAACCTTTGTGCCAGCGCAATAACCTTCTCGAGTTGGATCGTACCATTCACATTTGAATAGCACCACCCGCTTTATAGGCAATGCGGGATATTCGAGCTCAATGATGTCAGTAAGGTAGCTGTAGAAGTCATCCTCGTCCGGGCTATTGTCATACCGCTTGACACACACTCCGCTATTCTTCGACGATTTTTGGCTGGCATGGGAGACTTTGTGGAATCTATAACCGTTCACAAAAAACATGTCGTAGCGCGTGACTCTGTTCAATGGACCCTTGTGGTGTCAGAATGTAACCGTACTCTTCGTCAGCCAGATGACCTTTGCTCGCCTGTAAAATGACAAGTAAGTATACACCAGCGGGGCAATAAACGTGTATCACATGACGTACACGTAATTAGCAAATATGTAAACTTACATGCCACCTGAACCAATCAGCAAACTTGGCATCTAACTCATTGTTTATTGCATTGCTCGATATACCCGGTGAACGTTCTTGCAATAAATCAACGAACAAGCTGAAGCAAATTACAAATGAGTACCCTGTACACCTTTGTAATATTATGGATAGAGTAGCGCAAGGTATTTACAAATTAAAATTGGATATCGTTTATACCTCTGGAAACGATCAACTTGACAGCAGTTGCGCAGAACATAAGAATGAGCAATCTTCAGATCGCTGTCCCCCAATATCACTTCCTTTCTCTGTCCGTGAAATCTGATCGGATGTGTGAATATCTGGAGGACACCGGATCTGAAAATGTCATCGTCGTTCTGGGGAACATATCTGCACCTCGACAGGACATCTGGCTCGAAGTTATGAGACACGAAGGTCGAGGCTTCCTCCGTCAGGTAGGCATTGCACATCGAGGCCTCGACTTTCGCCTTGTTCCTGATGTTCAGCTTCAAATGCCTGAGATATCTGTTCATATAGTGAATACTCCAACGTCACATGATGAAACAAATTGGTAAGCATGCTCGCGCTTAGACACATAAAAACGTCACGCAATAAATAAGAGTACCTCTCGAACGGATACATCCACCTGTACTGAACAGGACCACCAACGCGTGCCTCGTATGGTAGATGAACTGGCAGGTGTTCTATTGAATCAAAGAAGGCCGGAGGGAATACAGTTTCCAGCTTGCATATGATCACTGGGATTTCGACCTCCAGCCTTGACATATCATCCGCCCTGAGTCTCGTGGATGTAAGACATCTGAAGAACGGACTCATCTCGGTAAGTGCTTCCCATACATTGGTTGGAAGAAGCTCGCGGAATGAAATGGGCATCAACCGTTGCATGAACACGTGACAGTCGTGGCTCTTCATCCCGTGCAAACCGCGATTATTCACGTCGATGTTCTTCGACAGGTTCGATACATGGCCGTCAGGAAATCTAGCCGTCCCTAACCACGCTAACAATGCACTGACCTGCTCCGCAGTCAGCGTGTACGAGGACTTCGGCATGTAGGATGTGCCAACGGGATGCAGCTCTGGTCGCATTTTGAGGTCGCGCATATCAAGTCGTGCCTTCTAATTGTCTTTCGTTTTTCTCGGCACATTCAGCACTGTATTGAAGATGTTGTCAAACACGTTCTTCTCAATGTGCATGACATCCAGGTTGTGTCGGATCATATTGCTCTTCCAGTACGGAAGCTCCCAGAATATGTTTCTCTTCTTCCACCCGATACAGTCACGGGCCAGGTCTGCGTTGTGGCTGCCGTCCGGATCATCAGCAACCCCAACGAATCCACAACTGTCTATCTCCTCCAACACCTCTGCACCCGTGAGAAGCTCGGGCTTCGTGTCCTTCTCGACGATGCCAGGCATGAACACCGTCACGTTCTTTCTGTACAAATGACGTCTGGTCAGGAACTTCCTATGGCTGTCGAACCAGCAAATCTTACGTCCATGTTTCAAGGACATCGTCTTCGCTTGCTTCATGCAGTAAGGGCAAGCGTATTTCCCCGCTGTACTGCAACCCAACAACATAGAATAAGCCGGGAAGTCGCTGATCGTCCACATCAGCGCAGTGCATAGCTGGAAGTTTTGTTTGGTCGAACATCGAACGTCTCCACGCCAAACTCCCACAACCACTTCAGCTCCTGTATCAATGGCTGCAGGTATAGGTCGATCTTCTGTTTCGGATTCCTAGGCCCCGGTGCGATCACAGTCAAGAACATGTACGGCTTCTTCATGCACATCCAAGGTGGTAGATTGTACGGCGTCACGATGACAGGCCACGACGAATACTGTTCTCCCGACTGTCCGAACGGGTTGAATCCGTCGGTGCATAACCCCAACCTAACGTTCCTTGTCTCCGACGAAAAACCCGGATGTGTCGTATCGAACGTCCTCCAAGCTTCGCCGTCGGATGGATGGCACATCTCACCGTCTTTCGTGTAGTGCTCCGCGTGCCACCTCATCTGGCTAGGTGTGGCACCGGATGCGTAGAGCCTCTGTAGTCTAGGGGCGAGAGGTAAATAGTAGAATTGCTTTCTTGGCACGTTCTGGTTTCTTTTGTTCGTTCTCCACCTGCGTGTCCCACAGACCCTGCACTTGTCTTCATCCTCGTTGATGCCCCAGTATATGATGCACACCTCCGAACAACAATCGATCTTCTGAACTGGCAGTCCCAACGTCTGCAGCTGTTTCTTCGTCGAATAAAAACTGTCAACCATCGTGTTCCCTTCGGAAAGAGATTCCCTCATCAGCTGACACATCCCATCGTATAATCTCTCCGTCATGCGGTGCTCCGTCTTCATGCTCGTCATCCGACCGATCATGGACATCTGTGTGTGACTACCACAACTGGGATACAGCGGTGTGTTGGCGGCGTTCAGCATCTCAAAAAACTGTCTCGCTTGAGGGTCCGGATCTTCCTCCACGAATATACGCGGCTGTTCATCCGGATCCTGTGCACGTTCGTACCCGACATGCATCTGTAAGTACTGCTCTCCCGTAAATGCGCCGGCGGCTGCGTCTTGCACCATCTGCACGTACGGGTTTTGAGATCCCTCGCCTATTTCTTCGACATCAACCTGACCGGGTCCCCCTTCAACGTGAACAGTTGCAGATGTAGACGCCCCCGCATATTCGCCGTGGCAGTACCATGTATGGTAATTGTGCACGAAACCTTGTTCCAATAAGTGAACCCTCACGCCACCCGGATCCATATATTTACGGTTCTTGCATTTCTTACACAGACATCTAATCTGCGTTCCACTTTCATTACTCGTCGCAAAATCCACAAATTCTTTGAGACCTTCAACAAATCTAAGATTCCACTCCCCGTTGTTTACTCTCTCGTACATCCACTTTCTATCGCTCCTCCTCGGATCTATTTTCTCGATATACCTTCAAAATAACAGCAGTTATCTTTTCTCGGTGTTGAAAACCTCAAAATCCCACACAATAAGATATCTTCCTTCTACATTTCCGTTGAAAAGTGATGATTTATGTGTTTGAAATGGGAGAAGATTGGGAGAAGAGTGGAAGAAGAAAGATGGTTTTATGGTTCTCTGCTTGCAACTTTGCCGACGACTTAGCGACGCCATAGCGACGAACAAAGAAACACAAATACCGACGCTTAAAAGGAAACAAACACAAATACCGACGACTTAGCGACGCTTAGCGACGAAACATGTCGTATGGTGTGCGTGTATTAATGTCTGCATTCATTGCTTACCGACGCTTTACCGACGAAATAGTGCCGCACAACGTATCTTCACACCATACGATGCGTTTCGTCGCTATAGGCGTCGCTAAGTCGTCGCGATGCAGTCCCAACGGCAGTGTCCGCACAGTGCCCGATGGTTACAACGTACGATGCATTTACGTTGCTAAGTCGTCGCTATGTTGTCGCTGAATTCTCCTATATAAACAGCAAACTGCCATGACTCTTATAATATAAAAAACAAAATCTCCTTTCTAATAATATAAAAAGAGACAAATATGGTTCGTACGAAGGCACAGACACGCCGTGGTAGTGGTCGTACGAACCCAAGACGGGTTATTCAACCACCCGCACCTGCACCGGTTCCTCCACAACCACAATTACCAGCACCGGCTGACTCCTCCGAACCTTCTGTGGAGGGGCCAAGCGGCAAGAGGACCGCCAAATTGGCGATCCTCGTGTAGAAATAAAGGAGCTGTGGAAAACAGCGGAGGAGATGAGGGAGGTGCTTAAGCAACAGGATGAGCGTCTCGAGTACCTGGACAGAAGGCAGATGCGGATCAAATCCAAAGCTGCGCAGCTGAGACGCCTTCTGAAGGCGTGCACGGAGAGTGTTGCTACTCTCTGTTCGGATGACAAACAGTGAACGGCTCCTCTCCGCTCTTCTTTTAGATTTTTTTTTCTTCAGTTTTTTCCTTATGTATTTTGTAATTTTTAATTCTCTATTAATGAAGTTTTTTTTCCCAATCATCGCTTTCGTTTTCTTAATTTAAACACGTGTTTAATCCCTTACGAATCTCGACGACGCTAAAATACAGACGACGCTAAAATAAAAACGAAATGTAAATCGAAAAAATTTGGGACGACTAATTCACCGACTAAACAGCGGCTATATACCGACGAAATTTAATACAACGACGAGAACCTAATAACCGACGAATTTATTAATGGTGTGAATTTAGCGACGCAATACCGATGAAATAGTGACACACGATGTATACATACGATGCGTTTTGTCGCTATAGGCATCGCTAAGGCGTCGCTATGCAGTCCCAACGGCAGTGTCCGCACAGTGCCCGATGGTTACAATGTACAATGAATTTATGTCGCTAAGTCGTCGCTAATTCGTCGCTTTTTCAAATGAAGTGTCACGCCCGCACATCTTCCGGTGTTGAGTAACGGGAAAAAAATCGTCGCAGATTCGTCGCTATGTCGTCGCTATTTTTACTTATATATAACCCTGCAGCCTTACATTTCACATAAACAAAGTTATAAAACTTCATAAACAAAAATACAAAGTATGCCCCGTCGTTATATAAGAACCCCAAGGCTTGGAGGGACAAACAGTGCACCTCCACAACGGACTCCTCCTCAACCACAACGGCCTCCTCCTCAGCCACAACCCCATGAAATGCCGGAACCGCAGATCAACTACAGAACGCGTATAGCAAACATGCAGCAGCAGTCGAGGCAACTTCACATCGTGAACAGAAGGCTGCGCAAGTTGAAAGTCAGATATTACAATCTGAAGTGCCTCCTCAAAGAGTTCGCAGAGAATGTGGCGGCCACTCTTTCTTTCGATGACGAAGAGTGAACGGCCCCTCTCCGCTTCTCTTTTAGATTTCTTTTTTTAATTTTTTGTCTTTATAATGTAAATTTTTATTTCTAAATGAATAAATTTTTTTCCCAGTCATCGCTTTCTTTTTTCTTAATTCATACACGTGTTTAATCCTCGACGAATCTGCGACTACACAGCGACGAATCGGAATGCGAACGAAAAGTAAAACAAAACATTTGTGACACGCGGGTTTCATCGACAAAAAACCGACGATATACAACGCCGAGAACCTACTAACCGACGAATTTATTTTTATCCGTGTTTATGTTTATGGAATTTTTGCGACAAATTAGCAACGATATAGCGACGATATAGCGACGAAACGCTACAAACTAAATAGCAACAAACTAAAGACATAGAGTAGCGACGAACCACCGACAATACACCGATGAAATTGTAACGAAAGGATTAACCTGACTATTTTTTGTTAGCGACAATGTATTTCATCGTAGTTTCGTCGAAATTGACGGCGAAACTGCGTTTATCGCTATTTCGTCGCAAATTACCGACGAAATACCGACAAAACATGGTACGTTGGTGAGTTTTTTGTCGGTAACAAAATTCTTTTTGTGGTGGCAGATGGTCATTGTGCAAGATGTTGATAAGCCATCGAGGAAAGCTGCGTTTATTTGCGTAATCTGCAGCATCAGCAAGCATTGTTCGCCTGATTTTGGATCGCATAGCCTCGTTCTGCCGTTGTGCAGTGAATAGGAATGAGTATGATCCTCGCAATGAAGTAACACAATATGCATTAGAGTCCATAAATATAATTTGGTGAGGGCAAATAATCTGGTAGTAATGCCAGTAGCATACCGATGTTGCCCGTAGTCCAAAGACTGCGGGCAACAAATTAGACGTATGAAAACCGCTAATGCAAAACTCAAATAGTTCACTATAGTGAAGATGAGTGACAAGACGTACCAAGGTTGCCTGTATCATAAGAATACAGGCAACAAGAACGATTATCCAGCAGTAAAATTTATGTTCGCAGAACATGTAGAACACCGTCGGTATAATAAAACCCACGCGCCATGGGGGGCAGCCGACTTGCGGATGTAAAAATCTGTGTAGCTGGTGACATGCGTGCAAATTGACTCAAGTATTGGGCAACCATGTTAATCTCTCTAGGGATGAAAATAAGCTGACTGTCCGTGAGTCTCAGAAGTAACTGTAATCGCGTGTATTCTGGCAATGCTGCAAGCTGATTATTAGACTGCGTGACTTGCTTGCAGTCCGTTTCAATTATGAGGTGGCAATGTAGTTGTCCAAAAAACATAAGACTATAGAGAATAGCTTGTATTTCCGCACGAAATGGTGATAGATAAGGAAGTCTAAAGGAAAGAGCAGCAATCATTCGTCCAAATGAATCTCGCAATATTGCTCTAGCCGAAGCATAAGATTTGCCGGCCGATGCATCAACATTTAGTTTTAATTTTCCTTATGGGGGAAGCTCCCATTTGAGTGGCAATATGTTTTTGGGACGTAGTCTTGTAGTGAAACTGGCATCAATGAGAGAGGGCACATATTGAGCTAAGGACGTACCGTTGAGGGAGGAAGCCCAATCATAGCATGATTGACGAGTAAGATTGTAAATATTTGTAACTGGCAGATCCGCATCTCCATATGTATGATTCATATATACCCGCCAAATAGACCAACATAGCATAATAGGGCCAACAACACGGAAGTTTCCTTTAAGGGTGCTAGCGGATGATGATAGCCACCATTGCAGTAGATAAGGCCGTAGGTTTGTGGCTTGGTTTAATGGTCCATCTAAAATCAGTGATAATTTCAACCATGCAGGTTTGACCGTAGGACATAGCAGGAACAAATGACGAAGACTGGCAGAGGCTCCGCGGCAAAACGGGCAAATAGTAGGACAGATGGAAGAAAGACGTCTCAGATTATCTTCAATAGGAAGTGCAGAGTGTAATAATCTCCAAGCAAAAATGCTTATTGTTTTTGATATTCCACGCCACCATATTAATTTATGCGAGAATAAGTGTGCACGAGTTGGGCGAACATCATCATATGCCTGTCTAATGGAGAAAAGGCCAGAAGCGCTTCAAAGCCACATGGGATTTAGGGGGCCAGACGATAACTGAAGGCATAGAGGGTGTATAGAGAAGATTCTCTTCCATCCCGGGGAATTGTATATGCGTGGTGCATAATCCACACGAAGACCATAACGGTGATGCATGTAAGTCGCCCATAATGATGTGGTGTTATGGTAAGTCCACCATAGCTTACAATCATGGGCTCGCTGAATATGAACCAAATTACGCACTCCTAGTCCTCCTTCTAGTTCTGGAAAACATACCTCTTCAAAGGATATCCAGTGATGTTTGCCACCCCACAAAAAGGAGGCTATTTTCCGGTTAAGTGTACGGATAACACTTTTGGGTAGGCGAGATGCAGCCAAGATGAGCAGTGGCATATATGTCAATACTGATTTTAATAAGACTAGGCGGGTACCTGGAGTAAGAAGACGGCTAGCCCATCCAGTGAGTGATGCGTCAAAATGTTGCATTAATGTAGTTCAGTAAGAAGCTCTGTTGATACTGCGGTAAAGATACGAACCCAAGTATTTTATCGGTAATGAAGATGGCTGCATGGATAAGATTTGTGCAATATTATGCAATTGTTGCGACGGGATGTAAGCGCTGACAACAAACTGACTTTTTGTGTAATTGACCAGTTGTCCAGATGCCTGCTGATACTCATGCAGGAAGGCTTGGAACCTGTGCAAGTTCTGTGATGATGCGTTTAAAAAGAGCAACAAATCATCCGCATATGCTAAGTGTGAGACTGGTGGTACCTGGCCCAACGAAAAACTTCGCAGTGATCCTGTAGCAAATAAATGATTGATACCACGGCTGAAACCCTCAGAACAAATGATAAATAGTAGAGGAGACAGTGGGTCTCCTTGTTTAACTCCACGCGTTGGTGAGAAAAAACCATAAGATGATCCATTAATGGCGATGGAGATCTTAGACAGACTCATATTATTCAATATGATACGAATGAACCGAGGAGTGAAGCCAAACTTAAGGACCAGTGCTTCCAGATAAGACCAACTGACTCTATCAAAGGCTTTCACCATGTTTAGTTTGATCATGACATTGTCTCCATGAACTTTTTTGTCTATTAAATGTACCATCTCATTTTCCATCAGTACATGTTCGCTGATATCATGACCTTTTAAGAAACCAATTTGTTCCACAGAGATAATTTTTGGCAACAGTGTATTCATATGCGAAGCAATGATTCTGGTAGTCACCTTGCTGATGAAGTTTATAGACATATTGGACGGAAAACTGCATACGTTGTTGGACGAGATTTTTTGGGGATTAAAGTTATAAGTGACGAAATCATTACCTGCGGTGGAGGGACACCCAGAAAGAATTCTTGAATGGCAAGGGTGACGTCCAAATGTAGAATATCCCAGCAAGTTCTGAAAAAATGGCCATTATATCCGTCTGGGCCCGCGGCGCTGCTTGGACTGAGGCTCCAAACAGCTGTTTTTATTTCATCGACATCAGGTATGGCAGTAAGCAGGTGATTGTCTTATTGTGAAAGCAATCGAGGTATATGTTGTAAAAAAATTTCTACCCCACCCACTGGCTCCTACGCAAAAAGATGTTTGTAGAAAGAAACTGCTTCATCCCCTAAAGCATGATTATCTTGTAGCGGTCCACCTGAAGTGCTTTGTAGGTCACGGATTAGTTAGCGCCGATGCCTATCTTTTACAATGGCATGAAAATAAGCTGTGTTGGCTTTCCCCTCAGTTACCCAATGTGTTCTAGATTTCTGTGCCCAGTATGATGTTTGTGCTTTGGTAGCTTGGAGAAGTTGAGCTTGAGCTAAGGACAGTGCAATTCTGTTCGCAGGCGTAGGGTTGCCATCAAATTGGGATTCCATTCGTTTATAGTTAGCTTCGGCCATATCAATGTTGCTAAAGATATTGCCGTAAATTTCACGGTTCCAATGTTGGAGAACTTCTTGAGACGATTAAGCTTGGAATAAAGGCCTCGCATGCCTCCAGTCATTGAATATTGTTGCCACTTTTCTTTTACATATGACAAGAAGTCCGAATGTAAGGCCCATGCATTGATATATCGGAAGGGGATATGAGGCCGTGCTTGAGACAATGTGCATTTTAGCAAGATTGGGGTATGATCAGATGTTGCCCTTGATAGCTGATGAACCATAATGTCTGCAAATAAGTTTGAAAATTAGACTGAACATAAATATCTATCTAAACGGCGCATAATTCTACCGTGGCTAGTCCCGCGTGCCCAAGTAAATAGAGAACCCTTAAAAGGAAGATCTTGTAGACCACAGATATCAACACACTCTTTAAAATCCTCCAATACGCGAAGAGATAGTGTAGAGCGGCCTTTGTGTTCATCTAAGGACAGAAAAGAATTAAAATCACCATCTATTATCCACGGCACTGATATGTTGCGTGACACTTCAACAAGGGAAGCCCAAAGAGGCCGCCTATCAGAGATGGTATGTCGGCCATATATGACTGACCAGGCAAAAGGAAGCTGAGTTGGTTGGCGGATAAAAGAGAAAAGAGTAGTTTGGTCACCATGACTCACATCAAGTAAATGTAAATAGGATGAATTCCAGAAGAACCAAATATTTTCTTGGCAAGTTGCAATCGCATTTGAGAAGCCCAGCTTTAATCGATAGGAAGTAAGCTTAGAAATGCGTTGTTTAGGCTCAATAATTACCAAGATGTCCAGCTTTGCGTTACGTAGCGAAGTTATCAAACGGTCTAGTGAGGTACAAATACCCCCAACATTCCATGTAATGGCATTCATGATGAGGTTTGGGGTGGTGTTGATCCCAAACGTGTGGCACTTCGAGTCACTACGGTCGATGGTGGTCTTGGCGGCAGATCTTTCCGAAGTCGTCGTCTTCGTCTAGGAGCTGCAGGAATAAATTCCATAAAGTCAGTGTGTGTACTAGCCAAGCAATCATGCAGAATATCTTCGTCATTAATACTTGGCGGGGGAGATGAGAGACGTTTGGTAAATTTTTCAGCATCCTCAATCATCTGTTGCTGAATCTGAGAGCGCGAGGTTGTGTCTATCTGTATTCTTGGATTGCCAAGTTGGTCAATGTCGGAATCAGAGACTTGAAAAAAGTCAAGATCATCTGCAAGGGCTTGAGTTTGCAATAATTGGTCGTCTGGTATACCCTGCATTGGTTGCTGCAGTATATCTTCCTGATAAACTATTGTATCAACATCCTCACGTGGTTGTTGTGATTGCAAAACGGCTTCAGTGTCTTCATGAACCATGTGGGGATTTAAATCTTCGTGATCATTGAGATAAGTATGAACAGTATCCTGTTCCACATCATTTAGATCCACATGAACAGAGATTTTCGGCGAAACAGCATCTACATTGGGTTCTGCTAATGAAATCTTTCATGGGTCCATGGTATCAGATGAAGCTGCCTTTTTTTTAGCAAAACCATGTTGTCTGGGTCAAAGGTTGAATCTTTTTGATGCTTCTTTGGTGTCCATCGTGTGGCATTCTTTTGAGGCTTGGATGGTTTGTCGACGGACGCATCACCACATGCAGCGGCCACATGACTTAGTTGATGACAGTTAGCGCAGAAGGATGGCAAATCTTCATAAACTATTTGTTGTTGAATTATTTTCTGTTTCCCTTGTAAGAATAGCTTCTTGGGGAGATCTTTTGAGACGTCAGCTTCTACACAAACGCGTGCTACGGAGGGACGTAGACCATCGGCAGTGGCTACGTTGAGTTTAATGGGGTGACCTACCACTCGTGCAATCTCAAAAAGTGCTGCCTTTTGATGAAAATGTAGAGGCAAACCTTGAAAAGCTACCCAAATGGGAATGATCGGAGCATCTGCAGAAGGATGAAAGTCTATCGTCCATTTGGTTACGCGCATGGTGCAGCCAGCGATCGTCCATGACCGCTGGTAGAAACAACGGATGTAGTCTGGTTCATGGATAAAATTCAGCAGCACATGGGATTGATCCAAAAGTGTGATCTTTACGTCGGATTTAAACCCTATTCAATCAAATACTTCGCGGATAATCTTTAATGGTGGCCGGCCAAACTAAAAAGTGCCAACAAGAGATAACCGGTAAGGAGCGGCCAAAGCGTGTATTTCATCATCAGAGAAGGCGATCAAAGGATGACCTTTATGCTTGGAAATCGTCTTGGGTGATATGGGTGTCGGTGCTGGAGCAGAGTTTGCAACGACAGCGGCGAAAGAACGCGCGCCGCCGAGAGCGAGGGTACCTGCCCTTCTTCTCCGGCGATCTCGCCTGGTTGGCGGCGTAGCTGCCGTCGGCTATCTCCGCAGGCATCATCTCCCTCCCTCACTTCTTTTGGCATTCCTCTATCCCTATTTCTATCTCCGATTCCTCCCATGATGAACAACGATCCCGCTGCAGCGGCTCCACAAACAGCGCCCAATAGATCATTCGCATCCTTGTTTGCGTCCCCTGCATAGTGAATTCACCCTAAACCAGTCCAGAAATTCAAGGGCAGCCCCATGATTTCTTTCACAGATGAGGAAATTCAGTCACTTGCTGCACCATACCGCTTCACATTGGTTGGCACTTTTTGGTATGGCAGACCCCCCTTGCAACGATACGCGCCGCCAACGACAGAATCGGTTTTGCCGGACCAGTAAAGGTCGGCCTTTTAGATGCTACTCATATTGTCCTTCACTTTGATCTGGAGCAAGACTACACTAGATGCTTTATCCGACGAGGATGGATAATCTCCGGCAAACAAATACGCATCACAAAGTGGACACCAGATTATGACCCGGCAGTGGATGTGCCTATTGTGCATATATGGGTATCCTTTCCGGGCCTTCCAATCCACATGCATCGCAAAGATGCCATCTTTCAGATCGCGTCCATGCTTGGAGACCCTTTGAAACTTGATGCAGCCACATCGACATTAAACTGGCTCTCTGTGGCTCGAGTTTGTATTGAACTTGACGTGTCCAAGGAACTACCCCAACGTGTTTACATCCAGACATCAGCTAGAACAATCATGCAATCGGTTGAATATGAAGATCTTCCCTGCTATTGCTCCGCCTGCTATCGTTTAGGTCATGTGGTTGCGGACTGTGGTAAGCAAGTTGATCCTCCATCAGATGCTACGAAAGACGCGGTGGAGTCAAACCCTAAGCAAAACAAATCTGATAAAGCTAAAAAAAACGGTGGACTCCTAAAAAACCTGTTCCACCAGCTCTTGATCAGCAGCCGCCTATGAATGAACCAGTTCCAGCCTCGCCGGAAACGGCTATCACTCATGCGGTGTCAACGGTGCAAGACTTTTCTAGATTAAAAGGAATTGATGACTGTCTTCTAAGGGATCTCCCTGGGACATCCATATTGTTCTCACATTCTGATAATGAATGTGAGCCTTTGGACGATAATTTGCATGCAGAGCATGAAGAGCATGAAGGCCAGGCTATCGCCAGTCTAATAGAAGCAACGTATGTGGATGCACGCTCTGCGGAACACCCACACAATGAAGAAGTAGCAATGGCACAAGCAGGCGATGACCCCTATTCACACAACCCTAATCATGGGCCACGTATATTACGGCGGAATCCCCCACGTCTCCTCGCTTAACCAGGTTACGCGCAACGCACCTCTCTAACTCTTTTGATGTTTTGTCTCAATGAAGATATTGTTGTGGAATGTACGTGGAATACGTAGCTCTTTGCATCGTCTACTTTCACTAGTTCATAAACATAACGTATACATTCTTGTAGTTATTGAGCCAAAGTTGCGTCCAAGTGCCTTGACATCTTATCAACTGCAACTTGGTTTTACTAAAGCTATATTTGCTTGTCATGATCAAATTTGGATTTTCTGGAAGGATGCACTTCTCAAGCTGGAAGGAGAGCAGCCTGGACACCAACATCATTCTATTCAGTATCGTTGGCTGGCCACGGGAGATTGGCTTTGGCTGACTGGTGTATATGGTCGGCACTCAATGCTACAACGACGCATATTGTGGGATGAATTAGGTCAATTTTATGAGTCAAGCACACTCCCATGGCTTGTTGGTGGAGATTTTAATACCTTCAGAACATTAGATGAACACCGAGGCAGATCGCATCCATCAATACGCACGCTACAAGATTTCAACGATTTCATACAGCGATGTTAGTTACAAGAAATATCATTCCAAGGCTCTTGTTACACATGGTCAGACGGAAGAGGCTTGGGGCGCGTATGGAGGCGTCTTGACCGTTTTCTATGCTCACCTTCATTTTCAAAGATTTTTTCTTACACCAAAGTTCAACATCTTTCAAGAGCTACGTCGGATCATGCGCCTTTGCTTTTAATATGTGATTCGGATGACCCACGTATCCCATCCCTATTTCGATACCTAGATGTGTGGACCACACATGCAGATTTTGATGATTACGTTACTCACAAATGGCAATCTTATCCCACAGTAGGGGGAATGTGGGGCTTTAATCGCAAGCTATCATACCTTCGCAAGGATTTAAAGCAGTGGAATAGAGACACCTTTGGAAACATATTTGATGCCGTCTCCCATGCAGAAACAGAAGCCAAAATGGTGGAGCATCTTTATGACAGTAGCCTTACCGATTCCAATCGTCAGCTATATCACCAGAAAGTGGCAGAACTACGTCTTGCGCAGAAACGTTCCTTTCTTTATTAAAAGCAGAAGGCCAATGTGAAGTGGTTAAAAGATGGAGATGCGAACACCTCTTTCTTCCACCAAACAGTCAAACAAAAGCGCTGCCACCAGCTCATTCGCAGCATCAAGAAAATGGATGGTATTGAGCTCATCCAGCCGGCAGATATCAAGGATGAAGCAATTCGATTTTTCACAAATCTTTACACCGACGAGCCAGTAGCGAACTGTGACTCAATCCTACAGTATATACCATCCCTTATCACAGCGGATGACAACAGTGCCTTGAAGGTAATTCCTCTGCTAACCGAAGTTAAGGCAGCAGTTTGGGATCTCAGCCCCTCAAGCGCTGCAGGTCCGGATGGCTATCCAGGATCTTTTTATCGACACTTTTGGCACTTGATACGGAACGACGTGCACAAAGCAGTACAAGAATTTTACTTGGGTGTTCGTATGCCCAAGGCCGTTGCAGCAGCCTCCATCATACTAATTCCGAAGGTAAACAATCCCCAAACGTTTGCAGACTATCGTCCCATATGTCTTACTAATTTCATTTCCAAGGTCATCACGCGTTTGTTAGCGACACGGCTGGGCAACATCTTGCCAAAATTAATCTCTCCGGAACAAGCTGGCTTCATGAAGGGTAGAGATATCACAGAACAAGTGTTATTAGCGCAAGAGATGGTCCATGCCTTGGATAAACGGACAAGGGGTGGACAGGTTATTATTAAGTTGGATATGGCCAAGGCGTTTGACCGTGTAAGCTGGAGGTATCTTCAACAGCTGCTTCAACGACTGGGTATGGATGACCGATTAGTCCGCATCATTATTAACAATTTGAGTGACACCAGATGCTCCATTCTACTAAATGGTTCTCTTACATAATGTTTCTCCGTTAGTAGAGGTGTTAAACAGGGGGACCCCTTATCGCCATTACTATTCATTCTATCATCCGAAGGATTTACTCGAGGGCTCAACTATCATGTACAGTCTGGAGGTATACATGGTTTCAAGGCAGGCCGGACGCCATGCGTTTCACATTTGGGTTTTGCCGATGATCTATTAATTTTTCTCAATGGCTCCCTGCGCAATTTAAGAAAGTTTCGCACCTTTCTAGACACATATCAACAAGCCTCAGGGCGAGTGGTCAATTATCATAAAAGCCAATATGTTGCCGGACAAGGGGTTTCGGTCACTGCATCAACCGCAGCCTTGGGCATGAGATCTACATCCCTACCAATCAAGTATTTGGGTTCTTTCTTGCATAAGGGGATAAACAAGGCCAGGTACTGTGCTACCCTCCTCAGCCACTTTGACGTCAAACTAACTTCATGGTCGACTACCTTCTTATCTATGGCGGGAAGGCTTATACTCATCAAACATGTGCTCAATACTTTGCCTATACATCTAATAGCTAGCTCTAGACTTCCAAAAGGGGTAATTCACTGTTTAAGTCGCAAAATGGCTTCCTTCCTTTGGAAAGGACAACATCAATGGCAGTCTTGGTCTTTAGTATGTCGGCCAGTGGAATATGGCGGCCTTGGAATTCGGCATCTCTTGCACATTCAAAAAGCATACGATTGTCACATATGGTGGAAATATTTCCACTCCAGTACATTGTGGGCAAAATTCTGTAAAACAAAATATGGTCGTCGTCTGTCAGTTTCTTCGCATATATATGACTCTCCAACATGGAAACGCATCTGTAAAATAAATACATACATGGAGATGCATACTCACACCTCCAATAATTTGTTACATTGGACGCCAAATGCACATGGTCAATTCTCCATTCGTTCTGCCTACTCATTGATAGCTCCTCATGAAGAATCAAAGTTAGAGCCAAGATACATTTGGTGGAAGACCACGCACTGACAGCAAAAAAATTTTTTGTGGAAACTTTGGTATCATTCGCTCCCAATGGTGGATAACTTTCGTAGATGGATGGTGGTTTACCCTTCGCAATGTGTCTTTTGTAGACGCGATCATGATAGACAAGACCATGTGTTCTTACATTGCGTTTCCATTCGGCCTCTTTGGGTGGATATCTCTATTATATTCTCTAGGCCCATGCCGCGATCCTCCACCATCAAGGCTCACCTCCTCCGTTGGTGGCGTACGTCATCTCAAGCTACAATGGCGGGTCAACTAAGGTCAATTGTTCCATCTCTAGTAGTGTGGGAAATTTGGAAAATGTATGCAGCATGTAGATTTGTGGAAGAAAACTTTGCTTATGAGAGGTTGTATACACGGATCAAAGACTCGATCTACACATGGTGTTCATCTATTAATGGGAAAAGATTTGCGCAGGCAATTCCGCAGCTCATTGCTCAGCGATTCTCGCCACCATTGCGCATGCAGAGACTATCGGTAATTAAGTGGCATTGTCCCCCGCCTGGAAGATTTAAACTAAACGTTGATGCTGCCATAGGGAAACATATGTCGGCAGGAGCCGTAATTTTGCGAACAGACCAGGGAGTGTTCCAGTCAGCAATATGCTTTCCTTTGCCTTCCTTACAGCCTCTACGGGCAGAAATACACGCTATGACAATCCCATTAATGTTCTTTACACAACAGTATGATGGCCTAGTGGTGGAAACAGACTGTCAAAATCTCATCAAACTGCTATCCACCAATCGTCAGCTCACAGGCTCCTTGGCACTAGACATCACTCGTGCGTCACACTTCCTCAGTCTAAACGGCTCTACTATTCAATTCTGTCCACGTGAAGCAAATTTAGCAGCGCATCGGCTCGCCAGATATGGATATTCATCAGCAGGAATGACAGTATACAGCACATCTCAACAACTACCCGGTGAAGTACGTGGAGCAATACTGATGGATCACCAGCTGCCTACGTTCAGAGCTTGATACATGACATATAACTCTTCATGCTATTGTCTGTGTTTCATGGCACAGACAACATGGATGCGTACTCTTTACTGGTTTTTCTTATGTATGCTTGTTAGCCTGGGTGTTAATCATTGCTACACTCATTATTGTTTGTCTCTGCTGACGGTGCTCGGTTGGACCTGGTGGACAACTACTGACGCTTCGGAGGGTGAATCATTCACGGCTCATTCCAAGTCAACAACTTCTTTTCCCAGTAGCGTAAATCTATGGGTGTCGTCTTGGTTTCGTTTAGAGCCAAGACGACTTCGATACATGCGGTTGGCACATTCAATTGGCATGTCAGAAGACGGAGGCATTATACCTTTATCAACGCACATTTCACATATCCAGCAATGACGTGAGAGCAATTTCAACACAAACACAGGCGGCTCAGGGATTCTCCCCAGCATTCTCTTATTTATTTTCATTTGCATCAATGTACGACGTTTTTCCCAGACATATAAATATGTATGCTTTTTCCTTCGCCAAGGTTTTATCCACAAGGGTGGTTTTACTTGGCAAGGTTTTAATGCGGCATATCATATATGACTGGAGACACGTCATCATTAGCGATTTGTATCACTTATTTTCATACTCTGACTTTTGTAATATGGTTTTCCTCCGCCACAAGTGAGGTATTCAATAAAATCAAAACTTTCGGAAAAAAAAAATATATATGTGTATGCGTTTAGCTAACATTCACATACTTCTGAAGATGGCTTCAAAATTGTTGGCTATCGTAATGTTGCTTTTCGTTGTTGAATCTGGGGTCATGGTGAACGGCGGCATAGTGGTAAGAATTCCACATTGTGATGAACCAAATGATTGCACTGAGTATTGCATTAAGCATTTGCCCAATAGGAATATCCGCATTTTGTGCGAGAATCACTTGTGCTTGTGCGAACCATTTCGAGGAGGGGTCCAGAATAAGAAGAATGCACCACATAGTTTAATTATTAATAATCATAACGTTTAGTGAAATTGTTTTCTCTTTTACTTCTTGCTATTTAAACAAATAGTATTATATTTTGTGTAAAAAAACAAAAAACAAAAAATTAAATATATATATATATATGCGTTTAGCTACATTACCAATAAAATACCTTGGTTCTTTTCTTTATAAGGGCATTAACCGAGCAAGCTATAGTGTAACTTTACTTAATCGTTTTGATGACAAGTTGAATGCCTGGTCTTCTAAGCTTCTTTCTATGGCTGGACACTTGGTCCTTATTCGGCATGTTTTATGTTCTATGCCCACTCATATCATTGCTAGCTCTCGACTCCCGAAGAGTGTTCTCATTCCTTAAATAGAAGGATGTCCAACTTTTTGTGGAATGCCCATCATCATAGGATTTCTTGGGATCGAATGTGTCAATCAATAGAGGCAGGGGGGTTAGGTATTCGTAGACTATCGATGGTGCAACATGCATATGATTTTTTACTTTGGTGGAAGTATCATCAGTCCACCTCACTTTGGGCAGACTATAGCCGGGCAAAATATGATAGAGTGTATGCGCATATTTATGACTCGGCAGTTTAGAAACGTCTCTGCAGCATCCATGCTTATATGGTCCTGGAGGTTGAATGTGTTGCGGACGGAATTAACTGGACAGCTGATTCTTCAGGTCAGTTTACACTAAAATCAGCCTATACTTTGCTATCCATGGTATCATCTTCATTTGTATATCCACGATATGTATGGTGGCCGGGATGTCGTATGTTTCTTTGGAATCTTTGGACGCGTTTGCTGCCAGTGGTGGATAATATGTGTTCTTGGCTCTCGGCTTTTCCATCCCAGTGTGCTTTTTGCAGGATACATTATGATAGGCAGGGCCATATTTTCCTGCATTGTCTGCCAATACGATCTTTTTGGCAGGAGATGTCCATTATGTTCACCAGACCAATGCCTCGTCAGTCGACTATTTATGCATATTTACTTCGTTGGTGGCGTGCATCTGCTGCTACATCTATGCGCGGCCAATTGCATGTCATTGTCCCTTTGCTTATTGTATGGGCTATTTGGAAGGAACATGCTGCCATAAGATTTGGCGACAAAAATTTTTCTTATAGCCGTTTGTTTGAGATAGTTCGCACCCACACATATTCACTTGGTGTGCTGGCACACAGGCCTGCAAATTCTCGCAGCTATACCTCGCTTGATATCTCGACACTTTTCTCCCCCACTGAGGATAAGGCGACTTCGTTTGATACGTTGGAAGCTTGCACCGTCTGGCAGGTTCAAGTTGAATGTGGATGCTGCGACAGGTCGGTTTAATGACTCGGCCTGAGCTGTTCTGCAGAATGCGTAAGGAAGTTTTATTTCGGCCATCTGTTTCACATTGCCTGCTGTGACCCTATTGCGTGCTGAATTATTAGCTTGATGCATGCATTACTCTTTTACGCCAGGGATTATGATCACCTCATACTAGAGACGGATTGTCGTATGCTGCTTCTATACATGTCTTATCTATATTGATATATTGGCTCCTTACACATAGACCTTCGATGTGCCACAACATTTTTGTGTCTTAATGATTCGTTGCTGCAGTATTATCCTCGTGAAGCAAATACCGCAGCCCATACATTATCACAGCATGGCTTCCAATCGGCAGGTGTGACACTCTACACATCTTTATCTGCACTACCTTGTGAAGTCACTGAAGCACTAACGCTGGATGTTATTGTCCCTAATCTGCGGCCATGAGGTCCTTCATCTCCCAATGGGCTGGCCTTATCATCTGGTGGTTGCCTGCGTCGTTGATTGGCGCAGGCAACATTGGTATGTCGACTTTCTTTCTGCTTTATCTGTTTTGTTTCCTTTAGCTTGCACTCTCTATAGTTGCCTATGTCTGCTAGAATATATGCAGCGCCACTATGTTCACGGCCTACACTTTATTGGTTTCAGTGCTTGTACCTTGTGCTCTTTTGACCATTGCTTTTGTGTGGCATATACAGACGTCGAATCTTTTCAAATGGTGGTCTCCTCTTTGTGGCTGACTCTGCAAACTTTGCACTTGCGAACTTCTGGCCGGCTATTCATAAAGTTACCTGTGTTCTATTTGAATACAGGCAACGCCGGTATGTTCATGACCTACATTCCATTGATTTCGGTGCTTGTATATTATGCTAGTTTGACCATTGCTTTTGTGTGGCATACATGGGCGGCGGACGGTTACATCTTCGTGGTTGATCCGACACGTTATGCGGTTGGGATATGCTGGAGGTTTTTCCGCTGCAACACTTGTACGGCGTTAACATTACACGATAATTTAGTTTGTTGTATAGTTTATGTTATTCTTACACTTGCGTTTCATTTCCCGCATCATTTTTTATGCAGGTTTATGTATTCGTTTCATGTATTTTAGTGGGAGAGTCTCTCACAATATATATATAACCAGGGTATTCCTCCGTCACAAATGAAGGTATTTTAATAATAAAATCTAGACGGTACCGCCTGTCTTTCTATAAAAAACATATTTGGCCGCACATGTATGTATATAAATGTACTAGTTTTCTTGACGGAACTTGAATTGTAGAATTTATTATTATAGTTGACCTAACACAAATTTTTTTTGGGGGGTATGTTACACTATATATATATACATATAGTTTTCTGGTCTTCTTAACTATTATTCAAGCTTAGGTTTCTAAGACAGCTATATATATTATGCAGTCGCTGGATTTTTTTTGATCTCAAAATATTTTGTTACATGGTTATTATTATTTATTGAACGCACATTTATATGGTTGTGTAACGACCTATATTGGCGGTTACATAGAGTATATTTGAATAAATTTTCATCTAAGTATGTAGACATATAACACGTCTAGATTAATTTCAAAGACATTGTTACAAGGTGGTGATGAAGCATATACTTGGCATCTTTACAATATATAGTTAGAGACGTTCTTTTATTAAAATTTCAGATTATTTTGGTCTTCTAAATCTCTGAAAGACTGAGGTGGGACTTAGAGCAGTTGGTAAGTTTGATGCTTTGTGACTTAAAGGTCACGGATTCGAGATGCAGAAAAGCCTATTGCACAAAGTGTAGGATAAAACTGCATACGTCAGACCACGAAGCGATCCGGCCTCTCTCCGGACCTTATGTAAGCACGGGAGCTTATACAAAGAAGAAGACTTCAACTCTTATCTTCTCAAATTTGTTATAGAATCAAATCAAGTAGTTGTTAGCTTTTTAGAAGCTTCCAATGCCAAAAGTTTTAGAATCAAACTCTTGTCCCCGACCAAAGGGTATACTCCAAGGCAACTTGATTTATCATTGGCGCAGTTTATTTCACTTAAACAATAATTTTTAATCGAGGAGTCAGTTAAGAAAAAATATAATGGATTGACAGAATATATAAATAAAGTTATGTATTATTGGCTAATGAAATTAAAATGTTCAGTTAATAAAATTGAATCCATAATTATTAATTGTATCAACTTAAGTTTTAGTTTAAGTCATCTTGTATTAGAGTCATTTGTTCTCTGAAAAAGAGAAGTATGAATTAGTCTAATCTTAGCGTACAATGCTAGATGAATTGCGTATTCCATTGCTGAAGTTAGCTAAATCTCATTATGTTATAATGTCAACAACTAAGTCGTTAGTTGCAAGTCAATCTGACATTCACAAATATATATATAGATATATATAGACACACATATTTACATATATATATTTGTAGTTTTCTGGTAATCTTATATACCTATATTACCCATAATTACTAGGAAACTACAAATATATTATTAATCTAGCTTAACAATATGTTTGTTGTTTCCTAGTAATTATGAGTAGTATAGGTAAGGTTATAAAAAGGATGCCTTGCTTTTATATAGTTTCCTAGTAACTACATATATATACACATATATATATATACACACATATATATGCGTATGTTTTATATATTTATGTCTACATATGTGCTCTGTTGCGAAACTGATTTTCATCACAAGTTTTGTTAGGTGTGTGAAGTTTCAACAGAAGGAACAAAAAGAAAAGAACATTTCTTTGGTATAAGAGATGTTGAAGGCATGCTTTCGCTTGCTGGGTCAATTTCCGATACATTCCTCAAATACGTCGTTAAACTCTAGTCGTAGCTTCTGTTAAACTGTCGATTCCAAAATTAGATACTGTGTGTTCATATGAAATTAAACAATAGCCGATCTGATGAGGTCATGACAGGTCGGATCGGTCCTTCAAGTCAGATCGGTCGAAGCAGCGCAAGCCAGTTCAAGGCGTCAGCCGACTAGCCGAGCTCAGCACAAAAGTGAGCTTAGCACAGCAGCACTGCAGATCAGTAGTGATGCGCTCACATCAGCTCAGCAGTTCAACTTAGCAGACAAGCCAAGGTGAGTCCAAGACTCTGTCCTGAAGACGTATTGCTCCGGTATACTGGGGCCAACCAGAGGTAGCAACTCTCTCCCAGGATACAGCGGGTAACAGTTCAGACGAGCGACACTACAGCGTATGAACTCAATGAACCGTAGAGTGTTCTGACTCCTCGAACAACTAGAAAAAAATGCTGAAAGATTGAATGCAGAGAAGAGGATGATGTGCATAGGAGAAGAGAAGACTGATCACCACAGAGGTCTGCTCGGCCTGCTATTTACAGGAAAAAAACCAAGGTCGAATGGTTAATTTCCAGTTAAACTACAGTCGTCAGATCAGATGGTTTGAGACTGCCATGGTTAGATAAAAAAAAAGTGCTGCCAGTTTAAACTACAGCTGCTCACGATCAGGTCTGTCCGTCGGTTTGGTTAAGCTTAACCATATTTCAAATTTTGTTTGGTTAAGCTTAACCATATTTCAAATTGCAGCTCTAACCACCTGGGAGAAATTTAATTTTAAATAAACTTTCTCCAAAAAGATAGGAACCGACCCAGAACCTGGAACCCGAGTCCAAGCATGATCCGATTCGAGCCTATTTCTACTTATTTTACTCTTACTTTGAGCATTAATTTCTCATTCATCCGATATTGTAATCGAGTGATTTCAAAGTCTAAAATTATCTACTCGTTACGTAGATAATTAAAGATTCATTAGTTTCTACTTGTCATTAATTAAAACTAATTATAGTTAAGCTCAAAAATGTTGCTAACCAAAGTATGCAACTTGGACAAATTCAATTCCTTCAATTTTCTCCAACAATCCCCCACATGAATGGAAATTAATGCAAATGCAAATGCAGACTCTAACGAGAAGTCAGACAAGAAAATGTTGCATCAGAAAGGGTAGCTTTTGGCTTTAAACCTTCCATACCGATGTACTGTCGGATCCACTCGGCTAATTAGTGACTTGATGTCTTGAACTAGTCAGCCTTTACTGTGAACCTAGACAACAGCACCCACACGACATTTCCTTTAGCACCCTTTGGTTTCTCATGGTTATGTTCATTTTTGCCATAAACAGCCTGGTTTCAAAAAGTGTTTTGGAGAATTCTTGCATAATAGAACTCTCATAGAAGCAGCCTCACTTCACACTTACATAGGTGTTTCCTATAGAGAGTATTCTTCAATACTCCACTTGATATATCAGGATATAGGAAACTTTAAATGCATAGGTTTACCCTAACTCTTTCTGCAGACATCATTTTTATTTAACAGAATGAGTAAGTGCTTTACTGAAACTTCATAACTTAGTTGTCCCATTGAACCAAGATTCTGAGATCTCCAGTCAACAAGGTTGGGTTACCGTTACAAAGGTTCTTGCATTGTAAGCTTTAGTCCCTTTTCGTTCGTCAAATTTGACATCTGATCTCTAGGCAAACCTTTTGTAAGCGAATCCATAAGATTCTCCTTTGATTTTATATAATCAATGGAAATCACGCCATTAGAGATCAACTGTTTAATGTTGTTGTGTCTCCGACATATGTGTCGAGACTTACCATTATATATGCTACTTTGAACTCGTCCTATAGCTGACTAACTATCACAGTGCATGCTGATAGGAGTGGTTGGTTGGCTTAAGACTGCATGGAACATCCTAATAGGAAATTTCGAAGTCATTCAGCCTCTTCCTCAGCTTTATCTAGTGCTATAAACTCAGCTTCTATAGTGGAACAAGCTATGCATGTTTGCTTTGTATATTTCCACGACACAACATCTCCACCAACCATGAATAAATATTCACTGGTGGACTTAGAGTCTTTACTATTAGATATCCAGTTGACATCACAATAGCCTTCTAACACTGCTAGATATCTTGTGCAATGTAACCCAAGGTTCATTGAATATTTCAGGTACCTCATCACTCTATTTAGAGCTTTTCAGTGATCATCGCTTCGAGCACTAGTAAACCTGCTCAGTTTGTTTACAAAGCATGCTAAGTCTAGTCTTGTACAGTTTGTTATGTACATCAGACTTACAATTACTTGTGAGTACTCCAGTTGAGCTATTGGCTCGCCTCGGTTCTTCCTTAAGTGTATACTTAAGTCAAATGGAGTCTTTACTGGTTTTACATCAAACATATTGAATCATTTTCGAATAGATTCAATATAGTGAATTTGTGATAAACGAGTCATTCGGCTATCCTGGAAATTTTAATTCCTAGAATAACGTTGGCAATTCCCATATCCTTCATGTCGAAGTTTCGCGTCAACATCTTCTTTGTACTTATGATGATATCATGAGTACGGCCCATGATTAGCATGTCATCTACATAGAGACATACTATTACATAGGCAGTTGGCATGTTCTTGATGTAGACACACTTGTCAGATTCGTTGATCTTGAAACTATTAGACATCATCGCTTGAACAAATTTCAAGTGCCACTATTTAGTTGTTTGCTTAAGTCCGTATAAGGACTTTACAAGTCTACAAACTTTCTTCTCTTGTCCTGGAACAGCGAACCCTTCGGGTTGTTCCATATAAATTTCTTCCTCCAACTCACCATTCAGAAAAGATGTCTTCACATCCATTTGATGGATTTCTAAGTTATAGACAACAATAATTGCAACTAGCGCCCTTATAGAAGTGATTCTAGTTACTAGTGAGTAGGTGTCAAAAAAGTCAAAGCCTTCCTTCTGTCGATAGCCTTTAGCTATCAACTAGGCCTTTTACTTCTCGACAGACACATCCACTTTCAGTTTTTTCTTGAAAATCCACTTGCACCCGAGTGGTTTACTTCCTGGAGAAAGGTTAACCAGCTCCCAAGTGTGATTTTGAAGAATAAAATCTTTCTCGCTGTTTATTGCCTCTTTCCACATAAGAGGCTTCTAGAGTTGACATTGCCTCAGAGAAAGTTCTTGGCTCGTTTTCTACCATATAGGTTAGAAAATATGGTCCAGAGGATGTTGGTATTGTGGCTCGCTTGATTTGACGCCGTTCCTCAGTTCTTGAGGGGTCGTCTCACGCATTGGCTTACCAGTATTTGTTTCTTCATTGTTTTCGTCGTTCTTTGAAAAGATATTTTCAAAGAATACTACATTCCTTGACTCCATGACAACATTTTCATGTATGTCAGGAATGTCCGATTTGTCACCAAGAATCGATATGCAGTACTATTAGTCTTATATCCTATGAATATGCAGTCAATCGTTTTAGGCCCGATCCTTACTTGTCTTGGCTTAGGTACAACAACCTTTGCCAGACACCCTAACACTTTTAAATATTTGTAGCTAGGCCTATGTCTCTTCCAAAGTTCGTATGGGGTCTTATCCATCCTTTTGTATGGAATTCTATTTAAAATGACGTTAGCGGATAGAATTGCTTCCGCCCCCCCCCCACAAGTTCTGAGGTAAACGTGAACTTATCAACATAGCATTGATCATCTATTTTAGATTGCGGTTTTTGTGTTCAACAATACTACTCGATTAAGGTGAATAGGATGCAGTCGTTTGAGAACAATAACATGTTCTAAAGAGAATTCATTAATCGATGTAACATATTCGCCATATCTATCACTATGAATTGCTTTAATCTGTTTGCTAAGTTGATTCTCAACTTTATTTTTATAGTCTTTAAAAACATCATTGACCTCATCTTTGCTACTTAGCAAATAAACATAATAGTATCTAATGCAATCGTTGATAAAAGTGACAAAATACTTTTTACCACCTCTCATTTGCACAAACTTTAAATCACACACATCTGTATCAATTAAGTCAAAAAGTTCAGCGTTTCTTTCTATTGAAGGAATTGGCGCGTTTGTCATTTTTGCTTCAACACAAATTTTGCATTTTTTCCTTATTAAAATTCAATTTGGATAATAAGTCAAGATTAACCACTCTTGGGTACAATGGTAAGGACGTTGAACTTAAACATCCTATCAGACAAGTACCCTTTCCCTAAATACATACCATTCATTGAAAGAATAACTTTATTTGACTCTAAAACTATTCTAAACCCATGCATGACAAGTAGAGATCCAGAAACCAAGTTCTTCCAGATGTCGGGAACATGCGGCACATTCTGCAGAGTCAGATGCTTTCCTGAGATCAGCTTAAGAACAACTTTCCCTTCGCTTTCTATCTCTGATGAGGCAGAGTTTCCCACATATAGTTGTTTGATTTTCTGGGGCTTGTACTCTGAGAACATTGTCCTATTTGAGCAGACATATCTTGTGGCTCTAGTATCCAGCCACCAATCGTGTATGTGCCCCATGGAATTGAACTCTGAGACCAAATCACATAGATTCAGACCGTCTATGGCATCAATGACATTCTCTTTTGCCTTGGTTTTCTTCTTCTTAGGCTTGCGGCATTCACTCCTAACATGCACCTGAATGCCACAGTTGTAACACTTTCTCGTGAACTTCTTGGAGATCTGTTTGCCTTTATTGTTCACTCCAAGATGGCCTTTCTTTTTCTTTGCCTCTGCGACATGGGCTCTGTCATGACAAGAACTCAAATGCGGCTTTCTCTCTGATCTTCGATTATCCTCCTCTATGCGGAGTAGGACAATCAGATCTTCCATTGTCATTTAATTTCGTTTGTGCTTGAGATAGCTTCTAAATTCCCTCCACGAAAGAGGTAGCTTTTCAATCACTACCACCACTAGGAAAGATTCATCGAGCGACATGCCCTCTTCTTTCATTTCAGCTACCAACGTCTTTAGTTCCTCAATCTGAGAAACAACAGTTCATGAATCTGACATTCTAAAATCGAAGAATTCGCCGACAATAAACTTCTTTGCCCTGGCATCTTCCATGCATTATTTCTTATCTAAAGCCTTTCCTAATGACTTTGCAGTTTTATAAGTACAGTACAATCCATAAAGAGAATTGTCTAAACAACTCAGAATATGACTCAAACAAACATAATTGCTTTAAGATCAAGCTTCAGCCGCAAAGTTATTCTGCATATTCAGATTCTGGTCCTCAACAGGAACCACCACAGGAGGGTCCTCGGTCAACAATTTGGCCAATCCCTATGTGGTCAAGAAAAACAGCATCTTATGCTATCACCTCATGAAGAAAATTCCACCGAAATTCTCGGGATTCTCCATGTGAGCCACAGCAGGACCCGGTGCAGGAGCATTCAGAGGCACCCCAGCGTTAGGCGCCGGAACAACATTGTTTTGTCCGTCAGCGCCAAGATGCGCATCATTCACAGTGTTGAATGAGCTTGAGCTTTCATTCTCAATTTCAGTTCAATTCCTGTAGAGTGCAGAAACAAACAACTGAGAACCAAATGTTTTGAATAATAAAACCAGAAGGAGTATGAGAAAAGACAATACAAAATTTAAAAATACGTCTTAAGCTTGTTAAACTGTCAATTCAAAAATTTTGTACAATGTGCGCTCATGTGAAATAAAACAACAGCCGATCTGCCGAGCTCATAGAAGGTCGGATCGGTCCTTCAGGTCAGATCGGTCGAAGAAGCGCAATCTAGTTCGAGGCATCATCCGACCACCTGAGCTCAGCACAGCAGCCGAGATCAGCACAACAACACTAAAGATCAGCAGTGGTGCACTCACAGCAGCTCAACAGTTCAGCCGAGCAGACAACCAGAGGTGAGTCCAAGACTCTGCCCTTAAGACGTATTGCTCTGGTATACTTTGTCCAACCAGAGATGGCAATCGTCTCCCAGGATACAACGGACAACAGTTCAGACGAGCGACACTGCAGTGTATGAACTCAACAAACCTGTAGAGTGTTTTGACTTCTTGAACAACTTGAAAAAATGGTGAAAGATGGAATGCAGAGAAGAGGATGTTATGTAGAGGAGAAAGGAAGAAGACTGATCACCACAGAGGCCTGCTCGGCCTGCTATTTATAGGGAAAACCCGAGGTCGGGTGGTTAATTACCAGTTCAACCACAACCATCAGATCAGATGGTTTGAGATTGCCACCGTTAGATAAATAAACTGCTGTCAGTTTAAACTACAGCTGATCACGATCAAGTCTGCACGTTATTTTGGTTAAGCTTAACCATATTTCAAATTTAGTTCGGTCAAGCTTAACCGTATTTCAAATTGCAGCCTTAACCACTTGGGGAAATTTAAGTTTAAATAAACTTTCTTCAAAAAGATAGGAACCGACCCACAACCCGCTACCCGAGCCTGAGCCCCAACCGATTTCTGCTTATTTTATTCCTACTTTGAGCATTAATTTCACATCACTTGATATCGTAATTGAGTGATTTCAAAGCCTAAAATTATCTAGGTTGGTAAGGCATATATATATATATATATATATATATATATGTGTGTGTGTGTGTGTGTGTGTGTGTGTGTGTGTGTGTGTGTAATTTGGACTGTTATACAAAAAATAAAATTTCAGCACATAGAATGGCGATTCTTTTGCATGCGCTCCTGGTGATCAATGGCGGCAGGCGTAGCCGCTGTCGTTGATTTCATGTTTCTCTTCCGTTTTCTTTCTCATTATTACTACAAATTACTTTTTGGATCTTCATATCAATAAGGTTACAATTGTGATCGCTGCAATAGAGGACTTAGCAAAAATGCCAACCCCGCCGATCGCAGTACCAGACGCTGCGCTAAGCGTTCTTTTGTGTCTCTTTTTCTGTCTTCATCCTCGCCATCAATCGCATCAAAGACAATTCAAAAGTATAAAGGTAGTCCTATGATTGCCTTCATGGATGAAGAAGTCACTGCTCTGGCTGCGGCATACACGCTATCGCTAGTCGGTTCTTTTTGGTATAGCCGGCCTCCGCTTGCCACAATACGTTCAACCATGGAAAGCATAGGCTTCATTGGTATTGTACGTACTGGACTTTTGGATTCAACACATGTCTTACTTACTTTTACCCAAGAACAAGATTACCTGCGATGTTTTGCTAGACAAAGTTGGGTTATAGCAGGTAAATATATGCGAGTTACCAAGTGGACCCCTGACTATGATCCTAAATCTGATGTCCCAATTGTTCTTGTTTGTGTTTCTCTCCCGGGCTTGCCAATTCATTTTCATAAGCGGGAGGCATTATTTCAGATTATGCGTATGATAGGCACGCCAATGAAAATGGATAGTGCGACGACTGAGGCTATTCGGACGTCAGTTGGGAGAGTTTGCATGGAAATTGATGTATCGTAGGATCTACCTTCTCGTGTCTTTATACAGGTTTCAAATCGCTGTATTTCACAAGATGTGGTTTATGAAGATTTGTCGCTTTATTGTACCTCTTGCTCTCGGCTGGGACATAAGTCCGCTACATGTAGAAAGGATGAAACAGCAGATGATCACCACCAGAACTAGGCATCATTGACAGTGCCTAAACTGCCTATTCCAAGGGCTAAGAATAAACGTTGGACGCCAAAAAGAACACTTCCGAAAATGATTATCCAACAGGAGGATAAGGATAATAAACAATCTGCCAATGAGATGTTTCCTCAGCCTGTGCCAATACCATCATCTTCACAGTATTTCTCTCCTGATATAACTCGAATTGATTTCATTTCAGACTCTCAAGACATATCTCGGCTTCAAGGAATTGATGATACTATCTTTCATAATTTGCCTGCAAATCCTAATCTCACCTCTCATTCGGATAATGACACGGGAGCCTTTCCAGAAGCTGACAACACAGCTTTGTCGACTGAAACTGTGTCCTTTAGCATCTCTTCCGTTCACAAGATCGCGTGCGGCACTCTCCAACTCTTTTGATTATCTATGCAATGAAGATTTTGTTATGGAATGTTAGAGGGATTCGTACATCAGTGGATCGACTATTATCATTAACTTGGGGTCAACATGTTCACATACTTGTTGTGATTGAGCCTAAGGTTAGAGCTTCTTCCTTGTTGTTGTATCATTTAAAGCTGGGCTTCTCTCACGCTGTGTCTGTTAATAATGACAACATATGGATTTTTTGGCGAGATTCCTATTTTTGACTGGAAGGAGAACGTATTGGGATACAAAACCATTCCATGAGATTTTGCTGGCTACCCACAGGCCGTTCGTTCTGGCGTACATTTGTATACGGCTTACATACGGTCATGGCTAGACATCCTTTGTGGGCGGATCTCTGTGAGTTTCGGACAAATTTGGATATTCCCTGGCTGCTTGGTGGAGATTTCAATACTTTCTTAACATTTGATGAGCACAAGGGAAGATCTTCTCCTTCACTTCGATCATTACAGGATTTTAATGATTTTGTCGCTGATTGCTCACTTCAATCAATAAATTTTCAAGGTTCACTACATACTTGGTGTGATGGCAGAGGCTTAGGCTGCGTCTATCGGCGGTTAGATAGGTTTCTCTGTTCGTCGATTTTTTTGATTTATTTTCCTCAGTTCAATATTGCATCTTAATCGCGCCACATCAGACCATGTGCCGCTTTATTTAGAATGCCGTGAAGATGCAGCCATCAGTGCTGCTTTGTTCAGATATCTTGATGCTTGGACTACTCATCCGGATTTTATTGATTTTGTTACTCATCAGTGGCAAGTTTTTCCAACAGTGGGCGGAATGTGGGGCTTTTTTTCAAAATCAAGGAGGCTAAAGCATCGGCTGCGCCAATGGAATAAGGAGGTTTTTGGTAACATTTTTGATGCACTTGATGTAGCGGAATCTGAGGTGCTGCGATGTGAAAGAGCATATGGTTCCTCACCCACAGACACATTGCGCTAGTAATACCATCACAGTGTCACTTTGTTAAAACTTGTACAATCACAGGCGCTATTATTTTGGAAATAGAAAGCAAATGTTAAATAGGTTCGTGATGGAGATTCTAACACCAAATATTTCCATCAGCTGGTTAAGGGCCACCGCCGTAAACAAGCCATTCACCGGATAGTCCGTGAAGATGGCATTTGCTGTGATACTACTTCCGAAATAGAGCTTGCAGAAGTTCAATATTATGATAATTTAATTAAGTCTGATGTCACCTATCAGTATGAATCAATATTGCAGTATATCCCGTCTATAGTATCGGACGCAGACAATGACCAACTTCTAGCAATGCCTACCTTAACGGAAGTTAAACAGGCAGTCTGGGATCTTAGCCCCACTAGTGCCGCAGGTCCGGACGGATTTCCTGGATCGTTTTGTCGACTATTTTGGAATGTCATCCATCTGGATGTGCATAAGGCAGTTCAAGAATTCTTCTTGGGTGTTCATCCTCCGATCCACTTAGCAGCAGCCTTAATTACTCTCATTCCAAAAACGGCCAATCCACAATAATTTTCTGAGTTTCGACCCATCTGTCTCACTAATTTTATTGCAAAGGTAATTACACGCTTGATTTCCACAAGATTAGCAGATTTATTGTCCCAGTTAATTTTATAGGAGCAGATGGGCATCATGAAGGGCAGAGATATTACTGAGCAGATTTCGTTGGCTCAAGAAATGGTGCATGTATTAGACAGACCTGTCCGAGGTGGACATATTATTATCAAACTTGATATGGCAAAGGCATTTGATAGAGTTTGTTGGCCATATCTTCAGCAGCTTTTGCTTAAAATGGGCTTTCATTCGCATCTTGTACGCATTCTAATAAATAATTTGGCAGATACAAGATGCTCGATTTTAATCAATAGGAAACCGACTTGTTTTTTTGGTATCGCGAGGAGTGAAGCAAGGTGACCCGTTGTCCCCACTTCTATTTATCTTAGCATCTGAGGGATTCTCTCGCGGTTTAAATGCTCTTATGCAGACGGGGACATGTTATTGGATTTCAGGCAGGCCGGGTTCTGCGAGTTTCACATTTGGGATTTGCTGATGACCTGGTTATTTTCCTTAATGGCTCTATTCGGAATTTGTGTAGGTTTCAGCTTTTCTTGGAGGACTATCAGTAGGCTTCTGGGCAACTTGTTAATCTCCATAAGAGTCAAGTAGTGGTGAGTGCCGGAGTCTCAGGATCACAAGTATCTCAAGTGTTGGGTATGCGACTAGCTAGCCTGCCCATCAAGTATCTTGGTCTTATTTATACAAGGGTATCAATCGCGCTGAATACTGTGCTTCTCTTCTTGCACATTTTGATGCAAAGTTAAATTTTTGGTCTAAAAAACTACTTTTCGCGGTGGGCTGATTGACAATAATTAGACATGTTCTATGTTCCATGCCTACACATATAACCGCTAGTTCGAAATTGACGCAAAGTGTAATTGTGGCCCTTAACCGAAGGATGTCACGCTTCTTTTGGAATGATCGTCATTATTGGCATAAATGGGAGAATATTTGTAGACCTACACAATATGGCGGATTTGGAATTAGAAGTTTAAGCGTGGTTCAAAAATCCTATGATTGTTTACTTTGGTGGAAATATCATACTGCAAACACTTTATGGGCGGAATATAGTCGCAGTAAATATGGGCAGGGGACAATACTCTACTCACATATTTATGATTCTCCTACATGGAAACGTATTAGCCATATACAGCAGTACATGTCTTCGGAAGTGCAGGAGGGATCAGATGGTCTTTTTTGGCGTGCAGATTCGCATGGACAATTCTCCTTGAAGTCGGTCTATAATTTTCTTGTTATGGATCTACTATTTTGGACTACACTCGATTTATATGGTGGTCGTGAACTCCTGCGGGTTATCGTATTTTCCTTTGGAAACTTTGGCTAAAATCATTACTTTTAGCTGACAATTTTCGGACATGGCAGATAATTTTCCCAACACAATGTGTGTTTTGTAAAATACATTCGGATTTACAAGATCACATTTTTCTGGGCTCTCCTTTAATACAGCCCTTATGGCAGGAGATATTCATCCTATTCTCTGGTCCGATGCCAGGTACTACGACTATAAAAGCATATTTATTGTTATGGTGGCAAACTTCTTCGAAACATAATATGCTTGGCCAATTAAGAGCGGTGGTTCCTTCTTTGGTGACGTGGGTTATATGGAAGGAGTATACAAGTATACGTTTTGGGGATGATTGTTTAGCGTACTAGAGATTGTTTGAACGTGTACCTGATCATATTTTTACGTGGTGTGCATCCACACAGGGATATAAGTTTTCGCAAACTATACCTCATTTAGTAACAAGAGATTTCTAGCCATTACTGCTTCCACTTCGTCCTAGGATAATTCGATGGTTTTTGCCCCCGTCAGGAAAGTTAAAGCTTAATATGGATACCTGCCGTACTGCGGCGGCAGCTGGGGCATTGCAGCGGGATTCTCGAGGTGATTTAGTTTCTGCTATTGCCTTTGCCTTGCCAGCATCTCCGTCTTTACGAGCAGAGTTTTGTGCTATTCTATAAGCCCTCATTTTCTATGCTCGCGTCCATGACCAACTGCTCATAGAAATGGATTATCGACTATTGCTACGGTATCTCTCTACGTCCGAGCGCTATACGGGCTCAATGGCGGCGGATTTGCATCGCACAATACAAGTTCTGTGTCTTAATGCGGCTACCATATCTTATTGTCCACGGGAGGCCAACACAGCTTCACATGCATTATCTAGATATACATCTCTCCATGATTTGATATGTGAGGTGCGTGGAGCAAATCGATTGGATGCTACTACGCCAAATCTCCGACAATAAGATCATGTCTCCCATTGGGTTGGCACATCTATCAGATAGTTGCCTATGTCACCTTTGGCATAGGTAACGTTGGTATGGTTTACATCCTCTACATTTGGTTAACATCTGCATGTTTGCTTTTTGTTGGTTACTCACGTTTCATTTCATGTGTTTTGCGAGGCAAAATCTGCTGGGTTGTTCTCTCACACTTGCATTGCATCATCTCTTACATGGATATGATTGTCTTAACCTTGGATTGGCAATTTTCTTACATAGTTGTCTTTATCATTGGTTGGTATGGGCAACATGGGTACGTTTTTCTATAACCAGTTTTACTTGTTATTCGAACATATATGGCTCATCACACTTTATTCTTTTCCTTCGTAATTTTTTCCATTGAATGTGACTGAGAACTCATGGAATGCGTGGACCAGGCATAGGCAGATCCACTGCGGAATTATCCATGGCTATGTTTACAAATGGTTTGCCTGTATTCGTTATGAATGCAAGCAACGTCGGTATGATCTTCGTTACTTGCATATTCCTAACATGAATATTCATCTTGTTATATTAATATGGCTCATCATTTGGCATTTTCTATTGGCAAGCGATTGAAGGAGCGATGGAGTTATGAAAGACACAGCGACATTGGAAGACGGATTTCTATTGGACGCTACATTAGCTTTAACTTTGGATTTGTACAGTTTGTATTCTTTAGTCATCTAAATAATATTAGTCGTTTATGTTATGCAGGATTACATGTATATTTTCTGGCATTACGTTTATTTTTCATAGGAGAGTCTCTTAAAACATATGTAACCACGTTATTCCTCCTCCACAAGTGTGGGTATTATATTAATAAAATCACCGGACGGTGCTTCCTGTCTTTCATTAAAAAAATAATTTGGACTGTTATGCCAAGTAGGTGAGTCTGTCCAGCTCAGCTGTATATATCTTGTTCTTGCTGCTCATTCACTATTTTGCGAAAGCAACCATTCATATATAAAGACAGCCATCCATGAGTTGGTAAATTTCAAATTAATGAACTGTAAGAAATTGTATAATGAAATTATGCATGCTATGTTTTTCATTTCTCTGTTACTGAGATGATATATCCAGATCAATGAACTTTACAAAATTGTATCCTAAAATTACGTAGCCATGTTTTATGAGTTGGTAAATTCCATATCAACGGACTTTACAAAATTGTATTCTAAAATAATTCCGTATCGCCTATACACTAGGCAATAACAGCTATCTGTTTACAAAGGTACTCACTTGGACTGATGGAAAACAATTGTGTGACAAAAACAAAAAAAAGTGCAAGTGTCGTAAAAGATTGACAAGATAATCATATAATATACATTGACGGAGAAAGGGGAAAAAATTCACAAAACGATACTAAATTAGATCAAGTTATACATGAATGGGGTTGAATAGATTGTCATAGATTTTGAAAACTAATTGTCAGTCACAGTATTAAACATTTGGTGATCAAACAAGACACCGTCAATAGATCAAGATAAAGCTCCACATAAAAGGATATGATATGTTAATATAATCGAATACGTAAACTTCTTTACAATTTCAACGTACTCAACTAGAGGACTGTCTTGATGATTGGAAGATTTGTGGTTCTGATCATAATATAAAACATAAAAACGTATACCAAAACTGTTGTTGCAGATGCTGCTGAAATTCATCAAACTCAAGACACACAAAAGAAGCACAATCCGGAAAAGTAGCACCAATTGCGCAACATCCGTTGGATAATCTTGAAATCAAAGGCCAGGATGATTAAATGATGGGTTGGCAAGTCAGTTACGGGCAGTTACTAAAAGCCACACAGGTGATCCCCAAAAATGCGGATGTTGATGACGCCGGAGAAGCATGGTGAAGTCGGAGAAGAAAGGAGGAAAGGCGGCAAAAGATTTAAATGAGTGAAATGACTTTTATACCCTTAATGATGTAATAGAATCAGTTGTAAAGAAAGGGTAGCATAGTAATTTCAGTCTATTCTCCTTCCCTCCTTATTCGTTTGTATAAATATGGTCGGGTACCATCAATTTAACCCGATAGAATGAGAGTGAAATTCTTCCTTCATCTTTGCTCCATTTTTCTCCAAGTTATATGATTTTGAATCCTTATTTCCTAAAATGTTGATTGTTTGAGTCAATTTATTATGGTATCAGAGCTTTTCGCTTTGATTGTTGGATCTGCATTTGAAGTTGTTCTTCCTTTTTTTGTAAGCTTCATGTGTAAGTAATGGCAAATAATGCGAGAAATGGTGCTCAAGCAGCAGAGAATCCACTTACCAATCCTTATTATCTCCATTCAAATGATAGTCCAGCAATAATTCTTGCTCAACCTTATCTGAATTCTCACAATTATCATTTATGGAGTAGAGTTTTATCTATGGCCTTGATTGTGAAAAATAAAATAGGCTTCATTGATGGTACAATCACATCTCCCAATCCTAATGATCCTCAGTATCATTCTTGGAGGCAAGTTAATTTCGTGATTCACTCATGGATCATGAACAGCGTGTCCTCTTCTATAGCTCAGAGTGTGATGTGGTATGAAAGTACAGCCAAGGTATGGAGTGATCTTAAATAAAGATATGGAAGCTGTGATCCCTTCAGACTTTCTGTTTTGCCTGAAAACTTCTATAGTATAAGACAAGAGTCAGATTCTCTTAGTGATTATTTCACCAACCTTAAGGTTGTGTGGGAGGATATAATGTCTGTAAGGCCCATCCCAAGGTATACCTATTGTGCGTGTATATCTGAAGTTACTGCTAATGTTCGTGCTTATGTGGAGAGTGACTATGTAATTAAGTTCGTGAAAGGTTCAAAAGATTATTATGATCTAATAAAATCCCAAGTGTTTGTCATGACACCCTTACCCAATATAGATATTATGTTCTCCATGGCCTTAAAATACGAAAGGAAGTTAAATGGTAATGGTCCTCATGGATCATTTACTAACAATCCTGCTGCTTTAATGGTTGATAATAGTAATTGTGTAAGTGTTAGTGCTAATGCTTTTGCAATTCTAGGAGGAGGCAATGGTTATAGAAGAGGAAGTGGGAGATTTTTCCCTAATGGATCAAGGAGACCGCAGTGCACTCATTGTGGCATGGTTGGACACTTGGAGCAGAGGTGCTATAGAAAACATGGATTTCCTCCAGGATTCAAACCAAAGGCCAACTTGTCAGAAGTGTATGATGCAGTGTTTGATTCACAACAGTCTGATCAGAATGAATAAGCATGTCAGGCTCCACTTCTCACTCAGGAGCAAACTTAGAGGTTATTGTTGTTGTTGAGTGTCAAAGATCCTAGCAGTCTGCTATGGCTCCTGTGTAGTTTGCTGGAACCCAAGGAGCAGTGATGTGTGTCTTGTCTGGTAATGAACTAGGTAATAGTTGCACTGATAGTTTGAACATATGGATTCTAGAATCAGAAGCTACTGACCATATTGCATAAAGTCTAAATCTATTTCATTCTTATCAATCTGTTCATGACATCTCTATTAAACTGCCAAACAAAACATCAGTGTCAGCTACACACATTGGTTCAGTCATCATCAATCCTTTTCTCATCATACACAATGTGCTATTTGTACCTAGTCTTGTTTACAATCTCCTTTCTCTTTAGTAAATTACTTTCCATGCCATCTGTACTCATTCAATTCTTGGGGACTTCTTGTGTCATTCAGAACCAAGTCCCACTAAAGACGCTTGGTTCAGCTAAGATGCATAAAGGCCTGTATTACTTACAAGGTGCTGGCAAGCAAGCTCTTACTCCGTCTCATCATTCTGAGTGCTTGTCAGCCGCTGTTAAACTTTCAAATTCACCCTATTTGTTGTGGCATTATACGCTAGGCCATGATTCTATGCCTAGAATAAAAGATGTACAAAAAATAGATGCTTCCATTACATTACCTAAATAGTAGCATCCATGTGATGTTTGCCCTTTGGCTAAAATGAAAAAAAAATCCATTTCTATTATATGATTCTGCAGCTAAGATGCCTTTTGATCTCATACATGTGGGATATATAGGGGCCTCACAAATACTCCACTATCTATGGTCAAAAATGCTTTCTCACCATAGTTGATGACTTTACTAGATACACCTTGCTGTACCTTCTTAAACAGAAATCAGAAACTTGACATGTTATTGAAAGTTTCTATCACTTTGTGCAGAAACAGTTCAGCAAACAGATTAAGGTTTTAAGATCAGACAATGGTCAAGAATTCAATATGCCTAAGTTCTACATAAGTAGGGGAATTATCCATCAAACTAGCTGTGTCAACACCCCTCAAAACAATGGGGTAGTTGAAAGGAAATGTCAGCACATACTCAATACAGCCAGAGCCCTGAAATTCCAGACTAATGTGTCCATTATCTATTGGGGTTTATGCAGCCAATATGTCATTTATATCATCAATATCCTGCCTACTCCATTACTTGACCATAAAAGTCCCTACCAGCTCTTGCTTCAAGTCATTCCTTCTTACCAGCATTTAAAAGTCTTTGGTTGCCTAGATTTTGCTGCAGACACTACAGCTCATAAATCCAAATTTGCACCTCGATCTATTCCTTCTATATATCTTGGTCTACCTCATAATGTCAAAGGCTATCTGATGCTAAATCTGAATACTAAAACCATATTCACCTTCAGAGATGTCCAGTTTTATGGACACACCTTTCCATTGGAAACTTCCTCTATTACTGGCCCTGCCAATGTCACATTTCCTGCTTCACCATCCACTAATGATATTGTTTCACATTCTCAGGGTATTGCATCTCAGAAACTTCATCTTCTAACCCTGCATATACTTCCAATACTATGAGCTTACACTCTTTGTGTTACACTCCCGTTATTTCAGATCATTCTGCTTTTGATTCCCCTGGTGACCACAGTCAAACACACCCTTGTACTGGAACTGAAATCTGTTTGCCTATGACACTTCCTACTTCTTCCCCACATGCAAGAATTAGGCGACCACCTAAATATCTTCAGGATTATTACTGTAACCTTCTGCATCAAGTTCCTTCTTTTAGTCACCTTGTTCTACTTTTTATCCTCTTGAGGCCTATATGTCTTTTGATGCATGATCTCCTGACCATAGAACATATGATCTCAGTATTAGTCCGCAACAGGAACCAACTTCTTATCATGAGGAAGCCAGCTCTTCTCAGGAACCAACTTCTTATCATGTGGAAGCCAGCTCTTCTCATTGGCAGAAAGCAATGCATTTGGAATTAGCTGTCTTGGAGGCTAATCATACTTGGTCCTTGGTTCCCCTACCACCAAGAAAGAAAGCCATTGGTTGTAAGTGGGTATATAAAATCAAGTATAATCCAGATGGCAGTATAGAGATGCATAAGACCCGACTAGTTGCAAAGGGCTACACTCAGCAGTTAGGAGTAGATTATACTGATACACTCTCCTGTTGCTAAGTTAACTACAGTTAGACTATTGTTAGCCATATCTTCCTTAAAACATTGGCATGTTCATCAACTTGATGTCAACAACGCCTTCCTCCATGGTGACCTTAGCCAAGAGATTTACATGCAGTTGCTTGAAGGACTTTCATCTGATGTTCCCAACACTGTTTGTAAATTACATAAGTCTCCTTGTGGTCTTATACATGTTAGCTGAGTGTGGAACACAAAGATCACTTCTTTTCTTATCTCTGAAGGGTACAATTAGTCCAGGAATGACTACACCATGTTCACCAAAGTTACTCCTGGTACCTTTCTGGTTCTACTCATATATGTGGATGACATTATAGTTGCTAGCGATTCTTTGTTTTAGATTACAGGCCTAAAGCAAATCCTTCATGATGCTTTCAAGATAAAGGATCTTGGCCCCTTGAAATACTTCCTGGGTATAGAAGTGGCTAGGTCACAGGGGAGATCATGATTTTCTTAGTTCTAAGCCTGCCAAATCACCTACGGAGCAGAATTTATAACTAACTCATAATGATTCTTAGCAGCTGTCAGAGATCTCAAGCTACAGGAGACTGGTTGGCAAGTTACTATACTTAACCATAACTAGACCTGATATTGTGTTTACAATCTAGCAGCTCAGTCAGTTAATTAATCAACCTACTGAATTACATCTTAAGGTAGCACGTAGACTATTGAGATACTTGAAAGGGACATCAGGTCAAGAAAGATTTTACCCAAATCAAGGCAAGCTAGAATTGCAGGGGTTTGCTGACTCAGGTTGGGGAGGGTGTGTTTAAAGCAGGAGGTCTATAACAGGATATTGTATGTTTCTGGGGGACTCCTTGATATCCTGGAAGGCCAAAAAGCAGACTACTGTTTCTAGGTCTTCATCAGAAGCTGAATACAGGGCTTTGACTTTAGCCATATGTGAAATACAATGGCTCTTATACTTGATGAAGGATTTGAGAATTGAACAAACGAAGTCTGTTGCGTTATTCTGCGATAATAAGAGTGCCATTTACATTGTTGAAAATCCTGTATTTCATGAAGTAGCACCAATTAAGCAGCATCCATTGGATCAAAGTTGAAATCAAAGGCCAGGATGATCAAATGGTTAGTTGGCAAGTCAGTTACGGGCAGTTACCAAAATCCACATAGGTGATCCTGAAAAATGCGGATGCTGATGACGTCGGAGAAGAAGGGTAAAGTCGGAGAAGAAAAGAGAAAAGGCGGCAAAGGATTTAAATGGGTGAAATGCCTTTTATACCCTTAATGATGTAATAGAATCAGTTGTAAAGAAAGGGTAGCACAATAATTTCAGTCTATTCTCCTTCCCTCCTTATTCGCTTGTATAAATAGGGTCGGGTACCATCAGTTTAACCCAATAAAATCAGAATGAGATTCTTCCTTCATCTTTGCTTCATTTTCTCCAAATTGTATGATTTCGAATCTTTTTTTCTGAAATGTTGATTGTTTGAGTCAATTTTATCAACTATAATACCATTATATACATATATACGTATATGCATGAGTATGTGTATGTTTTTTAAATACATATTTATGTAGAAATGTATCTGAAAAAAGGTCATTCCCGGTAAACTAGGCTCCCGCGTTTGTGTAGGGTCTACATCGCTTTTGCGATTTGATATACGCAGTCTTACCCTACACTTTATGCAATATCATGTTTCCGCGGCTGGAGCCCGTGACTTTAAGGTCACAAAGCATCACAAAGCACAAAGCTTGGGTTAGCTATATGTATAAAATATATCTGCCGTTGCGAAATTAAGTTTCATCAAAAAAGTTTGGTTAGCTATTTGCGGTTTCAACACAAAGAACTCATAAACTCAACATTTCTTTGGTATCCAAAAAATGTTGAAGCGCTTTGGCGAGTTGACTGCCAGACTATCCTGCTTTTTAATATTTATTAACTAATATTATTTTAAAATTAATTGACAAAATAACACCTTTGTTTTTGAAATATGAAATAAAAAAAATTCTCCCACCGTTAACATCGGAGACGAGAATGTGCAATGCATGTTTACAGCGGAGAAGCTGCATCATAAATGTTAGGTCCCTTAGAACACACTAGAAGGGGGGGTTGAATAGTGTGTTCACCAAGTATGGATATTTTGTGGCTATTTTTCGTTTTTGAGTGCAACCAATACTTGGATGTGTTCTTTAGAAAGAATAAAACTTGAAGGACAGAAAAGAACACAAGTATGTATAGAGGTTCAAGTCAAGAGACTCTACTCCTCTACCTTCTTGATGTTTCACAAGAAGGATTTTGAAATGGGGATTGTTATTTCTTTTGGGGGAAACAACAATCAAAACAAAATCAAGAAAATACAAAAAACTAGGCACCTTGCCTAGACCACAACCAAGAATTCTAACTCTTTGAAGTCTAGCCTCCAAAGATCTTCTTTGCCCTCAAAGAAATCTTGTAGGGAGAATAGTGCACCACACACTATCAACTAACCCTTCAAAGTCTAGAAAACTTAAACAAAGAGCACCCTTGCTCCTTGACCAACAATCTACCAAATCTCTCACAGAATAATCTCACCAAGAAGAAGACTCTTCTTCTTACAATAATCACTCTCAACAATAAAGTAAAGATGTACAAAGATTACAAATATTTTGAGAGCTTGAGCTTGAGAGAACTTGAGAGCTTGCAATGTGGAAAGTTGGAGAAGAAAAATGGAGGAAACCCTTGTTTTATCAACCTTCAAAATTCTTCCCGTTTGAAAGCCTCTGCACAGCCAATAATGGGATTTGGCAGCTTGTGATGGTACATCAGCATTCTTGGAGAACTTTTCTTGGCATGTAGCAACCATTTCAAAGAAGATCCAGAACCATGGCCAAGAATGGAAAACTGGCAACTCTGGGTGTGAGAGAAGACCTGCGAAAATAACACTAAAAGAGGAGGGTACAAAGAGTCAACTGGTTAGAAAATGAAGCACAAAGACATTTGTACCGTTGGTCACATGAAGCGCCTAAACTGTCTAAAGAACAGGCGTTCAATGTAACATGGAGCGCTTAATGTGAAAGAGAACTGGCGTTCGAAGTCACATCAAGCGCCTTATGTTGGCAACTGAATGCGTTCGAAGTCACATGAAGCGCCTCATGTAGCACTTCATGCTTGTTCGAACTAAAACTGACATTTTCTCAGAAAGAGACCTTGGGAAATCGTGTCCATTCAGAGAAAAGTACTTTTGACTTGGTGAAACACTTGAAGCGCCTAATGTAGCGTTCGAAGTGTTCGCACATTTCATCAGGGCACATGAAGCGCTTGATCTAGGCGTTCGAAGTGTACGCACATCCAGAAACTTCACATAAAGCGCCTAATGCAGGCGTTCGAAGTGTACTGGACTTCACCAAGGTACATTAAGCGCCTGAAGTGAGTGTTCAAAGTGCACTGACTTCAAACATACAACTTGAAGCGCCTAATCTAAAAATTCTGGTGCCAACCTTGTGCAAATCATCAAAACCAAATCATATTCTAACATTCTCCCTCTTTTTGATGATTTCACAATATGCGTTATTTTAATCTACTCCCCCTTAACATATGCTCCCCCTCACAAAGTGCATAATAACTTCTCAAGAAGCGAACCATATGACTCAAGATAAATTGACACAAGAGAAACATTATTATTAACAAGCTAACCATAGAAGAGAAAATATTTCAAACGACATCAGAGAAATATTTCAAACTACATCAAAAGGAAAGAAAGGTTTCTAGTCATCACAAGATAAACGGTTTGCAAGCAACAGAGAAAAACAAAAACAAGAACCAACTACATTCCACCGCCAGAGCCAGCACCACTTCCGCCAGGATGCTGCAAATCACCAAAACTGAAACGACTTGATGCATACTCTGCAAAGCCACCCATTTGTTGGCCACTTCCACCAGCATGTTCGACTCCACCAACACCACCAACACCAGTTCCTGTATCTCCAGCAGAAGCAGCAGCCGATTCTCCCCCTAAATCATCAAAATCAGGGGGAAAGGAGGCCCATGGCATTTCTCGAAGAAGAGCTGCTTTAAGAACGCCAAATCGATACTCATGGCGCGCATCTCTAAGCTGAAGGTGCTGAACAGATTGTTCCAGAGACTGGATGCGTGCAATCAGCTCAGCATTGGTACTGGTCCCATCACCGTCCTGAGGACCTTCGTCAACTTCATCAGCAAGGTCGGGAACAAGAGTACTCTTTCGGCGTTGAGAATCAACGGCTTGAGCGATATTTGAGTTATCGTAGTAGTCAGTGTTGGCAACGTCCGTGAGGGATTCGTCAGAAATTTCAATGCCTTTAGATTTAATCAGCATGGTTACGATGTTTGCAAAGGGCAAAGCTTTAGAGCCTTTCCTAAGCGCAGCCATCATAACCTCAACAAGAATCCAACCAAAATTTAACTGTTTCTCTTGCAGAATGCGGTAGGTAACATAGAAATCCATATTACTCGGATTTCTAGTTGCTTTCCCGTTCACACAGTAAGTAACGACAGAAAGTAAAATTCGATTTACTAAAGGCATGTTTTGAGTCTTTTTGGTAGGAAAGTATTGAAGGTGGAATTTGACATCTTGCTCACTGATGCCATATCGATCGCTCCAATCGAACACAGAAAAATCACTTAGGCCTTCATTTCTAACTCCTAAAATGGTACAGATTTCCTGAATTGAAAAGCTAAGAGGAGTACCATTTATGACGGTGTTTAAGAAGAAAGAGGAGTTTTCAGAAGCAGGGGTAATCCACATGTTGGCATAAAATTTGCGTGTAAGAGTTTTAGAGTAGGATTTCATGTCTAATCTAAGCCACATATGAGTCCATCCTTGTTTTTCAAGAAGAGCAATAACCTGGTTTGCATTGTGGGAAGCGGTAAAATCATCGATCTGAACCAGTTTTAACGGAGCCACTAGTCTGTTTTTGCCTTTCCATTCTTCATAAAGCAAGTGAGAGTAGAGAGAGAGATGAATTCCCATGGCCGTGTGATGAGGAGATTTTGTAACATCAGAATCTAGTTTGCGTTTCATCCATGGGAAGTTTTCCTTTGTGAGAGATTTTCGGATTTCTTTCAGTTCAGAGGGTTCTCTGATTCCGGCAGGTCTCTTCCTCCGGTGACCGGTGGGGACATTTTGTGAGGAACCAGCGGAGGCCATTTTAGAATGCGAAGGGTTTGAGTTTGAGAGAAGGATGATCAGGGAGGTGAGGAGGAATGATGAGGGCAGGGGAAATTTAAGGAGGATGGGGGAAGTTGAAGGGATTTGCAGGGAAGAGGAGTTAGGGAGTTGAAGAGGTTTCAGGACGTGGGAAAATGGGGAAAATGGGAGAGAGAAAAGGGAAGGGAAACGGCGGCAGGAGTTTATGATCATTGAATGGCGCGAAAACTGAAGAGACGGCGGAAATGACAGTGTAGGAATAGGGTTGAAGCGCCTCAAGTGACTTCGAACGACTTCATACAAACGGATGAAGCGCTTGAAGCCACATTGAACTGGTGTGGAAATCCAGATTAAGCGCTTAAAGTCACATCGAACGAGTGAACATTTTGGGATAAAGCGCTTGATGTCACTTTGAACGAGTGACATCCTTAACATCAGGCGCTTGATGGAACATCGAACGCCTTAACAGTTTGAGATGAAGCGCTTAATGTCCACTGATCTTGAAAATTTTTGAAATTTTCATGCTCAAAACTCAAGATGGTTTTATCAACCCATATTGAGCAACCCCAACCTACTTCTTATGGATAAAAATACATCGCTAGGCAAGGGTTTCGTGAAAATGTCCGCAAGTTGGTCATGTGTAGGAACAAATTCTACACTTACCAAGTTCTTTTGTACACAATCACGGATGAAATGATACCTCACTTCAATGTGCTTGGTCCGACTATGTTGGACGGGATTTTGTGCAATATTTATGGCGGACGTGTTATCACACAAAATTGGCACCTTTGAGAAGTGAATGTTATAATCATTTAACGTGTTAGTCATCCATAACAATTGTGCACAACACGAGGCGGCCGACACATATTCGGATTCCGCCGTAGAGAGAGACACACTGTTTTGTTTCTTGGAGAACCAAGAAACGAGACAATCTCCAAGAAACTGACAAGTTCCGGAAGTGCTCTTTCTATCAACTAGACTCCCGCATAATCGGAATCACAATAGCCTCTTAAATCAAAACATGCATTCTTAGGATAAAATAGACCAAATTTCAAAGTACTTCTAAGGTATCTAAGGATGCGTTTTACCGCAATAAAATGCATCTCCCTAGGATCACTTTGAAATCTAGCACATAAGCATACTGCATGTAGAATATCGGGTCTACTAGCCGTTAAATAAAGTAGACTACCTATAATGCCACGATACAAGGTTACCTCGACATGCTTTCCCTTTTCATCCTTGTCAAGCTTTGCACTTGTGCTCATAGGAGTGTTCACCTCTCTTCCTTCACCAAAGTTGTACTTTTTGAGCAAGTCTCTTGTGTATTTGGCTTGGGAAATGTACACACCATCCATGGTTTGCTTGATTTGTAATCCAAGGAAATAATTTAGCTCGCCCATCATACTCATCTCGAACTCACCTTGCATAAGACTAGCAAATTGCTCACAAAGACAATTGTTAGTAGCACCAAAAATAATATCATCAACATATACTTGGACAATTAAATGATTTCTACCTTGTTCTTTTATGAACAAAGTAGTGTCAACTTTACCTCTTGAAAAACCATTATTAAGAAGAAAAGTACTTAACCTCTCGTACCAAGCTCTTGGAGCTTGTTTGAGGCCGTAAAGAGCCTTTTTAAGTTTGAAGACATGATGTGGTGAATCATGACATTCAAACCCGGGAGGTTGTGCAACATACACTTCCTCTTGAATAACACCATTCAAGAACGCGGATTTAACATCCATTTGGTAAAGTGTAAAATCTCTATAACAAGCATATGCTAATAACATTCTAATAGCTTCAAGCCGTGCTACGGGTGCAAATGTCTCATCAAAATCAATACCTTCTTCTTGACGGTATCCTTGAGCAACTAACCTAGCCTTGTTTCTAGTGACATTACCTTGATCATCCATCTTGTTACGAAAAACCCATTTCGTACCAATAATAGGATGATCGTGTGGTTTGGGAACTAACTCCCAAACATCACTTCTTTCAAATTGGTTTAATTCTTCTTGCATAGCCAAGATCCAATTTTCATAAAGAAGTGCGTCTTTAATATTTTTAGGCTCTATAAGAGAGACAAATGCATTCTCTCTATATTGCCTTCGTGTGGTGATACCTCTATTTAAATCACCTATGACTAACTCTTGAGGGTGAGAACTTTTGTGCTTAAATGATCTAGGAAGATTGGATACATCACCTCCAACTTCCTCTTGATCATGTTCCGGAAGAGATGAACCTTCATCATTATCATGAACCTCATGTTCTGGAATGTGTGATGCATTTTCTACATTTTGTGAATCAACATGAGTAGAAGAGACATTTTTACTTGATTCACTAAGTTCATTTACACAAGGTGGAGGAGTGCCTTCAAGAGGTTCAACTCTCAAATCAACGAAGATGTTTCCATTTGGAGGATCATCAACGATCTCTCGTTGAGGAACAACCATAGGAACATCCTCAAGAATTTCTTCTTGAGGAGTCACATCTTCATCCTCTTCACAATCCTCATTAAGTTTAGGTTCATCACTAAGTGACTCATTAAACTTAACATGGATTGATTCTTCCACCTTTTGACTCCTTTTGTTGAAAACACGAAATGCTTTACTATTTGAGGCATAACCTAAAAAGATACCTTCATCCGCTTTGAGGTCAAGTTTGTCCAAAGTATCTTTGGTATTAAGTATAAAACACTTGCAACCAAAGACTTTGAAATACCCAATGTTGGGAACTTTTCCATTCCAAAGCTCATAGGGTGTCATATTTAGGTAAGGTCTCAAATAGACACGATTGATCACATGGCAAGCGGCATTAACCGCTTCGGCCCAAAAATACTTAGGCAAACCGAACTCATTCAACATTGCTCTACACATTTCTTGTAGAGTTCTATTCTTTCGTTCGGCCACACCATTTTGTTGAGGAGTTCTAGGTGCCGAAAGGTCATGAGAGTATCCTTTGGATACACAAAACCTTTCGAAATCACCATCGAACTCACCACCGCGATCACTACGGATGGTTTTGATGGTGTCACCCACATGATTTTCCAATCGTTTACTTAGACTTATAAACTCACTACATGCATCACTTTTCTTAGCAAGAAACATCACCCACGTATAACGAGTATAGTCATCTACTACCACGAAGGTGTAATGTTTACCACCCAAGCTTCTTGTTCCAACATCCCCATACAAATCCATATGAAGCAATTGTAGGGGCTTGGAGGTGGAAATATTTGTCTTGGGTTTGAAACTTGTTTTCACAAGTTTCGCCTTTTGACAAGTGTCACATAAGTCATTGTTTTCGAAACTCATTTTTGGAAGGCCTCGGACTTTATCGTTTTCGCAAATAAATTTAAATGTTTTGAAACATACATGTCCGAGACGTCTATGCCATAGTTGCGTCAAATCATTCTTAGCAACTAGACACGATACATTTTGAGAAACCAAGTCGTTGATGCTAACTTTGTAAATATTTTTGAAACGCAAAGCTTCAAATAAAATCTTTTCTTCCTTTTTCACAACACACTTTGTTTTCAAAAACGTTACCTCATAGTTAGCATCACAAAGTTGACTGACACTTATCAAGTTAAACTTAAGACCTACAACATATAAAACATCACTAAGAGAGAAGGAATCGTTACCCACAATACCATGTCCTTTGATTTGGCCTTTGCTACCGCCAAAGTGGACAACTCCTCCATCTTGCATAGTGAGTCTATGGAAGAGACGTTTGTCTCCCGTCATATGGTTGGAACACCCACTGTCCACGACCTATTTGACCTTGTTGTCTTCGCTTTCTCCATTGAGTGCTAGGGCCTACAAAAGAACCATATGAAGTTGGTACCCTTTTTGTTTTGGGTCCTTGAAGGTTAGTTACCTTCATCTCGCCTTTCGGCACCCACACAAGATTCTTATTATTTTTAGCTCTACATACTCTTTCTACATGACCTTTCCTATTGCAATAAAAACATGTAGGAGTATGCTTGTGTGTTGGTGCATGCTTGTGCGAATGTTTATGCATTGGCACATGTCGTGTTTCCTTCTTAGGAACCACCTTCTTTGGAATTGAAGAAGGTTTTTGTTTCACAACATGAACCAAAGGTTGTGATACCTTTGGTGCATTAGCCTTTTGTTTAGGCATGTGCCTTTGCTTCTTCAAGGAGGTTTTAGACTTCTTGATCACTTGTGCTTGTTCCTTTTTATTTCCCTTCTTAGATGCATACATAACACTAGGTTTGACTTTCATGCTTGGCCTAGATGCATCTTTGATCTCTACCTTTTTAGCACTTACCCTTGATTCATTTTTCTTATCCTCAAGGGCTTGAGCACATGATTTCATCAAATCATGTTTCTCTTTAAGTGCAATCACATGCATTGTTAAAAATATGTCATGCTCAAGTTGCAATGCAATGTGATTTTCTAACGTGTCATTATACTCATTTATGCATGCTCTAAACTCTTTCTTAACACGTTGATACTTTAAATCAAGGAGATCATTTTCTTGTATTAAATCATCTCTCTCATCAATAACTTTATAATGAGATGAAATGTTGCATACCTCCTTGTCATCGTCAATGGCCATTAGTGCGAAGAATTCCTTGTCAAGATCATCTTCCACCACCCCCGTGAGTGCAAGACCATCTCGATCGCCATTGTCGCTCTCGGATCCGGAAAGGAAACTCTCCCAATGGGCTACTTCCGCTTGCAAAGCCTTCTTCCTTTGGTAGATGGCCTTTTTATCTTTGAGTTACGGCTCCTTCACCCGACAATCCTTCATGAAGTGACCAAGCTTCCCACATTTGTAGTATTTATTCTCTTGGTCCTTCACCTTGTCCTTGGAGTACCTTTCCTTGACGAATCTCTTGGCTTCGTCACCATTCTTTCTTGCAATGCGTCGGAATCTTTTGACAAGAAGTCCGACTTCATCATCCGAGTCCTCCGACTCAACTACCAATGCCTTTGAAGATTGGCGAATAGGATCATTCTTCTCTTGTGCATCCAAAAGAATCTCATAAGTGATGAGATTCCCGTATAACTCGTCCAAGGTGATTGTTTCAAGATCCTTAGACTCCTCAATGGCCGTCACTTTCGCGTTCCATTCTCTTCCTAAACTGTATAGGAAGCAATGGTTTAGATCCTCTTGTTCTATCTTCTTGCCAACCGCTTTGAGAAGGTTGACAAGCTTGGTGAATCTTTGGATGGACTCTTCAATCTTTTCACCTTTGGGGACAGTAAAGTTGTAGAATTGTTTTATCAACTGTCTCCTTTTGGCCTTTCTTACTTGAGATGTTCCTTCGTGGATCATCTCAAGCTTTGTCCAAGCCTCATGTGCGGATTGGACACCTTGAATCTGAGCTCTCTCATTTGTGGAAAGAGAGCTATTTAAAATAGCAAGAGCTTTGCTATTTATGGCCAACTGAAACTCCTCCTCAGGAGTAGGATCATCAATATCAATGGGAATCATAGATCCTCTAGAGACCTCAACCCATATTCTGTGAGAACAAGAACGCAAGTAGGTTTCTATGTTTGACTTCCACAGTGGGTAGTTTAAAGGGTCAAACATGGGAACTTTAACATGAACATTTGAGATAGAAGGGAATAGGGTTTCCTGCCTCCTTCTTCTGGAGGTCTCAGCACTAGGAGAACCCAAATCATCAAAAACAAAGGGATCCATACTAGAAATGATCAAATCTTGTATTTGAACTCAAATAAGCAAGATGAGGCTCTGATACCAATTGTTAGGTCCCTTAGAACACACTAGAAGGGGGGGTTGAACAGTGTGTTCACCAAGTATGGATATTTTGTGGCTATTTTTCGTTTTTGAGTGCAACCAATACTTGGATGTGTTCTTTAGAAAGAATAAAACTTGAAGGACAGAAAAGAACACAAGTATGTATAGAGGTTCAAGTCAAGAGACTCTACTCCTCTACCTTCTTGATGTTTCACAAGAAGGATTTTGAAATGGGGATTGTTATTTCTTTTGGGGGAAACAACAATCAAAACAAAATCAAGAAAATACAAAAACTAGGCACCTTGCCTAGACCACAACCAAGAATTCTAACCCTTTGAAGTCTAGCCTCCAAAGATCTTCTTTGCCCTCAAAGAAATCTTGTAGGGAGAATAGTGCACCACACACTATCAACTAACCCTTCAAAGTCTAGAAAACTTAAACAAAGAGCACCCTTGCTCCTTGACCAACAATCTACCAAATCTCTCACAGAATAATCTCACCAAGAAGAAGACTCTTCTTCTTACAATAATCACTCTCAACAATAAAGTAAAGATGTACAAAGATTACAAATATTTTGAGAGCTTGAGCTTGAGAGAACTTGAGAGCTTGCAATGTAGAAAGTTGGAGAAGAAAAATGGAGGAAACCCTTGTTTTATCAACCTTCAAAATTCTTCCCGTTTGAAAGCCTCTGCACAGCCAATAATGGGATTTGGCAGCTTGTGATGGTACATCAGCATTCTTGGAGAACTTTTCTTGGCATGTAGCAACCATTTCAAAGAAGATCCAGAACCATGGCCAAGAATGGAAAACTGGCAACTCTGGGTGTGAGAGAAGACCTGCGAAAATAACACTAAAAGAGGAGGGTACAAAGAGTCAACTGGTTAGAAAATGAAGCACAAAGACATTTGTACCGTTGGTCACATGAAGCGCCTAAACTGTCTAAAGAACAGGCGTTCAATGTAACATGGAGCGCTTAATGTGAAAGAGAACTGGCGTTCGAAGTCACATCAAGCGCCTTATGTTGGTAACTGAATGCGTTCGAAGTCACATGAAGCGCCTCATGTAGCACTTCATGCTTGTTCGAACTAAAACTGACATTTTCTCAGAAAGAGACCTTGGGAAATCGTGTCCATTCAGAGAAAAGTACTTTTGACTTGGTGAAACACTTGAAGCGCCTAATGTAGCGTTCGAAGTGTTCGCACATTTCATCAGGGCACATGAAGCGCTTGATCTAGGCGTTCGAAGTGTATGCACATCCAGACACTTCACATAAAGCGCCTAATGCAGGCGTTCGAAGTGTACTGGACTTCACCAAGGTACATTAAGCGCCTGAAGTGAGTGTTCAAAGTGCACTGACTTCAAACATACAACTTGAAGCGCCTAATCTAAAAATTCTGGTGCCAACCTTGTGCAAATCATCAAAACCAAATCATATTCTAACAATAAATGCCCTAAAAACTTGATAACAATAACATCACAAACTCATTATATTCCAACGATAATAAAAGCTATCGCTAGAATTTGAGGAGTGTGAGCGGAAGGCAAAAAGTTTATCTATCTTCAAAGATAGAGAGTTCCCAAAAAAAACTTGATAAATGTGTCCAAAATCAGATTGATGCAATCAAATCATATCAAACAGGTCAATAGTCGTATCAAGCCACCCAAATCTAGACCTGAAGAATATTTCTATACTGCGTTATAGTATTTTAAACGAATGTCTTATCCTAATTTAAAATTGTTAAGAGCTGAGTAAAAGAATACACCCAACAGAACACAACACATACACTCTATATCCTAACTACAGCAAAAATTATCGATATGGTCTGAAGAGGATGAAAAGCAGACAAACAATGCCTCCATACCAAATGATAGAGAGTTTGCTTCCAGCGCGTAAAAAAAGATAAAAAACAGTTTTGAAAGAGTTCTTAGAAACCAAACCATTGATCTGATCCAAAGAAAATACACTGAGAAGGAAACATAGATAGAGAGAACAAATTAAAAAGGTAATAAGTGGTATTATTACAATATTTCAGTTTTTTCGGTATCCAGCAAATGTTGATTCCTTGAGGATGTGATTTGACCGGCTTGGTTAGGTTAGTTTTAGACATCTTCGTGAAATACTAACCATATTTTGAACCATATTTTGGAACTATTGTGAAATTCAAAAAAATATATTTGGCAAAAGTCAATGAGCAATTAAATATATGGTAAAAACTATGTGTTCTCATTGCTGGCAACTTTTTTGGATGAGTTCTGAAAAGGGGAAAAAACAAACCCAAAACATACAGGAATTCACCTAGTCATATCTTATGAAATTTTATGATATCCTTATGTTGGATTTGGTGGAACTGAAATCAGCCGAGCTGAAGAGACCGAGCTCAGGAGGCCGAGCTCAAAGATTTAGAGTTGAGAGCTGATGACAGGCAGAACTGCTAAGCTGAACAAAAGAAATGCCAACCAGAGACCTTAGCTCAGCCATACACCAGAGAATCACATGATTGGATATTCCTTGATTGGAGATTTGATTGATACGAATCTTGTTTAGATGGAAACTTTCATGTTTATCTTTTTGTAAAGAATATCTGGTAGAATCCTACTTATGGTATGATTGTGATGTAAAAGGATAATTCCATACTTCATGCTAATCCTTTTACACCCCCATAAAAGTCCCCCGACTATATGCTGCCTCTAGAAACCAAGATCTCAAGATTGTGATAGTGAATTTCTTGGCTTGCTACCGCCGTGGGTTTTTCTTCTCCTTGAGGGTTTTTCCACGTTAAATCTTGTGTTCTTCGTATAATGTCTTTCTTTGTTAACTATTCATTACTTTTGTGCGTTCTTGTGATTTTTGTTGTGGTTGTTCTTCAATGATTCCGCGATTAGGCTGTCTCTAACCCAAACTGTTGCGTTCAATATCACCAAGGAGAAGACCATAAAGGATGTGAGGAATGCATTGACAAGGATGTATGAGAAGCCCTATGCCTCTAACAAGGTGCATCTGATGAAGAGGCTTTTCAACATGAAAAAGTCGGAAAATAAAACGATGCAGGAACACTTGGGTGAATTTAACACGATCACTAGTCAACTTGAGTCGGTTGGGATCGTCTTTGACGATGAAGTTCTGGCCTTGGTGATACTGTCAAGTTTGCCTGACAGTTGGGATGGAGTTGTTATGGGTAGGAGCAACTCATCCAGAGAAGGTACGTTGAAGTTTGACAACGTGGTAGATGTGCTACTTGATGAAGATTCAAGGAGGAGAAATAGTGGCACCCCTGAAAGTTCTGGAGCTACGCTGAATACAGAAGAGCCGACAGATCTGCAAAGAGGGGGAACGACCGAGGTGGAAGGTCGCAGTCCAGAAAGAACAAGTCAAAGGGCTCAAATCTGACCTGCTGGAATTGCAAGAAGAAGGGTCACCTTAAACGCGATTGCAGAGTCAAGAAGAAGACTGATCAGACGGACAAGTATAGGATGAGATACATGTTTCTCAAGCGTCTGAGTCTGATAGTGACGGGCTGATTCTGAGCTGTGAGAGCCGAGCCGACGCCCTCTGGATCTTCGATACTGGGGCCTCATTTCATGCCACATCCAACAGAGGATACTTTACAAATTACAAAAGTGGAAGGGGGATATCATACTAACTTTACCAGATGGAAGGCAGCAGAAGCTGCTTCAAGCAAGACATGTACCTCGGCTAACCAAGAACTTGATTTCAATAACGCAGCTGGCTGATGATTCTGACCTTGAAGAAAGGTTCAGCAAAAACATATTGGAAGTTACTCAAAGGGTCCTTAATTATAGCACAGGGTTCGAAAGAAGGAACCCTCTATAAATTCTCAAACCAAAGCTTGGCAAACGTGGTCAGCTCAGCAAATGATGCCGGGCTGTGGCATCAGAGGCTTAGACACATGAGTGTCAAAGGAATGAAGGTAATGGCATTTAAAGGGAAGCTAGAAGGTCTATCCAACATTGATATACCATTGTGTGAATCTTGTGTGCTGGAAAAACAGAAAGCATTCAGCTTTACAATGCACAAGAGAAGTCCCAGAGCTGAGAAGTTGGAACTTGTACACACGGATGTTTGGGGGCCTTTAGATCTGCCTTCTCTGAAAGGTTCACGTTATTATGTCAGCTTCATTGATGACTCAACGAGGAAGTATGTACTTTGTAAAACACAAGTCTGACGTTTTCAATGTCTTCAAGAGATGGAAAAGTCTTGTTGGGGAATGAGACAGGGCGGAAACTGAAGTGCTTGAGGTCGGATAATGATGGAGAGTACTGCAGCAAAGAGTTTGAGTATTACTGTACTGAGAACGGAATCAGAAGGGAGAAGACGGTGCCCAAGACACCTCAACATAATGGTGTTACTGAAAGGATGAACAGAACTATCTGTGAAAGGGCAAGAAGTATGAGAATACACGCAGATTTGCCGAAATCTTTCTGGGCTGAGACGGTAAACACCGTTAACTATCTGATCAACAGAGGACCATCTGCTGCGATTAACTGTAAACTACTTGAAGAAGAGTGGACTGGCAAGAAGATCTCACTTGCCCATGTCAAAGTGTTTGGTTGCGCTGCCTATGCACTACTGAAGCCAGACGAGAGATCAAAACTCGACCCCAAGTCTAAGGTATGTTTTCTAATTGGCTACGGAGGGGATAGTTTTGGATATAGACTGTGGGATCATGTAGGGAGGAAGGTGATCAGGAGTAAAGATGTGGTTTTCAACGAAAACATACTTTACAAGGACAGAGTAAAGAAGGAGAAGCAGCCCGTAGAGCCTAAGTATTTTGAGCAAAGTGACGGTGGTCATGCCGAGCCGAGCAGACCTGCTGACGAGACTGCCGAGGTGCCGACCTCGGATCATGAAACTCGTGAAGAGCAAGTCACAACACCCATTGCTGTTCGGAGAGAGAGGAGAACCATTACTGCACCTGCCAGGTTCTCCCTTCACTTTACTATTTGCTTCTTACTGATTGTGATGAGCTGAGCTGCTATGAAGAAGCAATAAGTTCTGACAAAAGTGAAGACTTTGCTGAGCAATCTTACCTGGGATCTTGTAAAAATGCCATCAGGGAAAAAGGCTATTCAGAACAAATGGGTGTACAGGTTGAATCAAGAAGCTGACGGCACTAAGAGGTACAAGACACGGCTTGTTGTGAAAGGGTTCCAACAGAAAGCTGGGGTTGACTTCACCGAGATCTTTTCACATTTGGTTAAGCTGTCAACTATCAGAACAGTCCGGAGCATTACAGCTGCAGAAGATCTGCATTTAGAACAGCTTGATGTGAAAACTTCCTTTCTTCACAGAGATCTTGAAGAAGATATCTACATGATGCAGCCACAGGGCTATGAGATACCTGGAAAAGAAGACCTGGTATGCAAGTTACAAAAGAGGTTGTATGGATTGAAGCAAGCTCCGAGGCAGTGGTATAAGAAGTTTGACAACTTTATGGCAGAGGTCGGCTACAAGCGCTGCCATGAGGATCACTGCTGTTACTTCAAGAGATTTGAAGGTTCTTACATTATCCTCCTACTATAAGTTGATGACATGTTAATAGCAGGAGGAAGCACTGATGATATCAAGAAGTTGAAGGAAATTTTGGCCAAGAAATTATCCATGAAGGATCTCGGCCCGGCAAAGAAGATACTAGGGCTCAGCATCGACAGAGACAGGAAGAATCAAGTGCTGAGGATGAGCCAAAAAGATTACATCTCCAAGGTACTGAAGAGATTCAATGTAGAGAATGCAAAACCGGTGTCTACAACTCTTGCAGGATAGTTCAAGAATTTGTCAAAGAAACAATGTCCTAAGACGAAGGATGAACTTGAACGAATGAAGAAGGTCCCCTATGCCTCAGCCGTAGGGAGTTTGATGTATGCTATGGTGTGCACCAGACCAGACATAGCCCATACAGTGGGAGTTGTGAGCAGATTCATGACAAATCCTGGTCCTAATCATTGGGCTGTAGTGAAGTGGATACTAAGGTACTTAGTGGGAACGTAAAACTTGACACAACAGTTCGGCAACAGTGATCTGAACCTGCTCGGTTTTGTAGGCTTTGATATGGCTGGAGACGTTGATAAACGTAAGAGTACTACAGGGTATGTCTTCAAGCTCGGCAGTGCTATAATCACATGGGTATCAAGATTGCAAAAAATTATAGCATTATCAACAACTGAAGCTGAGTATGTGGCAACAGTTGAAGCTACCAAGGAACTGGTGTGGTTGAAGAGTTTACTGAATGAGTTGAAGCATCCTCAGGTTGGCTACAAACTATTCAGTGATAGTCAGAGTGCGATACACTTGGCTAGAAACTCTGCCTATCATGCAAGGACGAAGCATATTGACTTCAGATATCATTACATAAGAGATATGCTTGAGGCAAAACAGTTTGACTTAGGAGATTCATACAAGCCAAAATCCAACAGACATGATGACAAAGATTGTTCCGAAAGAGAAGCTTGAGATCTGCAAGACTTCTCTTGGTCTTGTTAATTGATGAAAGTGCTGAAATGGCGACATCCCAAAGAAGGAGAAATTCATGATGCGTCTGAGTTAAAGTCAGTTCCAAGTGAGAGATTTTGTTGGGTTTGGTGGAACTGAAGTCAGCCGAGCTGAAGAGACCGAGCTCAGGAGGCCGAGCTCAAAGACTTAAAGTTGAGAGCTGATGCCAGACAGAACTACTGAGCTGAACAAAAGAAGTGCCGAGCAGAGACCTCAGGGTTTTTTTTCCTCTCTGTTTGTTCTTAAAAATTTTTGGGGTTGAGTACCAATTAGAGGACTCACTTTCACGTTAAGGTGGAAGAATACGGATAAGGTTTTTGATCTTGAATTACATCCATTAAAAAGGTATTTGTCTTTCAACTATTAGTGCATATTGACTGTTATGACTATTTTAATATCGGAAGATTTCCGTTTATGTTTAATAAAATCCCTTCACTAGTACATATTCCTATTATTGTGCTGCAGGTACATATAAAGCCGGGTGTCACTGGAAGCAAACTCTCTATCCATTGGGATAGAGGTATTGTTTACCTATCGCTCATCCTCCTCAAACCCTAGCGATAGCTTTTGCTGTCGTTGAGATATACTGGGTATGATTGTTGTTGTTGACTAATCCAAACTCGTAGCTTCATGTTGCAATAAATTTAGTTCTCATACTTATAATAAAGATTTTATAATATATAACGTATTCATAAAATAACTAGCAATCCAATCAATTAAAATAATATTTTACAATTGATAAATAACTAAGTAATTGATTATCCTACTTATTTCTTTCAGCAATTAATTGGTTATCCAACTAGTTAAAATAATATACTTTTGAGTCTTGCATATCAACTAAATTTCTTAATCTATATGGCACCATCTAAGCTTTCGTTGGCCATGTAATTGCAAATTACATATGTATGTTTGGTCATATATATGCATATATATATTCGCCCAACACACGTATGCATACACACATATACATACATACACACATATATATATATGTGCGTGTGTGTTGTAGTATGAGTATTTTGATGAATTTAAAAAATTAACATGTTTAAAAAAATAGAAAAGTTTGATTTAGACTTGATAAATGACACAGGTTTGACCTGTGACAATCAACAATTGAATCCCAAGGGGATCATAAAACAGATATGATCACATTGTTGGTGCATTTCAACTAATGGCATCAAAATGGGTAGAAAATGTGCCTCAACTTACGGAACCGGCCTACCTTCTACACTGTTACACCACGTCCGTTAAAAAAAGAAATAATAATAAAGTAAAACGCATAAATGATAAGTGTGTGCGTGCAACGGTTGTGTAAGGAGAAAAAATAAAATATATTATTATTATATTAATTTACCTTTATTATCACTCTCCCCACTACACCCTTTAACCTCCCATAACCTCCATCCTCTTAATACATCCAAGCAATGTAAGTAACGTTGGTGTATCTACTATGATTTTGTGAAACTTATGTATATTTTTTATATTAAACTCGGATCATGTTTTCGTACATGTGCATTCATATATTATTTGTTATTTGTAATCTTGTGCATATGTGTGCTTTGCGTTATATATATATATATATATATATATATATATATATAGTTTGTGTATGAGTGCTGTCGGTTATATATATTTATATACGTATGTTGTGTGGGTGCTGTGAATATATCATGGGCGTTGGTGACAGTGGCCATACATACTATATACAATATATTTGATATTCAAATTCTTAATAAATTATTAAGGTACAAAAATTGTTTTTTTGAGAATTGAAATATTTGTTGGGGGGCATAGGGTGCTGTGGCCGCTGACCATCGGGAGTTGAGTGGTGTTTTTAATTAGGGTTTTTGAGTTTGGAATTGATCAAAGTAAACTCTAAAAAAAATTGGACTTTTACGCATTTTGGTCCTTGTTTTATTTTCTTTTCTATTGCTTGAAGAAGAAAGTACTGGGATTATGTACAGGGAATGCATTTTGAAACAAGATTTTAAATATTCATCCTCCGGGAGCATGAGAATGGCAGTGGCCATAGGTTTAGTTTGTTTTTATATATGCATACATATTTTAATTACTGAGGGTGTTGAAGATGGTGATAAGTTGAAGCTTGATCAAACAATGCAATCGAATCAAGCAATACAGAGCAAGTTTAATCCGTTGGATCAAGAGTGAGAATCAAGGGCCAAGATGATTCATTGATGAGCTGGCAAAAACGGTTAAGAAGCGGTTATGGATGGGAGCGTTTGTGGCTGAATGAGTGTGCAGCACCATGGTGCACAGCAGCACCTCAGAGGAAGGTTTGGGGAAGAAGGTTGAAGGCGGCAAATTTTTAAATGATATGAATTGACAGTTATGCCCTTAATGATGTAGTGGGACTTGATGTAAATAGAAGGGTAGTTTAGTAACTTTTGGTTTGTTTTCTTCTTCGTTCGTTTTTTTTGCCCGCTTGTATAAAGTGTTGCATTAGCTTCAGCATACCTCATTCGATCAAGAAGTTTCTTCCATCAATTGATTCAGTTTTCTCTCTCAATTTCGGTAGTTAACTGTTGTAGTTTGCTCTTGATCGATTCAATCATTTTTGACATGGTATCAGAGCGTTCAATTTACAGCCGCTGATCTGTGATAAACATTGTTCTTGAATTCTGTTTTTGTCTCATGGAAAATGGCGAATAATGCGCGAAATGGTACTCAACCTGCGGATGTTCCAGTTGCTAATCCTTACTATCTCCATCCAAATGATAGTCCAGCGATAATTCTTGCTCAGCCTCCTCTAAGCTCTCACAATTATCATACTTGGAGTAGGATGTTCTCGATGGCCTTGATCGTGAAAAACAAAATTGGTTTCGTGGATGGTACCATTGCACCTCCCAATCCAAATGATCCTCAATATAGTTCCTGGAGGCAAGTTAACTCAATGACTCACTCTTGGATCATGAATAGTGTATCTCCTGCAATTGCTCAAAGCGTGATGTGGTATGACACTGCTGCAGAGGTATGGAATGATCTAAAGCGAAGGTATGGAAGTTGTGATCCTTTTAGGTTGTCTGATTTACTTGAAAAATTTTATAATGTAAGGCAAGAAACAGACTCTATTAGTGACTACTTCACTAAGCTCAAGGGAGTATAGGAAGAGATGATGGCCGTAAGGCCAATTCCCAGGTGTACCTGACGTGGTTGCAATTGTAATGTCACGGCTAATATGAAAGCATATGTAGAGAGTGATTGTGTTATTAAATTTGTGAAAGGTCTGAATGATGATTATGATGCGATAAAATCTCAAGTGTTTGTTATGTCACCTATGCCTAACCTAGATACTGTATTTGCGATGGCGTTGAAATATGAAAGGAAACTAAGCAATAGTGCTGCCTCTGGACAGTTTATAAATAATCCTACTGCTATGATGTCTGAGAACAATGAAGGCGTAAATGTTAGTGTGAATGCGTTTAATGGTAGAGGAGGAGGTAATGCATACAGAAGGGGAAGTGGCAGGTTCTTCCCTGAGGGATCAAGAAGGTCGCAGTGTACTCACTGTGGCATGTTGGGCACGTTGAACAAAGGTGCTATAAGAAGCATGGCTTTCCCCCAGGATATAAGCCAAAGGCAAATCTGACTGAAGCTGATGATGTGGAGTATGATTCACAGCAGCATGACCAGAATGGACAATCATGCCAATTGGCTCTTTTGACACAGGAACAGACTCAAAGACTGATGTCATTGTTGAATGTTAAGGATCCTAGTCAGTCTGATGTGGCTCCAGTGTGGTTTGGTGGAAGCCAAGGAGCAGTAATGTCTGCTTTATCTGGTAATGAAATAGGTAATAGCTGTGCTAATAATTTGAACATATGGATCTTAGACTCAGAAGCTACTGATCATATTACATGTAGTATCAGCGTGTTTCATTCTTATCAGCCTGCTCATAATATATCTATTAAACTTCCTAATAAAACTTCAGTTGTAGCCACACATGTTGGTTCAGTCGTCATTAATCATTCACTAATCATACACAATGTGTTATTTGTACCCAGCTTTGCTTATAATCTTTTGTCTCTCAGTAAACTACTTGCTGCATCATCTGTATTAATCCAGTTCATGGGATCATCTTGTGTAATTCAGGACCAAGTCTCACTGAAGACGATTGGTTCAGCTGAATTGAATAAAGGCTTGTATTACTTGCAAGGTTCTGGCCATGCCAAGCAAGATCCCTCTTCATCTTACTCAAAATGTTTGTCAGTTGCTGCTAAGCTTTCAGATTCTCCTGCCTTGTTATGTCACTATAGATTAGGTCATGCTTCCATGCCTAGAATAAAGGATGTACAAAAGATTGATCCTTCTATTACCTTGCCTGAACAATTGTATTCTTGTGCTATATGCCCATTGGCAAAAATGAAAAGAAGTCCATTCCCAGTATCTGCTTCCATTTCAAATTCATCTTTTGATCTCATACATGTTGACATATGAGGACCTCATAAATACTCTACTGTTTATGGTCAAAAATACTTTCTCACCATAGTAGATGACTTTACAAGATATACCTGGCTATATCTTCTCAAACAAAAATCAGAAACTAGAAATGTGACTGAAAGTTTCTGCCAGTTTGTTCAAAACCAGTTCAGTAAACATGTCAAGGTGCTGAGGTCAGATAATGGCCAGGAGTTCCATATGCCAAAATTTTATATGAATAAGGGCATAATCCATCAAACCACATGTGTCAACACTCTCCAGCAAAATGGGATTGTTGAAAGAAGCATCAGCACATTCTAAATACGGCCAAAGAATTGAAATTCCAGTCGAATGTACCTATTGGCTACTGGGGATTCTACACCCAGTACGCTGTCCAACTCTTCAATATTCTACCTACTCTATTACTCAATCATAAAAGTCCCCATCAGTTGTTGTTTAACACCACTCCTTCATATCATCGGTTAAAAACATTTGGCTGTTTTGCGTTTGCTGCAGATACCACACCTCACAAGTCTAAATTTGCACCAAGATCCATACCTTCTGTTTATCTTGGTCTTCCTCATAATGTCAAAGGCTATATTATGCTGAACCTACATACGGAAGCTATCTTCATTTCCAGGGATGTTCAGTTTTATGAACACACCTTCCTGTTTAAGAACTCAATCACCATTGATTCGTCTTCCAATACTGACTTTTCTACTTATACATCTCCTAAACCTTTCTCATCAGCTGATCATTCATCATGTCAACAACCTGCTATGTCCCTAGAGACATTGCCATTACCTGCTTCAAACACACATGATGCTCCAAACGTGATATCTGAGGATATCAGCGCTTCAAGTACTCCATCAGACACCATTACCCCATGTTCAGACCAATCTTCACCTGGATCTTTTCAGCCTCAAAGAGAGGTTCACCCTTGTACTGGCATTGAAATTTGCCTGCCTCTAAATCCTGATCTACCTAATTCTTCTTCTAGAGTTAGGCAACCACCTAAATATCTTAAAGACTACTATTGCAACCTTCTGCAGCAAACTCCTTCATGTCAAACTCCTTGCTCCACTTCTCATCCTCTTGAGCATTACATGTCATTTGATGCATTATCTCCTGAGGATAGAGCATATGTTCTCAATATTAGTCTTCAGCAGGAGCCTAGTTCATATCAGGAAGCAGCCAGATCTCCTCACTGGCAGAAGGCAATGCAATTGGAGTTAACTGCCTTAGCAGCTAATCATAGGTGGACAGTGGTCTCTTTACCCCCAGGAAAGCAAGCCATTGGTTGTAAGTGGGTTTACAAGGTAAAGTACAACCCAGATGGCAGTATAGAAAGATGCAAAGCGAGGCTAGTTGTCAAGGGCTACACTCAACAATTGGGAGTGGATTATACTGATACTTTCTCCTCTGTAGCTAAGCTTACTACGGTTAGGCTTTTACTAGCCTTGTCTTCTATCAGACATTGGCATGTGCATCAACTTGATGTAAATAACGCTTTTCTTCACGGTGACCTTAACCAAGAGATCTATATGCAATTACCAGAAGGATTATCCTCAGACAAGCCTCATGCTGTTTGTAAATTGCATAAGTCCCTATATGGACTCAAACAAGCTAGCAGAGAATGGAACACTACACTCACATCCTTTTTGGTTTCTCAAGGTTACGTTCAGTCCAAAACAGATTACACTATGTTTACCAAATCTGCTCCTGATTCTTTTCAGGCATTACTTGTCTATGTTGATGACATTATTGTGGCTAGCAACAACTTCTCTCAGATCATGTCTTTGAAGCACTCTTCATCAGGCCTTTAAGATTAAAGATCTTGGCACTCTCAAATACTTTTTAGGCATAGAGGTGGCTTGGTCCCAAAGGAGGGTAATGTTATGTGAGAGGAAGTACGCACTGGAGCTAATAGAACAGGCTGGTTTCATTGGGTCCAAGCCTGCCAAGACACCTACGGAACAAAATGTGAAACTGGCACATAAGGATTCTCAACAAATAACAGATGTTTAGGATATGGAAGGCTAATTGGAAAGCTGTTATACTTGACCATAATGAGGCTAGACATTGCATTTACAGTACAACAGCTTAGCCAGTTCCTTGATCAACCCACTGAGCTTCACCTCAAGACAGCACATAGGCTATCGAGATATATAACGGGCACAGCAGGACAGGGGTTGTTTTATCCAAGCACTGGCAATCTGGAGTTGAAGGGGTTTGCTGACTCAGACTGGGGCGGATGCATTGAGACTAGAAGGTCAATAACAGGATATTTTATGTTTTTGGGTGAATCTTTGATATCCTAGAAGGCTAAGAAGCATACCACCATGTCTAAGTCCTTTTCAGAAGCTGAATACATGGCTTTAGCGTCTGGTGCCTGTGAAATACAGTGGATATTGTACTTGATGAAGGATTTGAGGGTAGCACAAATGAGACTAGTAGAGCTATTTTGTGATAATAAAAGTGCTATATACATTGTTGAAAACCCAGTGTTTCACGAAAGAACTAAGCACATAGAAATTGATTGCCATATCGTTAGAGACAAATTTGTGCAAGGGATCATTCGTCCTATGCCCATCAGGACTGAGCTGCAGTTGGCGGATGTATTTACTAAGCCTCTTGACTCAAGAAAACTGCAACACCTGACTTCTACAATGGGAGTATGTAACATATATAGCAAATCAGGTTTGAGGGAGGGTGTTGAAGATGGTGATAAGTTGGAGCTTGATCAAGCAATGCAATCGGATCAAACAATACAGAGCAAGTTTAATCCGTTGGATCAACAGTGAGAATCAAGGACCAAGATGATTCATTGATTAGCTGGCAAAAACGGTCAAGAAGCGGTTATGGATGGGAGCGTTTGTGGCTGAATGAGTGTGCAGCACCATGGTGCGCAGCAGCACCTCAGAGGAAGGTTTGGGGAAGAAGGTTGAAGGCGGCAAATTTTTAAATGATGTGAATTGACAGTTATGCCCTTAATGATGTAGTGGGACTTGATGTAAATAGAAGGGTAGTTTAGTAACTTTTGGTTTGTTTTCTTCTTCGTTCGTTTTTTTTTGCCCGCTTGTATAAAGTGTTGCATTAGCTGCAGCATACCTCATTCGATCAAGAAGTTTCTTCCATCAATTGATTCTGTTTTCTCTCTCAATTTCGGTAGTTAACTCTTGTGTAGTTTGCCCTTGATCGATTCAATCATTTTTGACAGAGGGTTAGTTTGTTTTCATTACATACATACATTTTTAATAGTTAATGGATGATAAAATTGTTTTGATAATTTCGCATATGGATTCTTTTATGTATACATGATATGTACGTGTACATTATATATACATATTTATATATATATAGATCTTTTGAGCAAGGGGTCCAATTAATTCATTTATTTTGTGTATCGTAATTACATTGTTGTATTTTTGTATTTTCGGCAAAAACGGGTGATGATTTAATTAAGTTTAATATCTGTTATGCTTATGCCATTTGCCATTGAAAGTACAGTATACAAATATCTAAAATTTGGTCACTAATAAGATAGTGTGTTTGAATATTTTATTCCAATTCTAATATTCATTTGATAAAATATGTTTATGGATATTGTTTCCTTGGTGATTTGTTTATTTGGTGGGGAATATGGTGATTGTGGCTGGATCAAAGGCTGATGGCAGTGGGGGTGATGATGGTACGTACACGTATGTGCGTGTATATGCACATGTATGTGCATGGACATATATACTTGTATATGTACATCGCTGAGATTGGGTTTTTGATATTATTGGTAATGTTGGAAATTAATTGGATTATTGTTTGGTTTATAGTGAATTTGGTCTTTTTTTTTTTGTAAATTGACTAACTTTTAGACTTGGAAAAATAATGTTGGAAATCGTGCATTGCATATTTTGGAAATTTCACCCTTACATGGGAAATATATCGGTAAGCCGGATTAATTCCTATTTTGGTTATTGAGCGCTGCAGATGTAACTACCTCGTAAGGAATAGGGTTTCTGTATGCCTGTTTGGATTACTGCAGATATAACTACCTCGTCAGGGACAGGGCTTCTGTATGCATATTTGGGCTTGAGCGTAACTACCTAGTCTGGGACAGGGTGCAAAGGCATATATTTGGTGCTATAGACGTAATGACCTAGTCTTGGACAGGGTGTCTATAGTATATTTGGTTTTTGGGGGAATCAATTCGTAAGTCTTACAGTATAAGTCACTTGTAGGAAAAGTGCTATAACCATTGCATTTGATTTTTTATTTTGGACCGTTTAAATCGGATTTTGGTTAATTGAATTTTTGGACCGGTTTAATTGGATATGGTCATTGGATTTGGACATTGGATATTGGACATTGAAAACTTTTGTTTTGGAATTTCGGAACATTGGCATTGCATTGTTTTGGAAAATTGCATCATGTTTTGGCTTGGACTAACCTTTGCTTGGCCATCATTTGGTTTGACTTGGTTACCGGTCTATTCCATTGTATGTCTTTGTTAAGTCTATTTGCTATCTTTGTTTTGGATGTTAGGAGTAAAATTGTAAAATCATTTGCGAATGAGAAGCACGTTATTTTTTTGTATTGTTATTTACTTTTATTACACTTGCTTCTCCATGCATTATCCCATGGTAAATATGTTAAGGTTACCTGCTGGGCGAAGTGTCGCTCATACCACTCTTTATCATTTTTTTTCAGACGATCAGGAGTACGATTTAGTATATGTCGAGGAGGATGCCTAGCGAGGATATTGATCGTGTTTATCTTGACCGAGGATACTTTATGACATTCCGAATAGATCTTGTGGGTTGTCATTTCATGTACTTATTGGAGACTTAGACATTTACTTTTATTTTCGATGATGTATTAGCTACCATTGTTAAGACCATTGTACGATATTTATTATTTATGATGATTTGGTGTTTTGTTTTGACTTCCAGTGACATCGATTTGCGTCAAGCTGCTATGTGTTTTGCATCGATTTCGACGTCTTGTATTTTCTTCAGCGAAATACAGCGGGTGAGTCGTTTTGATTATTAAGGCTCGGGATGGGTCACTACAGTTGGTATAAGAGCATGGCTCTAGATCCACTACGGAAACGTAGATTTAGAACATGACCTTAGAAGTTAAGTTATGATTTTTCCTAAGTTAATATTTTAGACTTAAGCATATGATATTAAGTATTGACTTTAGAATTAAGTTTCAGACATTAGGAATTCAGTGATGATCTTGCCCATAAGTCACGATCTTAGGAATAAGTGTCGATTTTGATTAAGAGTTAAACTTTGTTATAAGTACTAATTTTAGTCATAAGCGCTGATTATATACTAAGAATGACTTTGGAAATAAGATATGATTTTAGACTTAGAAATGATGATACTAAGAACGACCCTAGGAATAAGTTATGACCATAGACTTAAGGGACGATCGGTTAAAGGACTCGTATACCTAGAGAATACCATACGATTTTACTTGCTTGCCGTATTTATGTTTTGTCCATAACAATTTACACATCCCCTTAACAGTGATCATAGTAACCCTAATTGAATAATATATGATTAAATTATATTAATTGCAATCTTAATCAGGATGCCCTGCCACAGGCGCAGATTGATGCATAATTTAGATGGGCCACGCGGTTGCTTGGGCTGTTCCACCGTAGAAGCAGCAAGGGACCCGATACCATTAGGGTAAAATGAAACGGGACATGACCCTACTTTGGACAGTAGAGCCAGAGCATGGCTGAGTTTAAGTTGTGATCATAATTCCTAAGAAATGATTTGTAGTAAAATGAGAATTACTAAGAAAGGTTTTACTAGCGTTAAGATTAGTCGAGTTTATCAAAGAATATCGTACAAAGGTGTATATAATTATGGTTAAGATGCTGAATCTAGAATTATCAAAATAGGTCGACGACATTAGTAAGATTAGAGATATATATCGATGATGATAGGTGAGATTTGGGTGTAGTAAGTACATTGTAATGATAAATTGTCACAAAATTTTGATTAAGTGCTGATCTCTAAGAACATCGAATTACTTGGTCTAAATTTAGAAGTCTTGGATTGAAATAGGGTAAGTATGGACAAGTAGTGGTTGCTATTCATGTGGGATTTAACGAGGTTAAAATTAGCAGTTGAAATAATCGATTAAAGAAGTACAGTATGTCAGTGTGGTGCACGGAAGCATGGTGCATTTAAGATGTTTAAGTTGATGACCATTTAAGCCGAATCCTAGAATATATAATGAATAGAGATTAATTATGATTAAGCATTGAATCATGCGATAAGCTGATGATGTTACTTTTAGGAATAATAATCTATACATAAAAGTAAACCTGAATACATAAGTGAAAATTTTATAAGTTTCAACTACAGAGAATTAAGATGGACATCAAACTATATGAGGACGAGATCGTCTTATGGGATGCCAGTATCGACTAAGTTAAATTGTATTAAGGTACACGTGTTCTGAAACACACATTGTTTATGAAATTAGTTTTGTGAACAAGATGATCAAGTTATGATTGTAATACACTTAAGCACTGATTATAAAGGGTTGCTATTAGAAGCAGATATGAGGTTACTTATAGGCTAACAATTGGGTAGTAGATTCACTCAGCGTGACGACGAGACCCTTAGGTGAGATTCTAAAGTTATAGAAAAATTAAGTTATGGTTTCAACAAGTGAATGACAATAAATGTAGAAACTATCTTATAGGTATATAATAAGTGATTTTGGAAACTTAATACGTGAGGTGAAGCATAGGTAATAATGTGAAAAAAGATGGAGGAGTTTGATCTGGATATTGCCGACTCCAGGGCCAATGTGAGCATATGAAAGTAAAACATCAGCAGTCTGGAGGACTGATGTTGTTATTGAAGGTATCAGAATGGAAATAGGAATTCGAAGAAGAAGTCCGGACGAAGTATTCATGTCTTTTCGATTAATGTACGAAATTTTTGAGGACGAAACTTTTTGTAAGAGAAGAGGAATGTTACACCTCATGTCCGTTTAAAACAGAAATAATAATAAAGTAAAATGTATAAATGATAAGTGTGTGTGTGCAATGGTTGTGTAAGGAGAAAAAATAAAATATATTATTATTACATTAATTTACCTTTATTCCCACTCTCCCCACTACACTCTTTAACCTCCCATAACCTCCACCCTCTTAATACACCATTATACCCATAACCCCCTTACTTAGAACACCCGTAAACTATTTTCTTTTCATCCTTTGTGCTGCAGCCGTGTGACCATAAGAAAAAAAAGAGTGTGCTGAGAGTTTGGAGATAAAAAGGAGAGGGAAAACCGAGGAGAAAAGAACAAGAAGAAGAAGTTTGGTCCAAATTCAACACCGATTCCAACTACGATATTGTATAATCCAAACAATGTAAGTAATGTTGGTGTATTTACTATGATTTTGTAAAACTTCTATATATTTTTGATATTAAACTCGGATCATGTATTTGTACATGTGCATTCATATATTAGAGAGAGAGTGTGTGTGTTTGTGTATGAGTGCTGTCGGTTATATATATTTATATACATATGTTGTGTGGGTGCTGTGAATATATCATGGGCGTTGGTGACAGTGGCCATACATACTATATACAATATATTTGATATTCAAATTCTTAATAATATATTAAGGTACAAAAATTGTTTTTTTGAGAATTGAAATATTTGTTGGGGGCATATGGTGCTGTGGCCGCTGACCATAGGGAGTTGAGTGGTGTAAATGTGTTTATAAATGTGATAGAAATGGAAGAGAATTGGTATTATTTGAAATGGGTTATAATTAGGGTTTTTGAGTTTGGAATTGATCAAAGTAAACTACTGGTATTATTTGAAATGGGTTATAATTAGGGTTTTTGTGTTTGGAATTGATCAAAGTAAACTCTAAAAAAAATTGGACTTTTACGCATTCTGGTCCTTGTTTTATTTTCTTTTCTATTGCTTGAAGAAGAAAGTACTGGGATTATGTACAGGGAATGCATTTTGAAACAAGATTTTAAATATTCATCCTCCGGGAGCATGAGAATGACAGTGGCCATAGGTTTAGTTTGTTTTTATATATGCATACATATTTTAATTACTGAGGGTGGGTTTGTTTTCATTATATACATACGTTTTTAATAGTTAATGGATGATAAAATTGTTTTGATAATTTCGCATATGGATTCTTTTATGTATACATGGTATGTACGTGTACATTATATATACATATATATATATATATAGATCTTTTGAGCAAGGGGTTCAGTTAATTCATTTATTTTGTGTATCGTAATTACATTGTTGTATTTTTGTATTTTCGGCAAAAACGTTGATGATTTAATTAAGTTTAATATCTATTATGCTCATGCCATTTGACATTGAAAGTACAGTATAAAAATCTCTAAAATTTTGTCACTAATAAGATAGTGTGTTTGAATATTTTATTCCAATTCTAATATTCATTTGATAAAATATGTTTATGGATATTGTTTCCTTGGTGATTTGTTCATTTAGTGGAGAATATGGTGATTGTGGCTGGATCAAATGGCTGATGGCAGTGGGGGTGATGATGGTACGTGCACGTATATGCATGTATATGCACATATATGTGCATGGACATATATACATGTATATGTACATGGCTGAGATTGGGTTTTTGGTATTATTGGTAATGTTGGAAATTAATTGGATTATTGTTTGGTTTATAGTGAATTTGGTCTTTTTTTGGTAAATTGACTAACTTTTAGACTTGGAAAAATAATTTTGGAAACTGTGCATTACATATTTTGGAAAATTCACCCATACATGGAAACTATATCGATAAGCCGGATTGATTCTTATTTTGGTTATTGAACGCTGCCGATGTAACTACCTCGTAAAGGACAGGGTTTCTGTATGCCTGTTTGGATTGCTGCAGATATAACTACCTCGTCAGGGACAGGGCATCTATATGCATATTTGGGCCTGAGCGTAACTACCTAGTCTGGGACAGGGTGCAAAGGCATATATTTGGTGCTATAGACGTAATGACCTAGTGTTGGACAGGGTGTCAATAGTATATTTGGTTTTTGGGGGAATCAATTCGTAAGTCTTACTGTATAAGTTACTTGTAGGAAAAGTGCTATAGCCATTGCGTTTGATTTTTGACTTTGGACCTATTAGATCGGATTTTGGTTAATTGAATTTTTGGACCGGTTTAATTGGATATGGTCATTGGATTTGGACATTGGATATTGGACATTGAAAACTTTGGTTTTGGAATTTCGGAACATTGGCATTGCATTGTTTTGGAAAATTGCATCATGTTTTGGCTTGGACTAACCTTTGCTTGGCCATCGTTTGGTTTGATTTGGTTATCGGTCTATTCCATTGTATGACTTTGTTGGGTCTATTTGCTATCTTTGTTTTGGATGTTAGGAGTAAAACTGTAAAATCATTTGCGAATGAGAAGCACGTTATTTTTTTGTATTGTTATTTACTTTTATTACACTTGCTTCTCCATGCATTATCCCATGGTAAATATGTTAAGGTTACCTGCTGGGCGAAGTGTCGCTCATACCACTCTTTATCATTTTTTTTTCAGACGATCAGGAGTACGATTTAGTATATGTCGAGGAGGATGCCTAGCGAGGATATTGATCGTGTTTATCTTGACCGAGGATACTTTCTGACATTCCGAATAGATCTTTTGGGTTGTCATTTCATGTACTTATTGGAGACTTAGACATTTACTTTTATTTTCGATGATGTATTAGCTACAATTGTTTAGACCATTGTACGATATTTGTTATTTATGATGATTTGGGGTTTTGTTTTGACTTCCGGTGACATCGATTTGCGTCAAGCTGCTGATGTGTTTTGCATCGATTTCGACGTTTTGTATTTTCCTTAGCGAAATAGAGCGGGTGAGTCGTTCTGATTATTAGGGCCTGGGACGGGTCGCTACAGTTGGTATCAGAGCATGCCGCTATATCCACTGCGGAAACGTAGATTTAGAACATGACCTTAGAAGTTAAGTTACGATTTTTTCCGAAGTTAATATTTTAGACTTAATCATTTGATATTAAGTGATGATCTTGCCCATAAGTCACGATCTTAGGAATAAGTAGCGATTTTGATTAAGAGTTAATCTCTGTTATAAGTACTAATTTTAGTCTTAAGCGCTGATTATATACTAAGAATTACTTTGGAAATAAGACATGATTTTAGACTTAAGAAATGATGATACTAAGAACGACCCTAGGAATAAGTTATGACCATAGGCTTAAGGGACGATCGGCTAAAGGACTCGTATACCTAGAGAATACCATGCGATTTTACTTACTTGCCGTATTTAAGTTTTGTCAATAACAATTTGCACATCCCCTTAACCGTGATCATAGTAACCCTAATTGAATAATATATGATTACATTATATAAATTGCAATCTTAACCAGGATGCCCTACCACAGGCGCGGGTTGATGCTTAAATTTAGATGGACCACTCGGTTACTTGGGCTGTTCCACCGTAGCAGCAGCAAGGGACCCGATACCATTAGGGTAAAATGAAACGGGCCATGTCCCTACTTTGGACTATAGAGCCAGAGCATGGCTGAGTTTAAATTATGATCATAGTTCCTAAGAAATGATTTGTAGTAAAATGAGAATTACTAAGAAAGAATTTACAAGCGTTAAGATTAGTAGAGTTTATCAAAGAATATCGTACAAAGGTGTATATAGTTATGGTTAAGATGCTGAATCTAGAATTATCAAAATAGGTCGATGACATTAGTAAGATTAGAGATATATATCGATAGTGATAGGTGAGACTTGGGTGTAGTAAGTACATTGTAATGATAAATTGTCACAAAATTTTGATTAAGTGCTGATCTCTAAGAATATCGAATTACTTGGTTTAAATTTAGAAGTCTTGGATTGAAATAGGGTAAATATGGACAAGTAGTGGTTGTTATTCATGTGGGATTTAACAAGGTTAAAATTAGAGGTTGAAATAATCGATTAAAGAAGTACAGTATGTCAGTGTGGTGCGCGGAAGCATGGTGCATTTAAGGTGTTTAAGTTGATGACCATTTAAGTCAAATCCTAGAATATAGAATGAATAGAGATTAACTATGATTAAGCCTTGAATCATGCGATAAGTTGATGATGTTACTTTTAGGAATAATAATCTATACAAAAAAGTAAACCTGAATACATAAGTGAAAATTTTATAAGTTTCAACTACAGAGAATTAAGATAGGGATTAAACTATATGCGGACGAGATCGTCTTATGGAATGCCAGTATCGACTAAGTTGAATTGTATTAAGGTACACGTGTTCTGAAACACACACTGTTTACGAAATTAGTTTCGTGAACAAGATGATTAAGTTATGATTGTAATACACTTAAGCACTGATAATAAAGAGTTGATGTTAGAAGCAGATATGTGGTTACTTATAGGCTAACGATTGGGTTGTAGATTCACTCAGCGTGACGACGAGACCCTTATGTGAGATTCTAGAGTTATAGAAAAATTAAACTATGATTTTAACAAGCGAATGACAATAAATGTAGAAACTATCTTGTAGGTATATAATAAGTGATTTTGGAAACCTAATACGTGAGGTGAAGCATTGGTAATAATGTGAGAAGAGATGGAGGAGTTTGATCTGGACATTGCCGACTCCAAGGCAAATGTGAGCAGATGAAAGTAACACATCAGCAGTCTGGAGGACTAATGTTGTTATTGAAGGTATCAGAATGGAAATAGGAAATTCGAAGAAGAAGTGCGGACGAAGTATTCACGTCTTTTCGATTAATGTACGAAAGTTTCGAGGACAAAACTTTTTGTAAGGGGAGAGAAATGTTACACCCCACGTCGGTTAATAAAAAAAGAAATAATAATAAAGTAAAATGTATAAATGATAAGTGTGTGTGTGCAATGGTTGTGTAAAGAGAAAAAATAAAATATATTGTTATTACATTAATTTACCTTTATTCCCACTCTCTCCACTACACTCTTTAACCTCCCATAACCTCTGCCCTCTTAATACACCATTATACCCATAACCCCCTTACTTAAAACACCCATAAACCATTTCCTTTTCATCCTTTGTGCTGCAGCCGTGTGACCATAAGAAAAAAAAAAGAGTGTGCTGAGAGTTAGGAGATAAATAGGAGAGTGAGACCATAAGGAAAAAAAAAGAGTGTGCTGAGAGTTAGGAGATAAATAGGAGAGGAAAAACCGAGGAGAAAAGAAAAAGAAGATGAAGTTTGATCCAAATTCAACACCGATTCCAACTACGGTATTGTATAATCCAAGCACTGTAAGTAACGTTGGTGTATTTACTATGATTTTGTAAAACTTATGTATATTTTTGATATTAAACTCGGATCATGTATTCGTATATGTGCATTCATATATTATTTGTTATTTGTAATCTTGTGCGTATGTGTGTTGTGCGTTATATATATATATATATATATATATATATAGACACACACATATAGAGAGAGGGAGTGTTTGTGTATGAGTGCTGTCGGTTATATGTATTTATATACATATGTTGTGTGGGTGCTGTGAATATATCATGGGCGTTGGTGACAGTGGCCATTCGGCCACTGTTGGTGCATACATACTATATACAATATATTTGATATTCGAATTCTTAATAAATTATCAAGGTACAAAAATTGTTTATTTGAGAATTGAAATATTTGTTGGGGACATATGGTGCTGTGGCCGCTGACCATAGGGAGTTGAGTGGTGTAAATGTGTTTATAAATGTGATAGAAATGGAAGAGAATTGGTATTATTTGAAATGGGTTATAATTAGGGCTTTTGAGTTTGGAATTGATCAAAGTAAACTCTAAAAAAAAAAATTGGACTTTTACGCATTTTGGTCCTTGTTTTATTTTCTTTTCTATTGCTTGAAGAAGAAAGTACTGGGATTATGTACAGGGAATGCATTTTGAAACAAGATTTTAAATATTCATCCTCCGGGAGCATGAGAATGGCGAATGAGATCCTCTAACCCCCTCCCCGTGACCGCCCACGTGACCGCCCGCCACGTGGCAGCAGAGAGGGGTGGTGAGGCCGGATGTGGGTGACCCCCATCCAGCCTCACCACCCCCCTTACTGCCACATGGCGGGCGGTCGCGAAGAGGGTGAGGAAGTGGGGGGTCAGGCGATCCTGACCCGAGTGGCCATAGGTTTAGTTTGTTTTTATTATATGCATACATATTTTAATTACTGAGGGTTAGTTTGTTTTCATTATATACATACATATAATAGTCAATGGATGATAAAAATGTTTTGATAATTTCGCATATGGATTCTTTTATGTATACATGATGTGTACGTGTACATTATATATGCATATATATATATATATATATATATATATATATATATATATATATATATAGATCTTTTGAGCAAGGGGTTCAGTTAATTCATTTATTTTGTGTATCGTAATTACATTGTTGTATTTTTCGGCAAAAAATTTGATGATTTAATTAAGTTTAATATCTGTTTTGCTTATGCCATTTGCCATTGAAAGTACAGTATACAAATATCTAAAATTTGGTCACTAATAAGATAGTGTGTTTGAATATTTTATTCCAATTCTAATATTCATTTGATAAAATATATTCATGGATATTGTTTCCTTGGTGATTTGTTTATTTGATGGGGAATATGGTGATTGTGGTTGGATCAAAGGGCTAATGGCAGTGGAGGTGATGATGGTACGTGCATGTATATACGTGTATATGCACATTTATGGGCATAGGCGTATATACGTGTATATGTTGTAGGACCTGCAAGACACCACTACATGGGGAATTGAATAGTGTGTGCGGAAAATTTGGTTTTTTAAAATGTTTTGACCCAAAAACCCAACTTCTGAAAACAGTTTCTGTTTTCAGGTCCTGTTTTGCAACATTTGAAAAACTAGGTTACAGGCCTTCAAAAATTCTGAAATTTGAGGAGAGATTGTAGTCTCAGATGTTCTGAGTATCTCTTAAAAATTTAAGATCAAAATTCAACCTTTAACCCTTTGAAAAATTGTTTGTGGTCAGATTGCGCAAATCTGACAGAAACGGTAGTCTGATTTGAAAAAATTATTCAGATTAAACCGTGGCTCCAAATGGTCTGAAAATTTAATGACAATCCCCTTACTATATGTATTTAATTGGGTTGAAACAGTTTTGAAAAATTTCATTGGGAAGTATGTCAAATATGTTCAAGTTCTCAACCTTTGCAAGTCTAAAAATCAGATTATACTAGTCTCAGAACTATTAACGTTTGAATGACTTATAATGAGAAAATCTCACTTATTAGCCTAAGGTTTGGCCCATTACTCAGTTAGCAGCCTAACATTGATGAAACTCACTTAATAACAACTCTTTGTCCAAAATGTCGCACTTGTAGCCAGTCACCGGAAGGTGACTTGCAACAGCAGGTTTCCTCTTTTTTTAAAAAAACTTCATTCCTAAAAAATGTTATTATTTGTAAAAATTCTAAAAAAATTGTAAAAATTAATTAAAAAATATTTTAAATATCGAAAAATTAAGAAAAAAATAAAAATAATAAAAAATTACCCATAACGCCCCAGCACTCCACCCACCTACCCCCCACCACCCAACCCCCCACCCCCGCAACCCCCTCAGGCCAAAAATTTTTTAAAAATTTTTTCTAACTCACTCATAACGCTCCGACCACCCCCACGTCCCCTCCTCCACCCCCGCGCACACCCCAAAAAAATTTCAAAATTTTTTCAACTCACCCACAAAGCTGCGACCATCCCCCAGAACCCGAAACAATCCAACCCCCCAGTCCAAAAAGAAAATGACAATGTTTTGGGCTGGGGGTTGGATTGTTTGGGGTGCCGAGGGATGGTCGGAGCTTTGTGGGTGAGTTGAAAAAATTTTAAAATTTTTTTGGAGTGTGCGCGGGGGTAGGGGAGGAGACGCAGGGGTGGTTGGGACGTTATGGGTGAGTTAGAAAAAATTTTTAAAAAACTTTTCGCGAGAGGAGGGGGTGGGGGAGGGGACGCGGGGGTGGTCGGAGCGTTATGAGTGAGTTAGAAAAAATTTTTAAAAAACTTTTTGGCCTGGGGTGGGGGCTGGGGGTGCGAGGGGTAGGTGGGTGGAGTGCTGGGGTTGTGGGTAATTTTTTATTATTTTTATCTTTTTTTCCTAATTTTTCGATTTTTAAAATATTTTTTTAAATAATTTTTACAATGTTTTAGAATTTTTAAATTCCTTTTAAATCACTTTATTCAAAAATACAATTTTATTTTTTTAATTAAAAAGGGTCGTCATATGTCAACTCCTAGTTGGTCTGAGAAAGTCAAAGGTTAGTCAACGGATGGTCAACGGTGGGTCAACGGTCACCTGGCTACAAGTGAGACATTTTAGACAAAGAGTTGTTGTTAAGTGAGTTTCATCAACGTTAGGCTGCTAACTGAGTAATGGGCCAAACTTTAGGCTAATAAGTGAGATTTTCTCGACTTATAATTATCCAAAAGGGTCGAAACTTGCGCCAAATGAAACTTAAAATATGTGGCTATGTTTCTGGAAAGTTTTGTGATTTTTGAAATTCGTTTGATATTTTTACTACTGCAATGAAAATGATGCACAGTGCTAGAAACTGGAAGTAAAGTGCTGAAAGTAATAACATCGAGAATTTTATACTGGTTCGGCTAACACAACCTACTCCAGTCTTCGAGGACACCTTCCTCGGTTATCACTAAACAAAATAACACTTTACCACAAAGGGTTGCTAGAGTTATACACCAACTCCAACCCTTTACAAACGATACAAAAAATCTCACTTTTCACGAACACCACCACCGAACGAATGAAGGATTGATCACACCTTGAGAAACCTTTTACAACAATGAGCGTGTATGGTGGTCTATACAAAGTCTATTCAATATATTTGAATATAAGAACAATAGGCTTGAGAGAGAAGAAGAAAGAAAGGTAGAAGAAGAAAGTGGAAGACACTTTTTGCACTTGAGAGAATATGAGAATTGTCTTGTCTTTGAATGGCTCTTTTCTCTTCCTTTTATTTGCTCTTGGTCGCCCCCCTAAGGGAATTTCTCCATCTTGAAAATTCTTTTTTAAGTCCTTGGAAGAATGCCTTGTATAATTGTGACATCAACTTGCTCACTTGGCATCACTTGATTGGATAATTGTCTTGGCCTTGCATACGTGGCACATCTTGATTGGATTAGATTTGTCATCATTTGATGACTATACAAATCTGAGAATTACACTTAAAACATGTGCCAAATTATTAATAAAAACATTGCCAATTATCACACAATTAATCCCAAATTATTTGGAAGGAAAATATGTCACCAATAACATCAAGATTTCGGCCACCACCTTTCCAACACATGCTGGAATTTTCAGCATGTGCTAAATCTCAAGACTTCAAATTATTATCATAATAGTATTATATCTATCCCTTGAAAATGGAGAAGAAAATTGATCATCATAAAGGACATAAAAATCGGCCATACTAATTCACGCATGCTGAATTTTCAGCATGTGTCATATATGTGACATAGTTTGAAACATTACCTTGTGTAGCTCCCTCCATTAGGTCACTAACCTTGTATAGTCCATTCTTCACCAATCAAGATACCAACTAGGCTCCACATAAGCTCCATCAAGGCTGAGTAGGCATGTGTAATGAGCTTGAACATGTGCTGAATTTATTTTTGTAAACTTTGTAAAATAGTGCACAATAATTATACACATATAGTATATTCCAATCAGCCCTAATTTAAATATTCTAGAACACTTTAGTATGTATTGAATAAGTAAAAAGTTTCTAGATACATGCTACATGTCATGCCAAGAAAACGTTCCATGTGTCGTGTTCGTAGAAAACCGAATTTTCGACTTTTGTCGATTACGCGATTTTTCTCCGATTAAATTCAAAATTTTGGTACATGTTATATATATTATGTCACACATAATATACATAGAATAACTTGAATATTCGGCTCTAAAGGTTGAGTAAAGTGGCGCCCCATGTGACAAAAATGTTGAATTTGAAATCTCCACAATCTAGCCTTAATTGGGGGTCATTTGTGTGTGCCAACATGAAATGATTTTATGGCTGAATATACCATGTAAGCCACGAAATTTGTGGCCATTTTTGAAGTGTAGGGGCTGGCCATCTATATATGGCAAGTACGTGACATGTTAGCGAAGTTTCGGTTGTCATTCGATACGACAATTTTTGGTTTATAACCTTATAACGTGTCGTAATAATTTTGTCATCACCATGACTTATATCATATGATATAAGACCTGAACATACTCATAAATATGAGGTAATTATAGTTGTGGGACTTTGACGTACGTTCGTAAAATATATATATAACGTGTCGGTAGTACGTTGGAATATATGTGTACAGTGTCTTTTTTAAAAAAACTGAATATATATATAAGGCGTGTGGTTTAAGATGGGAAGGAGACTTTCCATTTCCATGTTTGATGTCTTTGTGCCTTCTCCAAATATTTATCCATTTAATGAACTACTTAGTTCATTTAACTAAGTACTTCACTTAATGAACTAGTTTAATTCATTAATGGTGGCACCTGAAAATAGTTCAAACACAACAAATGTTTGCCATTTGATGTAAGATTTAAAGCTTCATGGCTTGTTAGTACGGCAACATTATATATAAAGTATATAAGGCAAGTTTGTCGCAAAAACGTGTCAAGTTATAAAATGTGTCATGCATTTCTTTAGCACGCGTTGTTTAAATCATGCATTTCGTGAATCACTCAAACCCCTTTTTCTCAACAATCTTTCCCTTTTGATGATTTACAAAATAACCTAAGTTCATGATTTAAATTTAGTCGCTCCCCCTCCAATCGTGCACAAATTAAGTTTTGAATTTTGAATTCTCTACCCCTTGATTTGTGCGATCAATCTCTCTCCCCCCTTAAATCATGCATTCTCTCCCCCTTTATTTTGGAAATAAAATCAAAAGTGCATATAAGAAAGAAAAAAAAACTCATGCATTTCGATTTCGTTCTTAAGGGTTATTCATTTAACCCTTTGCAAATGTCCCTTTTGGTACCCAAATTTAGGTGACCTTTCTAGGTCTTCCAAAAGGTGAGAAAGGAGATGAAGATGCAATATAACAGACGTTTGGTGCAAATCCCTTTGGCCTTTGGCCAATAATGCCATCATGCACATAGTATGATCTTTGTTTTTGATAAGCATTTCGGTTTGCATGTACGGGTCATGATCTAGATGCATTTTTTTGATATGGATTTCTCATATGCATCAATGGCTTCTTTTCATATTTGTACAGTGCAAAATTATATCTCATATGATATGAAGATGAAGCACATTGAAATGACATAGGGGGGTCTAGGCGTCTTCTTAGGCGCCACATATGTCTTAGATGCATCTATTTTCTTAGATGGAATGAATTTGGTTTCCTTATTTAGCTTCTCATTGTATCCTAATCTGGTTTATCATTATCATGCTTTTGTGACAAAATTATGCGATCTAGTATGTTAGTTCCCGTGTCAAATTGTTTCATAATTTTCTCTAAATCCGTATTCCTTGATTTCAAATTTGAAATCTCGGATTTCATTTCATTATTTTGTTTCATTAATGGTGTGACCTCTGATTTTAATGCATTGATTATGCAAGATGATTTTTCTTTTGAATCGTTTAATTGAGAAACAAGGTTCGTATTAGAGGATTCTAACAACTTCTTGTCTTCAATTAATCGTTCTTTTCTTCTGCAAGAGTCTTTGAGAACTTACGCAACTCTAAATATTGACTAAATAAGTCATCATAAGAATATTCAGAATCAGAATCAGAGTTAGAGGATACCTCATTTGATGCCTTAGATGTAAAGCATACTTGTGCCATTTGTTCTTCTGTATCGTCAGTCTCAGAGTCGGATGAATCACACCAAGTGGACGCTTTGAAGGCTCTTCTCCTTTGTTTAGGTTCTGAGACGAGTCTAGTTTTGATCCGATCCTTGTCAAGGTGTTTGTTCGTTTGTTTGTCCTTGTTAGGGCAATCATACGACAAGTGTCCGAGTTTTCCACATTCATAACATTTTATTTCTTAATTATTTTTATTTTTATGGCTCTTAGATGGAGTAGGATTGTGTGTTTTTAATTGATTTTCTCAAGATCTTTCTTAATCTTTTAGCCATCGTGATTAAATATTCATCATCGGAATCTGTGTCACTATCCTCTACGCGATCATAAGAAGTAGAGACGTATTTATTTGATTTAAATGCAATAGCCTTATCATGTTTAGAACTAAATTCGGAATTTCTTAAAGTGAGTTTGTTTTCATATACCTTTAATGATCCGATCAATTCCTCCATTTTTATCGATTTAGTATCCTTCCTTTCTTCGATTGCAGTGACTTTTGAATCCCATTTGGATGGGAGACTTCTTAACACCTTTTGAACCTTTTCCTGTGTAGAAAAAGATTTGCCAAGAGACTCAAGAGAATTATAGATGTTAGTCAATCGTAAATCCATGTCAACAATAGACTCACTTGGCAATAATTTGAAAGACTCAAGTGTGGACATAAGCATATTAATCTTAGACTCCTTTACTTGGCTAGTCCCTTCATGTTTCATCTCAAGAATTCTCCACATCTCTTGGGCACTAGAGCAATTAGATACGTAAGTAGATTCACTTTTGCTCAGTCCATTTAACAGTAATTGCATGGCTCTAGCATTCATACTTAGTCTCTTTTTGTCATCACTAATATATTCTTGTTTCGTTTTTATGACCTCTAGTGTGACACCATCAACAATAGACAACTTAGAAGGGACAAAAGGAACATCTTCTATAATGTGCCATAGGTCTATATCAATGGCCATAAAGAAAAGTTTCATTCTAAATTTCCATTAAATAAAAGATTCACCATCAAAAAGAGGAGGCCTTACGGTAGACATTCCTTCTTGCTCGGTTTTGTAGCTAGTGGTTGCCATCTCACTAAGATCGTTGGATCTCCTTGTCGTGAGTGTGCCTGCTCTCTGATACCACTTGTAGGACCTGAAGGCACCACTAGAACGGGGAGTTGAATATTGGGTGCGGAAAATTTGGTTTTTTAAAATGTTTTGACCCAAAAACCCAACTTCTGAAAACAGTTTCTGTTTTCAGGTCCTGTTTTGTAACGTTTAAAAAACTAGGTTACAGGCGTTCAAAAATTCTGAAATTTGAGGAGAGATTTTAGTCTCAGATGTTCTGAGTATCTCCTTAGAATTTCAGATCAAAATTCAACCTTTGACCCTTTGAAAAATTGTTTGTGGTCAGATTGCGCAAATCTGCCAGAAACGGTAGTCTGATTTGAAAAATTCATTCCGATTAAAACATGGCTCCAAATGGCCTGAAAATTTAATGACGAACCCCTTACTATATTTATTTAATTGGGTTGAAACAGTTTTGAAAAATTCCATTGGGAAGTATGGAAAATACGTTCAAGTTCTCAACCTTTGCAAGTCTGAAAATCAGATTGCACTAGTCTCAGAACTATTAACGTTTGAATGACTTATAATTATCCAAAAGGGTTGAAACTTGCACCACATGAAACTTAAAACCTGTGGCTATGTTCTTTGAAAGTTTTGTGATTTTTGAAATTCGTTGATATTTTTACTACTGTAATGCAAATGATGCACAGTGCTAGAAACTGAAAGTAAAGTGCTGAAAGTAATAACACCGAGAATTTTATACTGGTTCGGTTAACACAACCTACTCCAGTCTTCGAGGACACCTTCCTCGGTTATCACTAAACAAAATAACACCTTACCACAAAGGGTTACTGGAGTTACACACCAACGCCAACCCTTTACAAACGATATAAACAATCACACCTTTGACGAACACCACCACCGAACGAATGAAGGATTGATCACACCTTGAGCAACCTTTTACAACAACGAGCATGTATGGTGGTCTATACAAAGCATATTCAATATATTTGAATATAAGAACAATAGGCTTGAGAGAGAAGAATAAAGAAAAGAATAAGAAGAAAGTGGAAGACACTTTTTGCACTTGAGAGAATATGAGAATTGTCTTGTCTTTGAATGGCTCTTTTCTCTTCCTTTTATTTGCTCTTGGCCGCCCCCCTTAGGGCATTTCTCCATCTTAAAAATTCTCTTTTAAGTCCTTGGAAGGATGCCTTGTATAATTGTGACATCAACTTGCTTACTTGGCACCACTTGATTGGATGATTGTCTTGGCCTTGCTTACGTGGCACATCTTGATTGGATGAGATTTGTCATCATTTGATGAGTGTAAAAATCTGAGAATTACACTTAAAACATGTGCCAAATTATTAATTAAAACATTGCCAATTATCACACAATTAATCCCAAATAATTTGGAAGGAAAATATGTCACCAATAACTTCAAGATTTCGGCCACCACCTTTCCAACACATGCTGAAATTTTCAGCATGTGCTAAATCTCAAGACTTCAAATTATTACCATAATAGTATTATATCAATCCCTTGAAAATGGAGAAGAAAATTGATCATCATAAAGGACATAAAAATCGGCCATATTAATTCACACATGCTGAATTTTCAACATGTGTCATATATGTGACATAGTTTGAAACATTACCTTATGTAGATCCCTCCATTATGTCACTAACCTTGTATAGTCCATTCTTCACCAATCAAGATGCCAACTAGGCTCCACATAAGCTCCATCAAGGCTGAGTAGGTTTGTGTAATGAGCTTGAACACGTGCTGAATTTATTTTTGTAAACTTTGTAAAATAGTGCACAATAATTATACACATATGGTATATTCCAATCAGCCCTAATTTAAATATTCTAGAACACTTTAGTATGTATTGAATAAGTAAAAAGTGTCTAGATGCATGCTACATGTCATGCCAAGAAAACGTTCCATGTGTCGCGTTCGTAGCAAACCGAATTTTCGACCTTTGTCGATTACGCGATTTTTCTCCGATTAAATTCAAAATTTTTGCACATGTTATATATATTATGTCACACATAATATACATACAATAACTTGAATATTCAGCTCTAAATTCTGAGTAAAGTGGCGCCCCATGTGACAAAAATGTTAAATTTGAAATCTCCATAATTTGGCCTTAATTGGGGGTGATTTGTGTGTGCCAACATGAAATGATTTTATGGCTGAATATACCATGTAATACAAGAAATTTGTGGCCATTTTTGAAGTGTAGGGGCTGGCCATCTATATATGGCAAGTACGTGCGACAATTTTTGGTTTATATAACCTTGTAACGTGTCGTAACAATTTTGTCATCACCATGACTTATATCATATGATATAAGACCTGAAGATACTCATAAATATGAGGTAAGTATATTGGTGTGAAGTTGACGTACATTCGTAAAATATATATAACGTGTCGGTAGTACGTTGGAATATGTGTGTATAGTGCCTTTTAAAAAAACTGAATATATATATATATATATAAGGCGTGTGGTTTAAGAGGGGAAGGAGACTTTCCATTTCCATGTTTGTTGCCTTTGTGCCTTCTCCAAATATTTCTCCATTTAATGAACTACTTAGTTCATTTAACTAAGTACTTCACTTAATGAACTAGTTTAGTTCATTAATGGTGGCACCTGAAAATAATTTAAACGCAATAAATGTTTGCCATTTGATGTAAGCTTTAAAGCTTCATGGCTTGTTAGTACGGCAACATTATATATAAAGTATATAAGGCAAGTTTGTCGCAAAAACGTGTCAAGTTATAAAATGTGTCATGGATTTCCTTAGCATATGTTATTTAAATCATGCATTTTGTGAATCACTCAAAGTCCTTTTTCGCAACATATGTACATGGCTGAGATTGGGTTTTTGGTATTATTGGTAATGTTGGAAATTAATTGAATTATTGTTTGGTTTATAGTGAATTATGTGTTTTTTTGGTAAAATGACTAACTTTTAGACTTGGAAAAATAATTTTGGAAATCGTGCATTGCATATTTCGGAAAATTCACCCTTACATGGGGAATATATCGGTAAACCAGATTGATTCCTATTGTGGTTATTGAGCGCTACAGATGTAACTACCTCGTCAGGGACATGATTTCTGTAAGCCTGTTTGGATTGCTGCAGATATAACTACCTCGTCAGGGACAGGGCTTCTGTATTCCTATTTGGGCCTGAGCGTAACTACCTAGTCTGGACAGGGTGCAAAGGCATATATTTGGTGCTATAGACGTAACAACCTAGTCTAGGACAGAGTGTCTATGGTATATTTGGTTTTTGGGGGAATCAATTCGTAAGTCTTACGGTATAAGTAACTTGTAGGAAAAGTGCTATAGCCATTGCGTTTGATTTTTGACTTTGGACCGATTAAACTGGATTTTGGTTATTTGGATTTTTGGACCGGTTTAATTGGATATGGACATTGGATTGGCCACTGGATATTGGACATTGAAAACTTTGGTTTTGGAATTTTAGAACATTGGCATTGCATTGTTTTGGAAAATTGTATCATGTTTTGGCTTGCACTAACCTTTGCTTGGCTATCGTTTGGTTTGACCTGGTTATCGGTCTATTCCATTGTATGTCTTTGTTGGGTCTATTTGCTATCATTGTTTTGGATGTTAGGAGTAAAACTGTAAAATCATTTGCGGATGAGAAGCACGTTATTTTTTTTGTATTGTTATTTACTTTTATTACACTTGCTTCTCCATGCATGATCACATGGTAAATATGTTAAGGTTATTTGCTGGGCGAAGTGTCACTCATACCACTCTTTATCATTTTCTTTCAGACAATCAGGAATACAATTTAGTATATGTCGAGGAGGATGCCTAGCGAGGATATTGATCGTGTTTAGCTTGACCAATGATACTTTCTAACATTCCGAATAGATCTTGTGGGTTGTCATTTCATGCACTTATTGGAGACTTAGACATTTACTTTTATTTTCGATGATGTATTAGCTACCATTGTTCAGACCATTGTACGATATTTATTTATTTATTATTTATGATGATTTGAGGTTTTATTTAGACTTCCGGTGACATCAATTTGCGTCAAGCTGCTGACGTGTTTTGCATCGATTTTGACGTCTTGTATTTTCCTTAGCGAAATACAGCGGGTGAATTGTTCCGAGTATTAGGGCTCGGGACGGGTCGCTATGTAGCGCCCTGCTCCCGAGCCCTAGCATCGGGAACAGTGCACCCGCTGTATCTCGCTAAGGAGAATACAAAGCGTCGAATCAATCTCTTACTTGTCAAAAATGACGTAGAAATTTTTTCGCGAAAACATAAACCATAACATAAATTAAACTCCAATAGTCGTCATTACATGGCTGGATAAAAATTCTGATAATAAAAGTAGTAAAGAAATCTGACAAATCCTCAAAGTATAATAAGGACAAAACAGCTGCAGAGTTCTCTCATATCCTAGCTGCAGCTCTCAACCGGCCCACTCCGCTACATCCGTCTCGTCCTCAACAAAGATGTGCTCGTAGTCCTCATCTGGCTCACCTGGGAAGTAGGGTTGAGTGACAGAAATCACCCAGTAGATGCCCGCCTCAAACAAATACAAAACGTACATACCGAAATGATATAAACACATAACACAAAAACATGCTATAACATGCATAAGATAAAATAAATGTGGTAAGTAAAGCACTCCACATAAGATGCGCAAGTACGTGATGCATGCTCAATCAACGTGTCACACGCAACGAGAATCATGTCATGCAATATGCCCCTAGACCTATATGCAATGCATGATCCCGGGATTGACTGGATGCCTGTAGCCCGTACACTACAATCCACCTTTACGGATGCCCGTGGCCCGTACAGCACGATCCACCCTAACCGAAGCCTGTGGCCCGTACACCACGATCCACCATAACCGATGCCCATGGCCCGTACATCATGATCCACCATAACCAAGTACCCATGGCCTATACACCATGATCCACCGTAACCGAGTACCCATGGCCCGTACACCATGATCCACTCCACTCGAGCGTCTGAGACCCGTACATCTCAACCCACTTTAAATGCAATGCACGTGCCATGAATGCAACAACAAGGTCGTCTGGGGCCCGTACGTGCATCCTCACCATCTCCGGCACTCAATATTGACTTAGTAAATTTTCCGAATATTGAAAAGTTGTTATTTATTATTACCCTTATTTTTCCTTAGCTTGTATTAATTTTCTAGAATTTTCTACTAATTTTTCCTTATTTAATTCTATATATTACTAATTTTTTTAATTACTTAAATTTACCAAAATTAAGAAATTAAGAAGAAATAATTTAATTTTAACCTTTTATATTTTTTAGAGTTTATTTAGAATTTTCTGATGATTAAATATATTTTTCTGAAATTTTATACTAATTTTAATTAATTATTTATTATTTATTCATTTCAGAAATAAATTTTCAGATTTTTTTTTAAAATTTTCGGTTTGGGCCGGCCTGCTACCTGGTCCGGTCCGCTGGTCATCCGGTCCGGTCTGACAGTCTGGCCGGTCAAATAGAATTTTCCCCTTTTTTTATTAAATTTTATTTCCTTCTAACCTCCATAAAATCTTCGTTTTAACTTTGATTGGCCTTAAACCAGTTGCATTGGACTCATTATAACGAGACACATCTTTTGAAGGTGAACACGTCATCACGTGTCCGGACGCGTCGTCAAGGGCCGCGCGTGGGCCCCACGAGCCACCCCCTGAAACGCGTCCGTCAGACGCAGTTTTCGACTTCCAACCCAATCCCAACCTATTCCAGGCTAGATGAACCTATTCTAAAGCCAAAACGCAATTTTAAACAACTCCAATTATGAAAATTTCTAACCTTTTGGATTAATTTGAGACTATTGTTAATCTAATCCAATCCTACCACCAAATCCATACATATACACACACGTAGCAGCCATAAACAAATCATCTCATGCTTTGACATATAAAACATATGTGAAATTAATATCATAAACAAATAAAAAACAACGATCAGATAAATATATCATCAAAGCATGCATGTGTTATACCCGTTTGAGGGGGAAGATGCACCTACCTTAAATTGGTGAATTAAAACGATAACCAAGGAGACGTTGGTGGTGTATGGTTAGCCCTTCTTTTCCTTCCTTTTTCTTGATCCAAAAATTGAGAGAATTATTATTATTATTATTTTTCTTCTGGGGAAGGGAAACGGCTGAGGGGAAAATTTGAGGGAGGGGGAGAGGGTTTGGACGTTAATAAGAGAGAAAGGGGAGAGAAATTAGGGATATATTTGGGGTTAAGATTTTGATTGATTTTGATTTTGATTACTTCCCTTTTTTTATCTTTATCTTTTATCTCTTTTTTTTTTAAAAAAAAATGTCGGCAGTAACATCCTACCCACCTTACAAGAAGTTTCGTCCTCGAAACTTGACGTACCTTATTCGAAGAGGTAGGGGTAGCGTTCTCGCATCTGCTCCTCCAACTCCCATGTCGCTTTACGCTCCGTATGATTGGTCCACTGCACTTTGACATAAGGGATGACTCGGCGTCTCAACACTTGGTCCTTGCGATCCACGATCCTGATAGGGGTCTCTTCATATGTCGTGTCTGGTCGAATCCTCAACGGTGGTGCATCTAGAACATGACTCAGATCCGGAACATATCTCTTCAACTAAGAAACTGAAATACGCTGTGCACCTGGGCCAAGGCAGGGGGTAATGCTAACCGGTAGGCTAAGGTACCGACCCTCTCGAGTATCTCATAAGGGCCAATGTAGAGAGGCCTCAACTTACCCTTCAAACCAAATCGAGAAACTCCTTTCATAGGCGATACCCTCAAGTAAACCTTCTCGCTCACAGCGAACTCTAGAGGACGCCTCTTTGAATCAATCCAGTTCTTGTTTCTGTCTTGAGCAACCTTTAGTCTATGACGTATCATTTTCACTTTCTCCCTAGTCTGCTCCACCAACTCAGGCCCGGTGATAACGCGCTCGCCAACCTCATCCCAATGAATAGAGGACTTGCACTTACGCCCATAGAGCGCCTCAAAAGGTGCCATGTCGATGGCAATGTGATGGCTATTTTTGTAGGAGAACTCAATTAACTTGATCGTACTATCCCAGTTCCCCTTGAAGTCCAATGCGCACGCCCTCAACATATCCTCTAAAGTATAAATGGTCCTCTCTGACTGTCCGTCGGTCTGTGGATGAAAGGCAATGCTCAACCGTAGCTCCGTCCCTAACCTTCTCTGACAATCTCACCAGAATCGGGAGGTGAACCTCGGGTCACGATCTGAAACAATACTAACGGAAATCCCATGAAGGCTGACAATATCATCAATCGACAGTGCCACCAATCTCTCCAAGGTCACATCGTACGGCACAGGTAAAAAGTGGCCAGACTTCGTCAATCGATCAACAATCACCCAGATCATGTCGTTGCTGTTTCTTGTGCTAGGGAGTCCCACTACAAAACCCATCGTCACATGCTTCCACTTCGCCTTCGGTATATCCAATGGCAACATCAAACCTCCCGGTCTCTGATGCTCTGCCTCAACCTACTGACAGACAAGTCACCTCTCAATGAACTCGGCGACGTGTCTCTTTATACCACTCCACCAGTAGTGCTTCTTCCGGTCATTATACATCTTCGTCGCGTCTGGATGAATCGACAACTTCGAGTTGTGTGCCTCCTTCAATAGCTTCTTCCGCAGGTCCTCATTATCAGGCACATACAAACCTTTCTTGGTACCAGATATTGCCATCATCATGGATCTGGAAGCCCTCAATCAGACTGGTCAACATTCTCTCTAAGGTATCCCTAAGCGTCACATCCTTCTTCTGCGCCTCTTTAATCCGCTAAATCAAAGATGGTGTAACCCAGGCTGCCAGAACATTAGCAGTGGAATCAACAATGTCAAGATCAAACTCTGCCATCTCTTTCTCCAGTGGCGTCCGTCTGGCGTGATTAGACTTTCTACTCAAGGCATCTGCAACTCGGTTTGCCGTCCCCCGGTTGATAGCTGATTGTCAGGTCATAGTCTTGCAGTAGCTCAAGCTATCTCCTCTGACGCATATTCGACTCTTTCTGTGTGAATATATATTTCAACCTCTTATGATCTGTGAAGAATTCGCACTTTACACCGTATAGATAATGGCGTCAAATCTTTAATGCAAACATCACCGCCGCCAACTCCAGATCATGAGTCGGGTAATTTTGTTCATATTTCTTCAACTGCCTCGAAGCGTATGCACTAACCCTATCTCTCTGCATTAACACGCACCCTAGCCCGTTCTTCGAGGCATCGCTGTAGATGACAAACTCTTCAGTGTCAGAGGGCTGTGCCAATACTGGTGCAGTCATCAAGGCTCCGCAAGACTTTTCTCACACTCGGAGGTCCACAAGAATTTGGCCTTTTTCTGAGTCAGTCGACTCAGAGGTGCTGCGATACTCGAAAATCCCTCTACGAATTTGTGATAATAACCGACAAGGAGAAGAAAACTGCGTACCTCAGTGACATTAGTAGGTCGGAGCCATTCTGTAATCGCCTCTATCTTCTTTGGGTCAACAGAAATGCACTCCTCAGAAATCACGTGGCCTAAGAAAGTCACACTCTCTAACCAGAACTCGCACTCGCTGAACTTTGCATACAGTTTTTTTCTTCCTGAGAGTCTCCAATACCTCCCGCAAGTGTTCAATATGTGTCTTCTCATCAGGTGAATACACCAAGATGTCTCGATGAACACTACTGCGAAACGATCCAACTGCTCCCTGAACACTGTGTTCATCAAATCCATAAAGGTCGCAGGTGCATTCGTCAGTCCAAATGGCATTACAAGAAGCTCGTAGTGCTCGTATCGAGTGCGGAATGCCGTCTTTGCTATATTCTCCGCCCTAATTCTCAACTGATAATAGCCTGATCGAAGGTCAATCTTCGAGAATACCATGGCACTCTGCACACAATTTTTGTTGTACACCAATTGATATACAAAATAACCAAAGTCACAATGATTTATTAAAGACATTACTTTCAATTGATCAAATAGGTCGTCGATCATCGGTAGTGGGTATTTATTCTTTATCGTGATCTTATTCAGCTGACGATAATCGATACATAGCCTCATAGTACCGTCTTTCTTCTTCACAAATAATACTGGTGCTCCCCAGGGCGAAACACAAGGCCTGGTAAACTTTCGGTCCAGCAACTCCTGTAACTGTTCCTTGAGCTCCTTTAACTCTGCTGGTGCCATCTTATATGGCGCTTCCAAGATCAGTTCGGCCCTGGGTATAAGATCAATCTCGAACTCTACTTCCCTGCTAAGTGGTAAACCTGGTAGCTTATCAGGGAAGACATCCTTAAATTCTCGTACCATCGGAATGTCCTCCCCTTTGCTTCTTGCTGCTTCTGACCTTGTGGTGGAGGGTCTTGTGCCAGTGTAGGGCACTCTCTAGCGTAATGTCCCTGTTTGCCACAGTTGCAACAAACCTTTTTGAGCTCTCCAACACTGACCTGTGTGAGAACGCCACACTGTGTACATACTGAGGGTGGCGGTCCAACTGCCCTCAGTGGCTGCGCTGCCGTTGCGGTGGGACCCCCAATTGCCAATGGCCGTGTCGCCGATCATTATCCTTGCTGTGGTGGTCTAAAAGATCGCCCGATCAGATGGCGTTGTGGAATCTTCAACCATCTCCCAGATCTCCCAGAACGGAGCTCCTCTCGCGGTCTCTTAGCTATGTCGACTGCTGCAACCCTCTCGCGATCACCCTTGACCTCACGGCACACCTCCAACAACTCCTCAAAAGTGGTAGGTCGGACGTAGATGATCAATGACTGAATGCGAGAGCTCAAGCCAGTCTTAAACTTCAACATCCTCGTCTTCTTGTTATCCATAATGGCAGGCATGTTTCTCCCAAGTGCATGGAACCTCTCATAATATTGGTCCCCAGTCATGGATCGTTGTGTCAGAAGCTGAAACTCCGTCATCCTTCTTTTAATGACACTTTCAGGAACTTAGTGTTTCTGGAACTCCTCCCTGAACTGGGTCCATGTCGCTGGTGGAGTCAGTCTACGTGCCACGCCCTGCCACTATTGCTCGGCATCACCCTCTAAGAATGGTACAATCACATCAACCTTAAGGCCATCCGGAACCTGTATCAACCTCAACTGCTCAGACGCATTCTTGAGCCAGATCTCTGCCTCCCCTGGTCGTAAGGTACCCCTGAACATAGGTGTCCGGTAGTTCTGCATCTCCCGGTAGAAAAATCGAAGCCCCTTGGGGTGGTGGTTACTGCTGCTCCTGCAGGTGAGCCATCTGTATCTGCTGCTGGGCCACCAATGTAGTCAGCGTGGCCAGGGTATCTGCAAGGACATGAGGAATGGTCCCCTGGCCCTTCTGATCATCGCCATCGTGTCCTCCGTTTCCAGCTGGCGGCTCTTATCGTGGAGGCATTATCCAGAATTTGAGTTCATGAGACGAATACAGATTAGTCAATATTAAGTTGAAAGGTTGAGCGCTGATAAATCGATAATTAGACAAGGAAAACTCACCATCGGCACACACCTCCCATGACCCGATCATAACTTAGGTCTAAGATCATCGCTTAAGTCTACTTTTTTTAATAGGGGTGAAATCGTAACTTATGTCTAAGTGTTCTAATTAATCCTGCATTTCTGAGGCGGATCTGAACCTGTCTCTGATACCACCTGTAGCGCCCCGCTCCCGAACCCTAGCATCAGGAACAGCGCACCCGCCGTATCTCGCTAAGGAGAATACAAAGCGTCAAATCAATCTCTTACTTGTCAAAAATGACGTAGAAATTTTTTCGCGAAAACATAAACCATAACATAAATTAAACTCCAATAGTCGTCATTACATGGCTGGATAAAAATTCTGATAATAAAAGTAGTAAAGAAATTTGTGACAAATCCTCAAAGTATAATAAGAACAAAACGGCTGCAGTGTTCCCTCATATCCTAGCTGCAGCTCTCAACCGGCCCACTCCGCTACATCCGTCCCGTCCTCAACAAAGATGTGCTCGTAGTCCTCATCCGGCTCACCTGGGAATTAAGGGTGAGTGACAGAAATCACCCAGTAGATGCCCGCCTCAAATAAATACAAAACGTACATACCGAAATGATATAACCACATAACACATAAACATGCTATAACATGCATAAGATAAAATAAATGCGGTAAGTAAAGCACTCCACGTAAGATGCGCAAGTACGTGATGCATGCTCAATCAACGTGTCACACGCAACGAGAATCATGTCATGCAATATGCCCCTAGACCTATATGCAATGCATGATCCCGGGATTGACTGGATGCCTGTAGCCCGTACATTACAATCCACCCTTATAGATGCCTGTGGCCCGTACACCACGATCCACCCCAACCGATGCCCATGGCCCATACACCACGATCCACCATAACCGATGTCCATGGCCCGTACACCATGATCCACCATAACCAAGTACCCATAGCCCATACACCATGATCCACCATAACCGAGTACCTATGGCCCGTACACCATGATCCACTCCACTCGAGCGTCTGAGACCCGTACATCTCAACCCACCCCAAATGCAATGCACGTGCCATGAATGCAACAACAAGGTCGCCTAGGGCCCGTACGCCCATCCTCACCATCTCCGCCACTCAATATTTGGCTTAGTAAATTTTCCGAATATTGAAAAGTTGTTATTTATCATTACCCTTATTTTTCCTTAGCTTGTATTAATTTTCTAGAATTTTTTTACTAATTTTCCCTTATTTAATTCTATTTATTACTAATTGTTCTTTAATTACTTACATTTACCAAAATTAAGAAATTGAGTAGAAATGATTTAATTTTAACCTTTTATATTTTCTAGAATTTATTTAGAATTTTCTGATAATTAAATATATTTTTCTGGAATTTTATACTAATTTTAATTAATTATTTATTATTTATTCATTTCAGAAAGTAATTTTCATATTTTTTTAAATTTTCTTTTTGGGACGGCCTGCTACCTGGTCCGGTCCGCTGGCCATCCGGTCCGGTCCGGCAGCCTGGCCGGTCCAATAGCATTTTCCCCTTTTTTTTATTAAATTTTATTTCCTTCTAGCCTCCATAAAATCTTCGTTTTAACTCCGATTGACCTCAAACCAGTTGCATTGGACTCATTATAACGAGACACATCTTTTGAAGGTGGACACGTTATCACGTGTCCGGACGCGCTGTCAGGGGCTGCGCGTGGGCCCCACGCACCACCCCTTTGAAATGCGTCCGTCACACCCGTTTTTCGACTTCCAACCCAATCCCAACCTATTCCGGGCTAGATGAACCTATTCTAAAGTCAAAACGCAATTTTAAACAACTCCAATTATGAAAATTTCTAACCTTTTGGATTAATTTGAGGGTATTGTTAATCTAATCCAATCCTACCACCAAATCCATACATATACTCACACGTAGCAGCCATAAACAAATCATCTCATGCTTTGACATATAAACATATGTGAAATTAATATCTTAAACAAATAAAAAACAACGAATCACATAAAAATATCATCAAAGCATGCATGTGCTATACCCGTTTGAGGGAGAAGAGACACCTACCTTAAATTGGTGAATTAAAACGATAACCAAGGAGACGCTGGTGGTGTATGGCTAGCCCTTCTTTTCCTTTCTTTTTCTTGATCCAAAAATTGAGAGAATTATTATTATTATTTTTTTCTTCTGGGGAAGGGGAACGGCTGAGGGGAAAATTTGAGGGAGGGGGAGAGGGTTTGGACGTTAATAAGAGAGAAAGAGGAGAGAGATTAGGGATATATTTGAGGTTAAGATTTTGATTGATTTTGATTTTGATTACCTCCCTTTTTTTATCTTTATCTTTTATCTCTTTTTTTTTAAAAAAAAAATGTCAGCCGTAACACGCTACATACACAATGTTCAAGAAAGTGCAGATAATTAAGTGGAAAAATAAAAACGAACACGGACCCTGCACTTAGAGGAACTGCTGTAGATAATTAAATAGAGCTTACCTACATCAAAAAAAAAGTAAAGACGAAAGAACATTCATGATTGGTTATAACCTATTTGGAATCCAAGGTATACGATTTTGAACCAGAAAGATTGGTCAACAACACAGTGAATTGAATTAATACTTCAGCATTGAAGGCTAAAAATAGAAGTAGGGCGATAATTTGAGCAGAGAAAATGCTCTCGACTTTCATCTGAAAGTTTTTCCAAATTTTTGCCTTTTCAGCTTTTGGCTTACCTGATTAAACATATCCCGCTTCTTTTCTCTTTTCTTTCCCTAGTCCATTCTACGCTCTGTCCTTTCACCCTATTCTCGTATGATTATAGTTGGATTCCTCATATTTCGTTTTTGAAATATCTGGAAGATAATCTAAAGCTAAGAAAAAAGTTTTATCCTTAAAGGTTTTTTTTTTTGGTTAAAATGTGAATTGTATTAACCAAGGACAAAACATTTAGGGGATGCAACCCACACAATCCAACAACATGTCAAAAAAAGATGAAAGAGCAATGAATATTGCTCCTAGATCCTAGTTACTTGAAGCTATATCTTAGCATTCAAGACCCTATATACATGTGTTTGAAGTATATGTATCACATCCCTTGCTTTAAGAGTCTTGCATTCACAAAGAGCTTTGTTTCTACTTTGCCATACAAAATAAACTGCCGCCCCAATGATGATCTTACAAGCCTTGTTTCTACTACTCTTCCTCCTTAAGTATCTTTGCCCCATGCCAAAATTCTGGGCAGACAGTGCAAGGAAGTTGGCATGTTCAGCCAACTGGTCATGGCTCTCCATATATCCTTGGTTGCATCACATGTGAAGAATAAATGCCTAGCGGTTTCATCCAAGTTGCAGAAAAGGCATTTATTCTAAGTCAAGAAAGGCGTGTTGTCCCTTGTGTTCAACCTGTTAATAGCCGCCAACCATAAAATGAATCCATGTTTGGGAGTAATAGCAGAGTCTCAAACGATGGAGTGCCACGGGACAACATCCTGCTTTGCTCTAAAAAATTTAGTAAGCAAGAGTTGGGCAAAGCTTATCATTATGCACACAAGATTCCATTAATACTATTGCACCATCTAAGCCTCCTTGACTAGCCATGATTAAATCCCGAACATCAAGTAAAGAATTCAAGAGTGGAGAGTAATACTGTTTTTTGTTCATAGTCCACATTGAGGAGTGGATTTTGTACCTAACATTCATCCATTTAACGCAGAGAACCTCCTTTTGAAGATGAAGATCCCATAAATATTTCATCAAGAGGGCTTTGTTCCAAGCCTTGAGCTGGAGCACGCCAAGGCCTCCTTCCCGCATTTGCATACATACTTGTTTCTAATATACTAAAGCTCTTTTGTTGCCATTTCCACTGCCACCCCATAGAAAGTGCAAACATATTCTGTTTACCATGTCCAATACAGAAGCTGAAACTGGGAGAGCACTAAGCCAAAAGAAAAGTAATCCAGACAACACTGATTTAATAAGAGTCAGTCTACCAGCATAAGAGAGATGGGTCTTCTTTCATTGATTAACAAGTTGCAGTAACTTGCTTAAAAGAGGAGAGTAGTAAGCAAGCTGTAGTTTGTGTCCAACAACTAGTACCCCCAGATACCTGAAAGGCAAGGTGCCCAAAGAGAAAGAAAAGAGCTGTGGATCTTGTAGTAGGGAACTACAACCTACAAGGAATACTTTGGACTTGGACTGATTAAGTTTAAGGCAAGAAACTGACCCAAACTCAGTGAGTTTCAGGAGAATTAAGCTTGTAGATAAGCTGTCTCCTCTGCAATAAATCATTAAATCATCAGCAAAACTAAGATGAGTGAGTTTTATATCCCTATACTTAGGGTGATAGTTGAAGTCAGGGGAATGCTTCAGTTGGTTCATGGGCCTAGAAAGATATTCTAGTCCAATTACAAAAAGAAAGGGGGACAGGGGGCATCCCTGTCTGAGACCTTTTTTGCCTTGAAAATAACCAGTGGTGAGCCATTAATGGAGATGGAGAATGCAGTGGTACTGATGCATTGCATAATCCAGTTGATGTAAGTAGTTGGAAAATTGAGAGCACTGAGAACCTGTTCAATGAATGACCAACTGATACTGTCAAATGCCTTATGGATATCAATTTGAAACATACACCTTGGAGAGGAATTTGCCTTCCCATAATCCCTCAACAGCTCCTGGACTAGGAATACATTATGCATCATGGACCTTCCCGTTAGAAATTCGGATTGAGAATGATCCATAAACTCCTCCATTACTGCAGCTAATCTTTTAGCTAGAATCTTTGCAATGATCTTGTAGATAACATTACAACAAGAAATAGGTCTATAATCTTGGACTCTTGTGACCTCAGGTGTTTTAGTTATCAGTGCAATGATGGTGTGATTCAGTTGTTTAAGGAGTTTGCCATTTCTGAAAAATTCTTGCACTGCATTGAGAACATCAACTCCAACAATGCTCCAAGTCTTCTTGAAGAAATATGAAGAGTATCCATCAGACCCTGGGGCCTTATCATTCGGAATAGAGAATAATGTTTCTTGAATGTCAGCATTCTGAATAAGAGCAACTAGAGAGAGAGCCAGCAGTTGATAGTAGTTTACCATCCAGAATTACTGAATCCTGAATAGGAGTGACATGACAGGTAGTACCAAGAAGGTTAGAATAGAAAGTTACAAATTGGTCCTTAACCTGGTCAAGTGATGTGGAAAGGGATCTATCAGAGATCTGAATGGAAGTGATGCTTCTCCTTGCTAAATTCTGTTTGATCATGGCATGATAATACTTTGAATTCCTGTCCGATAAATTGAGAATGAGTCCTTTGACTAGCTAAGAGAAGAATAATCTTTCTACATTGAGCAGAGCAAGCGTGTTTTTCTTCTAATCACAAATTCTTTGGATAAATGTTCTTCGATTTTTGATATCCCCTCTACTGATTTACCTGGACCTAAGACTCTTGGTAAAACTTTAGAAGCCGCCCCTTCTTTAGTTGGTTTTGACTGTGAACAATTCTGTTTTTGTTCAAACTACTGAAGTTCATTTTCCTGAAACGGGTCTGGACTCTGAGTTGAGTTCTTTACATTGTCTGGATGTTGTTCCTAGAAAGTCGGACGTTCATATTATTCCTGGGTTTAAAAATGTTGTCAACTTGGTCATCCAACTTCAAAACATGAAAAAGAAGAAAATTTTATTACACCTGTATCTAACAGATTTTTCATCATTCCTGAAGCTTTTGTCAACAGGAAGCCTTTGCACAAGAAGGCAGTTCAAAAAACAAACCCTTCAGAAAAAGCAGTGGAAAAGCCACAGGGTGGAAATAAAAAAAACTAAACCTATGCTGAAAAAACGGAGGCATATAAGGGTAAAAAAGCGGAGCAATATAAAAGCAAAAATGCTCCGAGTGAAAAACAGCCACAGGAAAAAAATAAAAAACCTACTAGTGAGGTTGAAGGAACCTGGATCAAAAAGAGCAAAAAGGCTAAGTTACCTTCCAAAACTGTCTTACCATATTCAATTGCTTCTCCTAATCTTTTTTTCTGATTAGTGATGCTAAAATTGGTACGCAGGAAATCATTACTCCTTTGGAAGATTATTCAGTCTCTATTGCTGAATCATCTCCTTAGGTACATAACGTCTGTTCTGATTTACATGTACTTCAACTGAAGGTTTTTGAAAAGGAAGGGATTCCTCAACCTTTACAAAAGTCTAAGTTGAAGGATAATATTACGTCTTATAGTATTCTATGATTATTTCATCATGGAATATTAGGGGTTGTAACCTCCCTATAAAACAAAATGGTTTAAAGTCTTTTGTACAGTTAAACAAGTTGGATGTTTTGGATGTATTAGAGACTAAGCTTAATGATGTTATGTTTTGTCGGTTATTACATAGCAAATTTAAGCATTGGAATTATGTCAGCAATTTTGGATTTCATACGAGAAAAAGGATTCTTATTTTATGGAATCCGATGAAGGTCTCTGTTACTGTTATCTCTTCAGATGTGCAGACGATATTCTGTTTGATTACTTGCCATGTGTCAAATAAAACAGCTCAGGTCACTTTTGTTTATGCTTATAATAGTCTGGTTGATAGAAAGACCCTTTGAGACTTGTTAGTTCAACAGAGTCTTTCTATTGATGGTCCTTGGCTTGTTATGGGTGATTTTAACTAAGTCATGTCTAAGGATGAGCGAGTTGGTGGTCGACCTCAAATTAAGGATTATTTGATTACTGTCTTCAATCTGGATTAGTTGAAGCACAATATACTGGTTCTATGCACACTTGGGAAAATTGTATAGTGAAGTCCAAGATTTATAGGGTATATTAGCTAATGCTTCCTTTCTTGAATCATTTCCTAATGCTTTTGTCCATTTCAAGGCTTCGGGTTGCTTGTCAGATCATTCTCCTGCTATAATGAATCTTGAACAATATACTGGATCTTCTTCGTTTATATTCAAGTATTTTAATATGTGGTCAGACAATCCCTCTTTTATCCATGTGGTCACACAGTCTTAGAGAGTCAATGTTCCAGGTACTGCTTTGTTTAGATTATGCAGGAAGTTAAAGGCCTTGAAGCAGCCTTTAAAAGCCTTGAACCAGAGGGAATTTTCTCATATTTCATCTCGGCTTAAAAGGGTTGTTCAAGAATTGGATGATATGCAACTAGATTTGGCTAATTGGGGTACTTCGGCATGGAAGGACCAGTTAAGGTCCAAAAGTCAGCTTGTTTTTTCCCTTATGCAATCAGAGACCAAGTATTTCTCTTAACTTGCAAAAGGAGAGTATATTCTTCTCTATGATAGAAATACTAAGTTTTATCATTTGATTCCTAGGAGAAACAAAGCTAGGAACTTTATATCTAAAGTGCAGACTGCGGATGGATTTACTGATTCTTTGGATGAGGTTGGTGAGCAGTGTGTTACTTACTTCGAGGGTATATTAGACACGGATATAATTGTTTCACCCATCAGTAACATTATTATCAAGTCCGGCCCGATGCTTTTTGCTTCTAGTTCTGATTTGCTTGGCCCAAAGATCACTGATTTGGAGATAAAGGATGCCTTTTTAAGCATTGGCAAGGATAAGTCACCTGGCCCTGACGGTTATACGTCAGATTTTTTTTATTAAGGCTGCGGAAATTGTTGGCAATGACTTTCTTAAAGCTGTTCATGAATTTTTTATAACTGGAAAACTTCTTAAACAGCTTTATCATGCTTCGATTGCCCTTATTCCAAAATCAGTGAACGTGAATTGGGTTGACCAATATAGACCAATTTCATGCTGTAACATTATCTATTATACTATAACTAAGGTTATGTCTAATAGACATTCATTGGTTATGTGTGACTTTATGGATGTTGCTAAAACAGGTTTCATAAAAAATAGGTCTATGCTTGAGAATGTCTTCTTGGTGCAAGAGTTGATTAGGGAATATGGACGTAAAAATACTACTCCTCAGTGTATGCTTAAAGTTGATATTAAAAAAGCTTTTGCTTCTTTGGATTGGTCTTTCTTGCGTTCTGTATTGGTGGGCTTGGATTTCCCTGATCGGTTTGTTAACTAGGTGATGAAATGTGTTTCTTCTCCAACATATTCTGTGGTGGTTAATGGCAACTCATACGGGTACTTTCATGGTAAAAAGGATCCTAGGCAAGGGGATCCCTTGTCACCCTTTTTATTCATTATTGGCATGTAATATCTGTCTCGTCTTCTTCGACAAGTGCATACTGATCCTGGATTTAATTTCCATCCGAAATGTCAAGCTCAGTTGATTACTCATTTATGTTTTGTTGATGATCTACTTATCTTCTCTCGTGCTGATGCTATTTCTATCCAGTAGATTATGGATTGTTTAGTTAATTTTGGTAACTGTTCTGGTTTGTTGGCTAATCTCAACAAGTCTGAATTCTTCATTGCGGGTGTGGGCAATGATGCAGATCCTTTGCAGTGGATCACCGGGTTTCCCTTAGGCACTATGCCTTTCCGCTATCTTAGCGTGCCCATAGCTGGGCATAAATTGCATTTTATTCACTATGCTCCATATGTGAATAAATTACTGCCGAATATTAACTTGTGGAAGTCTGCTTCTCTTTCTTATGCGTAGACTACAGTTAATTATTTTTGTTTTTCAAGGGGTACATTGTTTTTAGCTTAGTGCCCTCCCTGTCCCCTGTTCTGTAATTAAACAAACATATAGGATTTGTTTACATTTTCTTTTGGGTAAGACTGTAAATGGATAGAAGAGCTTTGGTTGCTTGGAAGGATATCTGCTTACCAAAGGTTGAAGGTGGGCTTGTTGTTCATGATTTGAAGGCTTGGAACGTAGCTCTCCTTGCCAATCACTTATGGAATCTTCATCGGAAAAAGTATTCATTATGGGTTCAATGGATCCATCACAGGTACAATTGTTCTATTAATCTTTAGGTTAGAAAGCATGTTAGTTCTGAATCCCCTCTTATGAAGAGACTACTGCGTATAAGGAATTCTTTAGTTCAGTCTACAGGTAGTTGTGATACTACAATTACTCAGTTGAATGATTGGGCAAAAAGTGGTTATTTTTCTCGCGGGAATGGCCTACGAATTCTTTAGGCCTAAGGCTCCCAAGGTTCCTTAGTCGACTGTTGTTTGGGATCCTATTATTACTCCAAAGCATGCCTTGTAACAACCATAAAATTTTTTTTACATAATATAATTTAAAAAAACTATTCAAATAACACACACTTAATACCCTTTATCTTACCTTTAAATCCCTACCCTTCCCATTCTAAAACCCCCACCATTAACTTACACATTATTACCTTCATAAACACTCATCATTTAACCCTTTTCCCCCTACCTGTTTATTTAGGCCTTCCGGCCAACACTATTAAAAAAAATACTGTGAGTGCTAAAGAAAAGAAAAGAGTGAATTGCTGAGAGGAGAAAAGGGAAAAGAGAGGAAAAAGAGAAAGAAAAAGAGGAGAAAAAGAAAGAAGAAATGAAGAGGAGGAAGAAGGAAGTGCACCACCAACACCACCACCACAACCACCATATCACCACTAAAATTGTTAGGCAATAACCAAGAGGTAGGTGGCCCCTTTCTTTTTGAGTTTATTTCATATATGAATTATTTGCTATGTGCTTTATTTATTGTTTATTAGGCATGTTTTTATTCAAATTGATATATTATATGCTTTGGTTGTTTTCTTTGTAGCATAGAAATATTATGCATATGCTTATTATTTATTCCCTTTTGTTTTCAGCTTTGTCAGTATTATATTAAAAAAACTGTTTTAAGCATATGAAATATAAATGAATTGCATGAACTGGTTTAGGCCAAAATTTGTTAAGTATACGCAATGTTTTATTGAAGTTACATAAAAATAATAATAAATAATAATCTGTTTGGTAGATTTGTAAATTGTAAGGATGAGTAGGAATTTAATTAAAAAAGTTGTAATTAAATTAAAATTTGAATTGGAGTTGAAGTTAATTTTGTTGGGGGAAATTTGTAATTGGTTTGAGCTAAAGAGAGGAAAAAATGAATTGTGGCCTGGAGGGACTGATTCGGGACATGGGCTGGTTGGGAGATCGGCCCAAGGTGATGGAAAAGGGAGAAAGAAAAGAGGGCTGGCCGAAATTGCTGGGGGAGAAAAGAGAAAAAGGCTGGGGCCTGGCGGTGGGCTGCGGCTTGGGGTAGGCCTGTCCGGGATGGGCTTTTGGGAGGGGTTTTGGTTTGAGTTAAAAAAATGTTTTCGGCAAAAAAAACTGTAATTTAAATAAATAAAAAAGGTAACAGTGGAGTATAAATAAAAAAAAGGTAACAATGGTGCTGAGAACAATTAAACTAGAAGTAAAGGATAATTAATTGTTTTTTGGAAATAGAAAAAAAACAGATTCCGGTTAAAAAATATATAATATAAACAAACATAAATGTTTAAAACCTATTTGAGGGTGATTTTAAAAAAATAACCAAGTTAAGTAGCTTCATCAGTACATAGGTAAATTTATATTTTCTGTAGAAGGAAGCAAATAAATAAAATGAAATTATTAGTATTTTAGGATAAAGGGGAAATGAGAAGAAATTTGAAAATGAGGAAGAAGAAAAGGAAAGATAAATGTGTTATGTGACATATTACATTTACATTTCATGGCACGTGCATTGTCCCTGGGGACGTGTGGCCCTATGAGGCGTGTGGTCCTATGAGGCGTGTGGACCGACGGGGCGTGTGGTAGGATCACATCGAGGTTCATGCATTACACTGTAGAGAGACAGGCATTCGTGTGTTGAGATATCGTTGCGTATGACACAAGCATGCATCATGACATCGCATAACTGCTGTGCTATGCTTTTACTTACTTACACAGTTATACGTGTTTATACATGTGTTACATGTTATTTGTTGCCATATATGAAATTGTTCGGAAAGAGGCAAGAACCTACTGCGTGATATTTCTATATCACTCAGCCCTTTATTTTTTCAGGTGAGCAGGAATACGATTACATATACATAGAAGACGGAGCTGAGTTCGGACAGTGGGGTAGTAGAGCTAGATGAAGATGTTTACATTTGCAGCTTTATTGCATTTATGATGAGATGTAATAATGCATGCGGACTATGCACGTATTGGAAGTCGGACTTGAGTTGTAATAAATAAATGTTTATTTCATTTTATTTCGTTTCCGCTGTAAAATTTTCTACGTCCCTGCTGATGTGTAAGAGAATTGAGCGACGCCTTGTAGTTCTCGTAGCAGACTACGGCGAGTGCATCGTTTCCGAAGCTAGTGTTCGGGAGCAGGGCTTTATATGCCTTCTGTCTATGGTTTGCTGTCCGAAGTAAACTGCAGACAAAATGTCGCATGCCTTTCGTCCAAACAAATACTTGTTCTTTTTGTAACCTCGTTTCGGAAATACCATCTCATTTGCTGTTTCAATGCTCTATCGTCAAACATGTATGGTCATCCATTTCGGCTTTGATGAATATTCTGACAAACTTCCAAAGCACGCCCTGTATTCTCTCTTGGGCAATTACTCGGTTAAAAAGCAAAATCTTTAGAGTCAAAGCTGCTAAAATTTGTATAGCTGCTACTGTTTATTTAATTTGACATGGACGTAACAAGTCCTTTTTTTATGGACAGAAGTTCATTCATGGGGATGTCTCAAATGCTAGTTTTTCAAATGCTAGTATTTAGATTCTTCTTAGGCTCATTTTAGGTAATCACTATTGTTTTGGGTAATTTCCAACAGATCGGTCTGTATGTTTGACATCTTTTTAGGTTGCATTTTGATTGACGCTTGACTATTTGGTCAAGGGATCCTTGGGTAATATGATAATTTACATTTTTTAAAAAAATAAAAGATAAAAAATAAAGACGAACACGGACACTGCACTTGAAGGAACTGATGCAGACAATTAAGTAGAACTTACCTACATCAAGAAAAATAAAGACGAACACGAAAAATAAAGACGAACACGGACCCTGCACTTGGAGTAACTGGTGCAGCCGGAGGGGCTCTAATACGTGAGTCTTCTGGGAAGTTCATACATGCCATCTCATTTACTCTGCCAGTAACTAATCCTCTACATGTCGAGCTTCAAACCGTGTTGATTGGTCTTTTTTTTTTTACTCTTCTTCGATCTGCTTCATTTGCAGCTATTAGAGATTGAAATTGAACTGAATTGCTTCTCACTGACTCGTGCTATAGGAGCTCAAAGTGAAGACCCACATTATTTAGCTCGATTTGGATGTATGAGTACACTTTTTTTTTTTCTTTTTTGGCGAAATTTTAAGTATCAATGACCTGCCTCATTATGTTCGAAGATGTCTCATGACGGATGTAAACACTCCTTTTATACGTCAATAAAACAAGATCTGCCTTTATAAGAAAAATGGTTTTCTGATCTTTTAAATTATTATTCAAGCTCAGTTCTATATGGCTTTCGGAGCTTCTAAGACAACTATATGTATTATTTAGTTGCTGGATTTTTTTATCTGACGAAATATTTTGTTACATGGTTATTATTATTTATGAAAGACATAATTATATCGTTGTATAACACCCTATCTGGATGGCTACAATAGACTATTGTTGAAGAAATTTTCAGCTAAGTATAGAGACACATTACAAGTTTAGATTAGATTAATGCCGACAAGATATTGTTACATGGTGGTGACGAAACATATACTTGGCATCCTTATATTATATAGTTTGGGACTTTCTTTTATAAAATATTCATATTATTTTTGTCTCCTGAAGTTTTCAAAGATCATCTGGGAGCATATACAAAGAGGGAGACTTCTTCAACTCATATCTTCTCAAATTTGTTATAGAATCAAGTCAAATGTTGCTAGATATTTTGGAGTTTCCAATAACAAAATTTTTCGGATTATTTGACTGAAATTCAAGCCTATAAGCCGGCCCTGTGGAGACACAACAACACTTGATCAAACGCTTATCCTATATCAAATTTGTTTGGGGTATATTCTAAGGCATCTTGATTTTTCACCTGCGCTTCCTTTTTCTCAAATTACCGAAAATATTGGATTATTTTTTGCTACGAAAATCGGCCAAGAGGTGAACAAAAAAAACAACATAGTGAAGCTTCCAAGGTGTAAAATTTACCTGCAACACCTTGCCTAGGTGTACCAACTTTGGTGTGAAAAAAACAACTTCCTTTCCACCATTCCCTCCATGCAAAAAACCATACAAAAGGTATATCTATCAAACTGAGGAAAACCAAGTTAGAGAGAGAAACTTTATGCCTTCTCTCTAGAAGGAACTTTTCTTCCCCTAGCATTCTAGCACCTCTACTTCTACTATACTATTCTAAGACTATATGGGCTACAGTATGCCCAAAACAAAAGCAGCCAAGGCTGCGTTGAAGTTGAAATACGCTTCAAGTAAGAACGCCACAATGACATCTAGCTCCAACACGAGCTGTATGTCAGCAAGAAGGACCGGAAAAAAACAACTCCACCCTTGTGCTGAAATTACAAGCTCTGAAGAAAGTGACCCCCTCCCCTTCAGTGACAACTCAGATGAGGAAGGCTCCATCTTAAAGCTCAAGAGTTGGGTGTGAGCAGCTGCTGGTGATATCTCTTCTTCATCAGCTTCGGATGAAGAAGATGCAGGGACTTCAGGTTTGAATCCCAAGGAAGATGATGCTAGGAATAGAAAATCGCACCTGAGGAATTACCCAGCGAGTAAAAGTGGGGATGATGTAACAGCAACAGTCTATCCACCAAACAACATGCCTCCTCACGTGACTGCTACACCCTCTCTCTTCCCACACACCAATTCGCAAACGCCACCTAGTCCTGCCGCCACCAAACTGTCATCTCCTGTGGCCCCTTCTGCCACAATAGTTGACATTTCCCAACTTCAAATAACCCTACCCTCCCCCTAACAGCCTACACACCAACCACCACAGCCAACTCAGGCAGCAGTTCAGCCAACACAAGGCAGAGCTTGGGACTCACTTTTTGAAAACAACAGGAAGCTTGAGCATGGTCTCAGACTTAAAAAAATTGAAGTGTGCATCCCACGCAAGATACATATTAATATTGATGAGCTGCACAACAGTGGATCGCTGTCTTGTAGGCTGCTTCGTTTTTTAGGTCGGCAAGCAGTGCAAAACCTCTCCAAACCATGGAATGCAAAGCACAAAGTGTTGTACCATGCGTGTGGATGGATTATCTTCAAATTCGAGTCCGCAAAGGAGATGGAGGAGATCCTTTGTGCAGGGCCATACTTTGTATATGGGAGGTCTCTTATCCTTAAGAAGATGCCCAGATTCTTCACATTTGGGGCAACTGAAATGGCACAAGTCCTAGTTTGGGTGATATTTCTAAGCCTACCAGTCATGTTCTGGGTAGACCAAGTCCTCTCTAGTATCTGTTCCCAGCTCGGCACGCTGCTGTATGCAGACCAACTCACTGCAAGAAGGAGCACTTGAAATTATGCTCACGCGCTAGTTGAAGTGGATCTTAGCAAGGAGCTATTGAGCTCAGTGGAGCTGGTGATCTCAAATAGAACCACAATAGTTCAGAAGGTGGAGTACGAAAGGTTGTCGATGTTCTATAGAGAATGCATGCAGCTCGACCATAGTGTTGCCTCTCATAAAAATGCTGGCCAGCAAACCTTGGAGAATCCTACTTCTGCCGACCTCCATATAAATCAGGCCAGCTCGGCACAACCCAGGTCAGCCCATCCAGCCCACTTAACACTTGTCCCCTCCATCCCACACTAGAAAACATAGCAGATCTTAGCCCAGTTCAGCTTGGCCTCAACATCCCAGCTCAGCTCAGCCACAAAAGGCCATAGCAAACCACAAAGGCCAACCTGATACTGCCGACCTTCCACCAGTTCAACTCGGCCCACTTTCAGCTAAGCACCACCCTCTATCCTACCTCAGCCAATCCGCAACTCATCTCAGCCACCCATCACCTTGGCCCAACAACCCACCTCAGCCCCCACTCAAAATAGCCTCCCAGAAATGGCCTCGCTATACCACAAACATGTATGATACTGGCAAAAGGAATGCACCTTAGTCCAGCCTGAGGTCAGCTTAGCCATCCCAAATCCAAGCGCACAAACGAATGTCTACCTGGAGCACCATGTTTACAGAATAAACTCCCTTCTCTAGGATTGCTTCATAGAGGTTATCTCCAAATCGACGGCCCAAGCCATGAGGAAAAAACTTAAAGCTCCTCATGGTAATGCCAAGGTACGGATGATCTGAACTCAATGATTATTAGTTTTTAGAACATTAGAGGATGTAACAAGCCCCTAAAGCACAATGGAGTCTACAATTTTTTTAAAAAAACATAGTATAGACGTCCTCGGACTATTAGAAATGAAGTTAAACACCAAACTGTATCTATTATTGCGGTAAAAGTTTGCAGGCCGGGAGTTTGTAAATAATTTTAACTCCCATGAAGGCAAGCCAATTTTGTTAGGATGGAACACGTCCTCCATTGATGTCTAGATTAGCTCAGCAGACCCCCAGGCCATACACTGGGCAATTGTGTCTAAGGTGACTGGGATGAGCTTGTCAGCCACCCTTGTCTATGGGTTCAGCAAAATTGTAGATTGACATCCATTATGGAGCTTCCTTTTCAACCAGTGCCCAGAATTGACTAACCTTTGGATAGTCATTGATGATTTCAATTGCATTCTAGGAAAAGAAGAGAGAATTGGAGGTAGGGGGTCAGCTACTAACTAAGAACGTAGGACCAGCTCAGTTGCCGCCGCCAAAGTAGTCTGATGGAGATCACATCCTCAGGCTGCTTCCATGCCTAGGATAATGGCTTTTTCAAATCTAGGTTGGACAGAGTCATTGCCAATGCTTCCTTCCTAGAGATGTTCCCCTCGGCAAAGGTGCATTTCTTTCTTGTAGGTTGCCTCTCTGACCACTCTCTTGGCGTGCTCTGCCTTAATCAATTTAGGTCAGCATGTGGGCTGACCATGAAGACTTCCTTCCTCTTGTCAGTTTGCATTGTAGACAAAGAGTGAATGGCTCACCAATGTTCATGATCTTCAATAAGCTGAAGTCCCTAAAAGGACCCCTGAGGGGTCTGAATAGGAAATGCTTCTCGCATATCTCCAGCCAAGCTGATCAGGCTGAGGAAGAGCTAAAAACCATGCAAGAATTTCCAGACAATTGGGGCTGCCCTGAATGGAAGAGCAAGCTGTAGAAGCAAAGGTACATGGCTTTCAATCTAATAAAAAGGTACATGGCTTTCACTCTATAATAAAAAGGAAGAGGTCGAGAAACAGTGTTACGGGAGTTCAACTAGTTGATGGAACTATGTCATCATCCATTGAGCAAGCAGCGCCGCATTTTGCTTAGTTCTTCACTGACTTCCTTAGCTCAGCTCAGCCAGTGCAGGCAATCAACGCACAAGTCTTAAACAGATGCCCACTTCTCTCACCTTAATAGACTGAATCTCTTACCGTTCCTATTCGGAGGCTGAGGTCAAAGCAGCGCTGCTCTCCATTGGTAAAGAAAAATCTCCGGGCCCTGATGGCTACACATCTTGCTTTTTCATCAATGCCTCGGAGATAGTGGGGCCTGATTTTGTTAATGCAGTCCAGGAATTCTTTAGAAATAGGTATTACTGAAGCAGTTAGATCATGCTATCATTATTTTGGTTCCAAAGTCTACCCATGTCAACTGAGTCGAGGACTACAAACCTATCTCCAGCTGCAATGTCATATACAAGACTATATCTAAGATACTTTCCATCCGAATGACATCAGTCATGTCTTCCTTCATGGACCCTTCTCAGGCTAGCTTCCTTAAGGGTAGATGCATGATGGAAAATATATTCATGGTACATGAACTGATTAGGGAGGCACGGAAAAAGAGAACTACTCCCAAATGTATGTTCAAAGTTGATATCAGTAAGGCTTTTGACTCCATCAGCTTGTCTTTTCTCAAGGAAATGCTACTCGGATTTGGCTTCTCTGTCGTCTTCACTTGATGAATTATGGAGCATGTGACCTCCACCTCGTATTCTATCTCGCTCAATGGTAGACCTTATGGCCACTTCCAGGGCAAACGTGGCCTTAGACAAAGGGATCCTATATCGCCCTTCCTGTTTGTGATAGGCATGGAGTACCTCTCGAGACTCCTACGGTAGCTACGCCATGACAAAGAATTCCACTTTCACTCTGGCTGTGCTGAGCAGACATTACTCACCTTAGCTTTGCGGATGACCTGATCCTCTTATCCCATGGTGATGTTGCTCTGTGCAAAGAATCATGAAGGTACTAAATACATTTGGCGAATGCTGATGGCTCAGGGCTAACCTGGCCAAGTCTCAGTTCTTCCATGCTGGAATTGGTCAGGACACCAATCGGTTACAGGTCAGCACGGGTTTCTCAGCTGGAACTATGCCATTAAGATATCTAGGCATACATATTGCTGGGCACAAGCTTAGATGCACCCACTACACTACTTCCATCAAGAAACTGATGGACAAGGTGAGCCTATGGATTGCAAATAGCCTTTCATATGCTTTCAGATTACAGTTGATCAAATCAGTACTGCAAGGTGTAACCTAGTTATGGTTAAGTGCGCTGCCTATACCAGCAAAAGTTAGGTCCCTTGTGAATAGAATTCGCCTACACTTCTTATGGGGTAACTCCTCACTTGGGGCCAGAAAGGCTTGAGTATCCTGGTCTCAGATTAGCATGCCTAAGGAAGAAGGGGATTTGTGTGTTCTTCAGCGAACGCATGGAATCTAGCGATGTTAGCCAAACACCTACGGGACCTTTATCAAAAGAAAGACACACTCGAGGTGTAGTAGATGAACCATAAGTACAAGCTACACACCTCGTTATGGACAAGAGCAGGCTACAACACTGACTCTCTCCTCCTAAAAAAGCTTCTTGAGATCAGAGACAAATTGCTGGCCAGCTTAGGCTCTCCTATCTCGGCTGTAAATGTTCTTACTTCATGGACAGTGGATGATATCCTCAAACCTCATCTGGCGTACAACTACTTCAGGAAGAAAGGTATAAAAATCAATTGGGCTGAGATTGTTTAGGATTCAGCTAGGGGTGTACATGGTCCGGTCCGACCGGTTTTTGGGCATATTACAAATCGAATCGTTTGTAACGGTTAAGAAATTGTAAAACCAAAACCGGTCAACAAATTGTTTGGACGGTCCTATTTGGTTTGGGTTTGGTTCCTATTTTTTTCAGTTTATTTAATTAAATACAATTTTGACCAAAAAGAACTATAATTACAAACTAAATAACCAATTAAATAAATTACAAGACAACTAAATAAATTGAAATATATATATTATATTATATTATATTATACATTTTATATATTTTAAAAATATATATTTTATAAAAACTGTCTAGTCCAATTTTTATAAAATAATATATTTTATATATTTTATCATATATCCTATATATATATATATATTATAAATAATATATTTTACATATTTATAAAATATATATTTTATAGAAATAGTGTGGTCTAGTTTTTACGATTTGAAATTTCTAAAACCGAAAACCGGACCTTACAAAACGATTTGGCAGGCACGAAATAGCTACAATTTTGAAAACATAGCTTTTGTATCTAGTGATGAGTACATAGAATACACACCCATGTGTACAGAGTAATGCATAAGCTCTTCTCTCATATTTTAGACATAAGCGATGCTTCTATTGTTTAAAATAGCTTACATTACTGAATTGTGCATGTAGATCGGCATGTCATTCTACAAGTAGGGCTATTGTATGGGATACATCCTTTTGATGTCTTGATATTTGGGTAATACAAATTTGCATTTCACCCAAAAAAAAACTTTTGTGTGACAAGTATCCAATCATGTGCATAAATTAAACTTGGTGACATTCCAAGAGGCCCACAAGCCTACAAAATCAGCCTAAGAGGTCGACCTAAGCTCTATAGAGGAAGAGAAGAATGAGCTCTAAAAGTTAGCACAACAGTTGAACTATCTCGAGACTCTCTGATGTCTATTTCTCTTGTACATCTTCTCATTCTCTAACGTCCTCAAGGCATATTGATGCTGTAGTTTTGAATTCGCATATACTGTCTTTTACATTCAAATATTGTGTAAAGCATTGATGAAGAGTTGGGTCTATCTATAGTTGTGAGGTGCTATTATTGTTGTGGTGTTTTTGGTGCTGAATTTTGAAGTTTTGGGTGTGTTGGTGTATGATCCTAAAGTCCAAATATCTATAAAGTGTAAGGTGGTAATTTTAGGCGTTAGTGAAATCCAAGGAAAGTATTCTTAAGAATGAATGTCAGTGACATTCAACGGACCAGGATAACTTCAAATAAAGACTACTATACTAATGCAACATCCAACGAATTCATAAGTCCGAAAAGGAAGCACTACTCAGGGAGTTCAAAATGAACCTGAAGAAGAAGAAGCCATGAACATCCCTGCCCAAGAACCAGCCCCCACAACACATCTCACTGAACCTAACCTCAATCCAGTCGTACCTCTCACATTGATAAAAGAAAGGGCCTGATGGAGGAGGATACTAGCTCGGAGTATAAGTTTGATGCTGAGGTTGAGATTGAAGAGCTTAATAAGTGCTTAAATCAATAGGGAGAACAACTCACCGAAGAACAAATTTGGACGGATACTCTTGAGGCTAAATATGTCAACCTCAAAAAGCAGGTTACCACTCTTCAGACTGAGCTCAATAAACAAAAAACCAAGTACCAAAGGCTCAAGTCAAAACTCAAGGCAGCTATCTCTGGATTATGTTTTTCATCCGATGAGGAGTAGTTCAAGTTTCCTTTCCATTTTAGGCTAGTTAGGCGTTTATTTTTGTAGGACCTCAGGCGCTACCAACTCTCCCAAAACCAATTGGTGATAGGAGATGCGCATTTACCCTAGTCTTATAGTGCATTCAGCACACACAAGCGCCCACGGCATTCGACTGTGACTTGGCCCATACGGCCTACGCGCCACGGGACAATTGCTGCACCCAACAATCTCTTCCTCAGCACTTGCTCCCGCTGGGAATCGAACACGTGGCCTTGGCTCTGATACCGCTTGTCACCAAGCTATAAAATGAATAACACATCATCTCCAACTACATATACACGTTTTTCAACAAATATATATGTATATCAACTCATATTTTTGAAGGAAAAATCAACAAATAATAGTTGACAAGATTATGTCAACATGTAACACCAAAATTCCCATCCTTTCTTCTTGTATGTTGTGATCATTTTCACACCTTGAACACCTTTATATTCTTTGAAATATGATGATAAATATACTCCAATAACATTTAGAAGAAGGTCATCAAGAAAGAAATATAATGTGACATCACAACTCATCAGATATCCCACTACCGTCAATAATATCATCATTTGAAAAAAATAATATAAAACCACCGAATAATCTTCAAAATAATCATAAATCAACTCCAGAATGAAGATAAGGATATAATCAAGACATTCCTTGAGTGAAAATACCAAAAAAACCCTTAGGGGTAAAATGACCAAAATACCCCTGATGTGAGAAAACTACAAAAATGACCCCGTTGGTCAGCAATGAATATAATAACACCTTTGTCATGATAAATATAATGAAAATGAGTTCTTGAAGTATTTCCACCATATCATGTTCCTACAAAACTCAAAATACTAATTTTGCCCTTTTTGGTAAGGTATATAAACTTCCAAGACACATTAGTCACAAAACAGTTATATTTATCAAAATCACATAATAATCACATAATGAAAATATATAAAACATGTACAAATGAAAACAACCACTTTATCACATTTTAGAAAAATATTTCTAAAAACCCTAGACATTAATCAATCGAAGTGCCTCAGCTTCAGAGATCGATGTCTCACAGTGAGTTTCAGAGTTTGTCTCTGACCTACATCGATCGATCGAAGTGAGGGTTCGACGTATACATCGATCGATCGAAGTGTCTCAGGTTTAGAGATCGATGTCTCACAGTAAGGTCTTGAACTTTCTCTGCCTTACATAGATCGATCGATGTGAGGGATCGAAGTACATCGATCAATCGAAGTGCAACAACCTGATAGATCGATGTCATTTTTCTCAACTTTTTCAACTTTTAATCACATATAACACCATGTGTGACATTTTTATTCATACACTACTTAAAATCATGACTTGAAAATTATCCAAACATATTTCTCAACATTCTCCCCCTTTTGGATAATTTTCAAAATAACTTAACATGATTTTAATGTCACAACTCTTTACCAATTGTTTATCACATATTTACCAATTTTATACCAATTGAATTGTTTTAAAAACCTCACCAATTACCAATTGTTTCACTAATTGTTTTCAAACTTTCAAAAACTCATGTTTTTACTATATGTATTCATGTGCCCCCCCTCAACTTATACTCTCCCCTTAACCTATGCTCAAAACTTATACCAATTGAAACTTAGCATTCAACTCAAATCCAAATCATGACTTACCAACTAAAATCATATTCTTGTTCTATCTCCCCTTTTATTTTACAAATCATGCAAAAGATAGAACTATGCAATGGTATCGTAAGTCATCATACCTAACTTAGCTCGCAAGTTTTCAAAAGTGGCTTGATTAAGGGTTTGGTGAAGATGTTAGCTATTTGATGATCAGTTCTTACATGATCTATGGTTATGTCTCCATTTTGAACATGATCTCGAAGGAAATGGTATGTTACTTCAATGTGTTTGACCTTAGAATGAAGTACCGGATTCTGAGAAAGATTGATCGCACTTGTGCTATCTTTTTCACTACATTGTAATGCGATACCTGAGGACAAGATTAAAACCTGGCACACATACATACATTAAACATGATGTCAGGTCTTGATGCGGTTAAATATAACAATGAGCCAATGATAGACCTATAAAGTGTGTCATCAAAAGGTTTACCATTTTCATCTTTGTCTAGTTTGGTGCTAACACTCATAGGGGTAGGTGTTGGTTTCAACTCTTCATAACCAAACTTCTTAATCATATTATAGACATACTTAAGTTGGCTAATGTGGATTCCTTGAGGGGTTTGTTTGATTTGAAGTCCTAAGAAATAATTCAACTCTCCTACCATTGACATTTCAAATTCTGACTTCATACACTCTTCGAAGTCTTTTACTAAGGTAGGTTTAGTTGATCCAAAGATTATATCATCTATATATATTTGTACTATTAACAAGTCATCATCTTTTTTTTAGAAATAATGTGTTGTCTATGGTTCCCCTTTGATAATTATTTGCAATAAGAAAGTTTGCAAATCTATCATACCAAGCTCTTGGAGCTTGTTTCAAACCATATAGAGCCTTCTTAAGCTTGTAAACATGGTTAGGATTCTTTGGATATTCGAATCCAGGGGTTGTTTGACAAACACCTCTTCTTGGATGTATCCATTCAAGAACGCACTCTTGACATCCATTTGGAAGAGTTTAATGTTTCTTAGACTTGCAATAGCAAGTAACGATCTAATTTCTTCTAGTCGTACAACGTGTACAAAGGTTTCTTCATAATCTATTCATTCTTGTTGATTATAACCTTGTGCGACTAGCCTAGCCTTATTTCGTGTGCTGTTTCCTTGTTCATCTATTTTATTCCTAAAAAACCCATTTGGTTCCTAGTATAGACTTGTTTTCAGGTTTAGGTACTAAGTCCCACATGTTGTTTCTTGTAAATTGATTCAATTCCTCATGCATGGCGTCTATCCAGGATATATCACCTAAGGCTTCCTTTAAAATCTTAGGTTCTAAGTGTGAGACTAAGCTATGTCCTTCAGGTTGACTTATGTTTCTACGTGTTCTAACCCAACACTTGGATCCCCAATTATTAATTCTTTAGGGTGCCACCAATTCCTAGGTTGACTAGGTTCACCCTCATGTTGTTCAAATGTTTCATTAGTGTGAACATTGTTGTATACAATTGGATCATCTTGTAAGTTAGTTGTATTATCTTCCAATTGCAAAATCTCTTCATTTATTTCATCTAAGGGTTCATGCATGTCTTGTTCAGGGGGAGTTGGTTCTAGATGATCAAGTACAGGCTCAAGTAATACATCATCATCATTAAACATATTTTCAACATTATTTTCTTGTTTATGTTGAGCTTTATCACTAACTTCAAAACATGAATTTTCATTGCATTTCACATGTATGGATTCAATTATCTTTTTAGATGCAGAATTGTAAGACCTATATGCTCTTGAATTAGTTGAATAATCAACAAAGATGCATGCAATAGACTTTTGTTCAAACTTGTCTAGATTATCCTTAGTGTTCAACACAAAACACTTACAACCAAAAACTTTAAGATAATCTACTTTAGGTTGTCTATTGTTTAACAATTCATAAGGTGTTTTATTCAATTTCTTTCTAATACAAAGTCTATTTATTATATAACACAAATCTTGTTGCTCAATTAAACGATTCAAAAGAAGAGTCGTCATGCATCATTAATGCATTAAAGACAGAAATCTCATCATTGAACACTCATAATAATGAAATGAAATCTGAGATATAAAATTTGAAATCAAGGAATACGGATTTAGAGAAGATGATGAAACAATTTGACACGAGATCTAACATGCTAGATCGTATTATTCTATCACAAAAACATGATAATGAATAAACCGGATTAGGATACATTGAGACAAATGATATATCAATTAAACTAACCAAATTCGTATTGTCTAAGAAAGTAGACACATCTAAAGCAAACGTGGCGTCTAGGATGACGCAAAGACCCCCTCTCCCCTCATCTCGTCATACTTCTTCTTCATATCATGCAAAATATAATTATGTGCCATATAGATATGAGAAGAAACAAGTAATGCATACACGACATTTATTTCATCCATCTAGATCACGCACTATGCACACCAACATGAGGACATATCAAAAACACACTTAATATGATGCATATAAAGGACTTCTCGGCCAAAGGCCTGAAGTCCACTCACCACATGTCTACTACATTGCTCCTTCATCTACATTCTTACCATTTGCTAAACCGAGAAGGATCACCCAAGTATGGGTACCGAAAGGTACTTTTACTAAGAGGTGAATAACTAACTCGTAAGGACCCAAAATTAAAAGGGTACTTAAATTATTTTTGTACATTGCAGGGAACCCACACATCAAAAGATACATCTATCAAATGGTTCCTTGAAGGTGGTTGCTCAAGGCACATTACGGGTGACCCGAGCTTGTTCACAAAGTTGAAGAAGGTCATAAAAGGCGGATTTGTGACCTTTGGAGACAACAATGAAGGCAAGATCATTGGAAAAGGTACAATCGGAAGCCCAAGCGCCCTTCAAATCTCCAACGTCTTTTTGGTAAGCAACTTATCTTATAATCTTCTTAGCATCTCACAATTTATTAACAATGGTTTTGATGTGTGTTTTACTCATCCATATTGCAATATAATAAATAAAAATGGAGAAACAGTTTTAAAAGGAAAATGGGAAGGAAACATCTTTACACTTTCTATGGATGATATGTTAGACGCTAAGGTTAAGTGTTTCATGTCAAATGAACCTAACGTAAATTTGTGGCATAGACGTTTAGGACACATTGACATTTCTACACTTGAAAAACTCCAACGAAAGAACCTAATACGAGGATTGCCTACACTTAATTTTGACAACTTTCAGTTGTGTGAATCTTGCATAAAAGGCAAACAAACACGCGAGTCACTTAAACCTAAAAATGAAATAAGCACGACTAGAGTTTTAGAATTATTACACATTGATTTGTTTGGTCCTAGTCGCACTACGAGACTCGGTGGACGTCATTATGCTTGTGTAATTGTTGATGATTTTTCTCGTTATACTTGGACTTTGTTTCTTGCACATAAAGATGATAGTGCCATTGAGATTGCGAAACTAATAAAACAACTTGAAAATCAATATGGCTTCAATGTGAAAAGGATTAGAAGCGATAGAGGCGGTGAATTTTAAAACAAGGACATGATTGCATTTTGCAAAGAAAAAGGAATCAAACATGAGTTTTCGCCACCTAGAACTCCTCAACTAAATTGAGTAGTAGAAAGAAAGAATAGGACATTACAAGAAATCACTAAAACCATGTTGTGTGAAAATAAACTGCCTAGATTTTTGTGGGCGGAAGCCGTAAATTGTGCATGCTATATAGTTAATCGATTGTCCATTAGAAAGAAAATTAATAAGACGCCTTATGAGATATTAAATGATCGCATGCCTAAAATTGATTACTTTCGTGTGTTTGGTTGTAAATGCTTTGTTTTAAATGCGAAGATAATTTAGATAAGTTTGAATCTAAATCAATTGAATGCATCTTTGTTGGGTATTCTGTGAATTCAAAAGCATATAGATGTTATGATCCCATCACTAGGCAAATTCTAGAATCCATTCATGTGAAGTTTAATAAATTTGGTGAGATTGATAAAGATAAAGAATATAACGATGATTTTGAGTTAAAACCCGTGTTGAATGATGATAATGGCACGCATGATACACATGATACACTAGAAATGCATGATCACTTAGAAATACATGAGAATGTAGAAAATAATCAACCAAGATGGCATAGAGATCACCCACACGATCTCATTATAGGCGATATCACTCACGGTGTGCGACCACGTAGAAGAATAAATGCGGATGAAATAAATCAATTTCATGCCATGATATCCGAAATTGAACCTAAAAATGTGTTTGATGCTTTGAGTGATTCTTCTAGGATTGATGCTATGCATGATGAACTTAATCAATTTGTAAGAAATGATGTATGGGTTTTAGTGCCACGACCACAAGATAAGACTATAATAGGCACAAAGTGGGTGTTTAGAAATAAAATGAATGAAGAAGGAAAAGTTGTTAGAAACAAAGCTAGACTTGTAGCACAAGAACATAACCAAGAAGAAGGAATAGATTATGATGAAACATTTGCACCTGTAGCACGTTAGAAGCCATACGACTTTTACTTGCTATTGCTTGCATGAAAGGTTTTAAACTTTATCAAATGGACGTGAAAAGTGCATTCCTATATGGATTTATACAAGAAGAAGTATACGTGAAACAACCACCTGGTTTTGAAGATTTGAAACATCCCGATCACGTGTACAAACTAAAGAAGGCACTATATGGTTTAAAACAAGCACCTAGAGCATGGTATGATCGTTTTGCTACTTTTCTCTTAGAAAATGGTTTTAAAAGAGGCACTATAGATATTACTCTATTTTTAAAACAAGATAAATCGGATTTACTAATCATTTAAATGTATGTTGATGACATCATTTTTGGCTCCACCTCTCATAAACTTGTTGAAGATTTTGAAACTTGCATGAAATCCGAATTTGAAATGTCTATGGTTGGTGAATTGAATTACTTTCTTGGCTTGCAGATTAAACAAATGGGTAAAGGTATACACACTAGCCAAGTTAAATATATAAATGATATGACTAAAAAGGGCAACTTTGAGAATTTGAAATTGTCCCCCACCCCTGTGAGTGTCACCACAAAATTAGATAAAGATGAACATGGTAAGGATTTTGATAATGCTTTGTATAGGTCTATGATTGACTCTTTGCTCTATCTTACTGCTAGTAGACCTGATACCATGTTCAGTGTATGTATGTGTGCACGTTTTCAAAGTCAACCAAAAGTGTCTCACTACAATGCTGTGAAAAGAATATTTCGATATATTAAGCACACACCGACCTTAGGCATTTGGTATGATAAAGTTTGTGAATTTAACTTGCATGCCTACACTGACGCAGATTATGGTGGATGTAAAATAGATAGGAAAAGCACGAGTGGCATGTGTCAATTTATAGGAAATTCACTTATTTCATGGTTTTATAAAAAGCAAGCAATCGTAGCCTTATCCACCACTAAAGCTGAATACATGGCATTCAGTCTTTGTTGCACACTATTACTATGGCTAAAACAACAACTTTCTGACTTTGGGATTACAGTAAATCAGATTCCTATATATTGTGGTAGTATGAGCGCCATCAACTTATCTAAGAACCCCGTTCTATATTCTAAGGCAAAGCATATAGAAGTCTACTATCAGTTCCTTCATGATCACGTAAATAATGGTGATATTGTTATAGATCACATACGCACTGAGGCACAAGTAGCTGACATCTTCACAAAAGCATTAAATCAGGCCACATATGAAAATCTTCGATCTAAATTAGACATGATTTCTGCTGATTTGATTTGATTGTCTTTCCATATTTACATGCATTTTTTATTGACTTTCCAAAATAAAGGGGGATAGAATGCATGATTTAAGGGCGAGAGAGAGATTGATTGCACAAATCAAGGGAGAGAAAATTTGAAATTTGAAATTCAAATTTGAATTTGTTCATGATTGAAGGGGGAGCGATAAAATTTAAATCATGAACATAGGTTATTTTGTAAATCATCAAAAAGGGGAGATTGTACAGAAAAAAGGGTTTGAGTGATTACAAAATACATGATTTAAATAACGTGTAACTAAGAAATGCATGACACGTTTTATGACTTGACACGTTTTTCCATGAAACCTGCCTTATATAGTTCATATATAATGTTGTCGTGCTAACGAGCCATGAAGCTTTAAAGCTTACATCAAATGGCGACCATTTGTTGTGTTTGAAATATTTTCAGGTGCCACCATTAATGAACTAAATTAGTTCACTAAGCGAAGTACTTAGTTAAATGAACTAAGTAGTTCATCAAATGGTGATATATTTGGAGAAGGCACAAAGGCAACAAATTGAAGAATGGAAAGTCTTCTTCCCTCTCCTTTATCACACGCCTTTAACATATATATATATATATATACACACAGATTCTTTTAAAGGCACTACACACATATATTCTAACGTACTACTAACACGTTATATATTTTACGAACGTACGTTAACGTCACACCACTATATTTACCTCATATTTATGAGTATATTCAGGTCTTATATCATATGATATAAGTCATGGTGATTACAAAATTATTATGACACTTTAAAAGGTTCTAAACCAAAAATTTCGTATCGGGCGAATACCGAAATTTCGCCAACGTGTCACGTACATGCCATAAATAGATGGACAGCCCCTACACCTCAAAAATATCCATACATTTCGTGGGTATGATGATATTTACAGCCATAAAAACATTCCATGTTGGCACACACAAATCACCCAACATTAAGGCCAAATTGTGGAGATTCCAATTTCAATTTTGTCACACGTGTAAGGCGCCACTTTAAGACCAGCCAAGTGCAGAATATTAAAGTTTAATTTATATATATTATGTGTAACATAATATATATAACATGTGCAAAAAGTTAGAATTTAATTAGAGACAAATCGGGTAATCGATAAACATCGAAAATTCAGTTTTCTACGTACACGACACATGGAACGTTTTTGGCACATCATACAACATGTATCTAGATACTTTTTACATATTTCATACATCTCAAAGTGCTCTAGAAAATTCAATTAAGGGCTGATTGGAATATACCATGTGTGTATTATTAAATGTGCACTATTTTACAAAGTTTTCAAAAATAAAATTCAGCACATGTCTTATCTTCATGACACACCTATATCAGCTGAGATGGAGCCTATGTGGAGCCTTGTTGGAATATTGATTGGTCAAGAATAAAGCATGCAATGTTGGTGACTTAAAGAAAGGAACTACAAAAGGTAATATTTCAAATTTTGTCACAATTGTGACACATGCTGAAAATTCAGCATGTGCACTAAAGTGCTGGCCGATTTTGACATCAATTTGGAAGTGTTTTAAATATTTTATGGACTAAAGAAATTAATATTCTTGAATATCACACATGCTGAAAATTTCAGCATGTGTGTAATGCATCTAGGCCGATTTTGAGGCCTTGTTAGTGTCTAATTTTTATTCCATAAAAGATGAGAATATTGCATACTAAATGGTGATTCATTTTCAAGAAATAAATCAAAGAAAATTTGGCAACATTTTGAAAAGAATACTAATGATTCACATGCTGAAATTTCAGCATCTTTATGGCCGATTTTTGTACCTCTTTTTGGAGAAAAATGTCTTGTTTAATTTATGTGATGATCTTGGAAGTTATGGTAACTATTTTATGATGATTTTAGCACATGTTTTAAGTGGTATTCTCAGATTTTTCTAGTCATCAAGGGATGACAACATTCAACCAATCAATGAGTGCCAAGTAAGCAAGAGTTTAATGATCATCCAATGAGAACATGCCAAGTAAACAAAGACATGTCACAATGATACCATATACTCTTCCAAGGACTTAGAAGGAAATTTTCAAGAGGAGTAAAGCACCAAGGGTGGCAGCCAACACATGTTAAAAGGGAAGAAAGAAGAACAAAACAAAAATAAGAACAAGCATTGCAATCTTGAAGCATCAGACGTTTTAGCCTTCTTCTTCTACACTCTCTTTCTTTCTTCTCTCTAAAAGCCTATTGTACTTACATTCATATACTTGAATAGGCTTCATATAGTCCACCACATATTCTTTATCATTGTAAAAGATTGATCAAGGTGTGATCAATCTTGGAGTTGCAAGGTGGTGGTGTTCGTGATCATTGTATTTTTATACAAGGTTTGTAAAGGGTTGGAGTTGGTGTGTGACTCCATCAACCCTGTGGTAAGGTGTTTTTGTGTTATGTGATTAGTGTGAACCGAAGAAGGTGTCCTCGAAGACTGGAGTAGGTTGTTTATAACCGAACCAATATAAAATTCTTGGTGTCATTTACTTTCAGCACTTACTTTCAGTTTCAGCACTGTTTATCATTTTTGATCACGTTCGTAAAAATAGTAAACAAATTTCAAAAATTATGAAACTTTCCAGAATCATAGACACACGTCCTAAGGTTAATTTGGCACAAGTTTCAACCCTTTTGGATAAGTATAAGTCATCCAAACGTCCAAAGTTCTGAGACTAGTGCAGTCTGATTTTCAGAGAATTTCTCAAAACGTCCAAAGAATTTCTCAAAACTGTTTCAACCCATTTAAATAAAACTTATAAGGGGTTAGTCTTTAAATTTTCAGAGCATTTGGAGTTAAGGACAAATAGGAATTAATTTTTCAAAATAGACTACCAGTTCTGGCAGATTTGTGCAATCTGACCACCAACGAATATTCAAGGGGTTAGAAGTTGAATTTAAATCTGAATTTTTAGGAGATACTCATAACATCTGAGGCTAGGTTCTCTCCAAATTTCAGAATTTTTGAAGACCTGCAACCTAGTTTTCAAAACGTTTTAAAACTGGTCCTGAAAACAGAAACAGTTTTCAGAAGTTGGGTTTTTGGTTTAAAACTATTTTAAAAACCATATTTTCCGCACCCACTATTCAACCCCCCCTTCAAGTGGTGCCTTGAAGATCCTATAAAGTGTTCTAGAAAAATCAATTAAGGGCTGATTGGAATATACCATGTGTGTATAATTATTGTGCACTATTTTACAAAGTTGGCAAAAATAAAATTCAACACATGCACAAGCTACATCACACGCATACTACAGCCTTGTTGGAGCATATGTGGAGCTTTGTTGGCATCTTGATTGACCAAGAATGAAGTGTACAAGGTTGGTGACATAAAGGAAGGAGTTATACAAGGTAACATTTTAAACTTTGTCACATTTGTGACACATGCTGAAAATTCAGCATGTGTGATTTATGGATGGCCGAATTTTCAAGCTAAATGATGCCATATTTACTTCTTTGAATTATATGGATTGATTGAAATATAATATGGCAATGTTTTAAAAATATTATGGAAATAATGTGATGATATCTTGAAATATCACACATGCTGAAAATTTCAGCATGTGTTGGAATGCACTTGGCCGATTTTATGTCTTAAGATTCAACATATTTGATTCTTCAATTTTCAAGGAATTAATCTATACTTACAAGGAAATGTTTTGAATATTGTGTGAATATCACACATGATGAAAATTTCAGCATGTGGAGAATAATGGTGGCCGAATTTTATGTGAGTAAATGTGATGAATTGTCTTGCTAATTATGTGGAATTGATATGAGACTTATGGCAAAAATTTTATGGCTAATTGGCACATGTTTTAAGTGATATTTTTCAGATTTATCTAGTTATCAAATGAGGACAACTTTCATCCAATCAATGAGTGCCAAGTAAGCAAAGGCTTAATGATCATCCAATGAAGAGTTGCCAAGTAAGCAAGTGGATGTCACAATGATGCAAGATACTCTTCCAAGGACTTAGAAGATAATTTCCAAGGAGAAGAAAGAAGGTATAGGGGGCGGCCATTGTGGAAAAAAAGGAAAGAAGAGAGCAAACAAAAACACAAGACAAGTCTAGCACTTCAAGAGCTCAAAAACGTTTACACCTCCTTCTCCTACTATACTTCTTTCTTTCTTTTCTCTTAAAGCCTATTGTAATCATATTCATACATCTTGAATAGGCTTCTTACATACCACCAAATACTCTACATTGTTGTAAAAGATTGATCAAGGTGTGATCAATCTTGCATCCGCTAGGTGGTGGTGTTCGTGATCATTGTAATCATTTACAAGGTTTGTAAAGGGTTGGAGTTGGTGTGTAACTCCATCAACCCTGTGTGGTATGATGTTATTTGTGTTTTGTGATTAGTGATAACCGAGGAAGTTGTCATCGAAGACTGGAGTAGGTTGATTTAACCGAACCAGTATAAAATTCCTTGTGTTCTTTACTTTTCAGCACTTACTTTCAGTTTCCAGCATAGTGCATCCTTTTTATCATGTTCTTAAAAATAGTAAACGAACTTCAAAAATCACGAAAATTTCAGGAAACATATCCACACGTCTTAAGGTTCATTTGGCACAAGTTTCAACCCTTTTGGACAAGTATAAGTCATCCAAATGTCAAAAGTTCTGAGACTAGTGCAGTCTGATTTTCAGGCTTGCAAAGGTTGAGACTTTGAACGTATTTGACTAACTTCCCAAAAGAATTTTTGAAAACTGTTTCAACCCAATTAAATACACCTAATAAGGGTTTAGTCATTAAATGTTCAGAGCATTTGAATTCACAGTTTAATTGGAATTAATTTTTCAAATCAGACTACCGTTTCTGGCAGATTTGCGCAATCTGACCACCAACGATTTTTAAAGGAGTTAAAGGTTTAATTTTAATTTGAAATTTTTAGGAGATACTCAGAATATCTGAGACTAAGACCTCTCCAAATTTCAGAATTTTTTAAGACCTGTAACCTAATTTTCAAAACGTTACAAAACAGATCCTGAAAACAGAAACTGTTTTCAGAAGTTGGGTTTTTGGTCTAAAACAATTTGAAAAACCACATTTTCCGCACCCACAATTCAACTCCCTCCTCTTCTAGTGGTGCCTTGCAGATCCTACATAATGGCCGAGGATTAGGTCGGGTATGGCGTTGACTCGACCGTTTCTTATGTTCCAATACATTTTTCGATGTGTTTCCAATAACAAAGTCTCAGCACCTGGCGCGAGCAACTTCTGATCATGCCCCAATATATCTGACATGCGACATAGATCATTATTGCCCATCTGCAGCCTTTAGATATCTTGATTTTTGGTCCACACATCAAGACTTTGATGCTATAGTTCATCACTATTGGCAATCGTTTCCCACAATGGGAGGTATGTGGGGCCTTTTTGACAAACTTCGACGATTGCAGTTTCACCTGCGCAGGTGGAATAAGGAGGTTTCCGGGAATATATTTGACGCAGTTGCGCACGCAGAAGCAGATGTGATTGCCAGAGAACGAATTATGATTCAACGCCATCTGAGGTAATGCGAGAAGCCTATCACCGTAGTGTTGCTCAGTTACGTCTGGTACAAAATCGCGTATTCTTATACTGGAAACAAAAGGCCAATGTCAAATGGCTTAAGGAGGGGGATGCAAATACAGCTTTTTATCATCAAACAGTCAAGGGCAAAAGGAGGCGTCAGCATATTATCAGAATTCTTTGGGAGGATGGAATAAAATGTGTGTCGTCTGCGGATATTGATGCTGAGGCTGTGCATTATTTCACTAATTTGTTTGCGGCGGTCCCAGTCATAAATTGTGAGTCCATTTTACAATACATCCCGGCCACACTAACTGCCGAGGATAATGATATGTTAACAGCCATACCAAATATGCAAGAGATAAAACAAGCAGTTTGGGATCTTAGTCCAAATAGTGCAGCAGGCCCTGATGGATATCAAGGATCTTTTTATCGTCGGTTTTGGAATCTTCTACAGTTTGATGTGGCTAAGGTAGTTCAGGAATTTTTCTTAGGGATTGTAATACCTAAATAGGTAGCTTCAGCAACCATAGTCTTAATTCCAAAGGTGCAGAATCCTGAAACGTTTGCAGAATTTCGGCCGATATGTTTGACAAATTTTATATCGAAAGTCATCACCAGGCTGATCTCCACTAGACTGGGAGAATTATTGCCTAAGCTGATTTCTCAGGAACAACAGGATTTATGAAAGGACGTGATATTACAGAGCAAATCTTACTGGCACAAGAGATGGTTCACATGATTGATCGCCGCACTAAGGGAGGACAAGTTCTAGTCAAATTATGGCAAAGGAATTTGATAGGGTCAGTTGGAGATATCTTGAATTACTGCTTCACAAGTTTGGCATTAATCACATATTTGTACGTATCTTGTTAAATAATTTAAGCGCCACACATTGCTCCGTCCTTATTACTGGTAAGCAAACAAGTTTTTTCTCCATTGGTCGTGGAGTAAAACAGGGGAACCCACTTTCGCCCTTGCTGTCTATACTCGCCTCTGAAGGATTTTCTCATGGTTTGAATGCTCTGGTGGCGTCAGGGTTAGTTAGAGGTTTTCGGGTAGGTCGAGTGCCTACAACGTCGAATTTGGGTTTCGCAGATGATCCATTAATCTTTTTAAATGGTTCTTGTCGCAATTTAAAACGATCTCAAACATTCTTAATGGGTTTCTCCAGGACAGTGGCACTCGACGACACTAGGCATGCGTCTCACAACATTACCAATAAAATATCTGGGATCTTTTCTTTATAAGGGTATTAATCGATCGCAGTATTGTACTTCATTTCTTAATCATTTTGATGTTAAGTTAAATTCTTGGTCTTCTAAATTATTGTCTATGGCCGGACGGGTGGTTTTAATATGTCATATGCTAAACTCCATACCTACACAAATTATAGCCAGTTCACGATTGCCAAAAAGCGTAGTTGATACTTTGAATCGCAAGATGGCATCGTTCCTTCGGAAGGGCCGCCACCACTGGCGGTCGTGGAAGTCTATTTGCACTTTGGTGGAGGAGGGAGGTTTAGGTATTCGATCTCTCACAAGTACACAACAAGCATATGATTGTCAACTTTGGTGGAAATATCACCACTCGCAGACGCTTTGGGCTGAATTTTGTAGGATGAAGTATGGAAACAGGTCGTCTATATACTCTCATATTTATGACTCACCGATTTGGAAAAGTTTGTGTCGTATAAATAGCTATATGGAAACAAAGGTGGAAATAATGCAGGGGGTCGTGCATTGGATGCCGGATATTCATGGTCAGTTTTCCATCAAATCAGCATATAACACTATAGTAGCGGAAGGCCAACGATTTACAGCATCTCTCTATGTGTGGTGGACTAATACGCACCTCGGGTTGCGGATATTTCTTTGGAGACTATGGATGCATTCTTTGCTTTTGGTAGATAATCTGAGGAGCTGGCAAACTATATTCCCTTCGCAGTGCCCCTTCTGTCGTCAAAGCTCGGACACTCAAGATCATATATTTCTACATTGTTCCCTGATAAAGCCGTTGTGGAATGAAATTGTAGTTACTTTCTCTGGTCCAATGCCTCATTGTAGATCCATAAGGGGTCATTTATACCATTGGTGGCATACATCCACAAAGAATTCTATGCAAGGTCAGTTAAGGGCAGTTGTGTTGGACCGTGCACCTGCAATAAACACCACTAGAGGAGGGTGAATAGTGGTTAGCGGAAATTACACTACTACCCTTGATTAAAAACCCCTTTGAAAACAGAATCTGAGACTACCTCACATTAAGAACCTGTTTTTAAAAAATCAAAAATAAGTGTACACAAATCCAAAAATTATGAAACTTTCCAGAACTTAACTTCAATTTTTGAATAAGACTCTGTCCAATAAGCAGACAAAAATAAGATCGTTTGACCTTTCAAACATATAAAAAGATTCAGATGGTCAATCTGGACAGAATTAGACAGAATGTTGCTGAGTTTGAAAAACGTGTTTCTCTTTGAATACTCAACCAAAAATGTTGATATGTATATGAAAACACTCCTTAGGATGTGTAGTTGATGTTTTCAAAAGACCCTGACCTTACGAAATTCTTGATTAATATAGAATTTAAGTTTTCTCAAAACTGGTCAGATTGCAGCCAGATTGGAGCAGTTATTTTGCAAAGACTGAAAGACTAACTTGCCCTTGCTCAAATCAAGTGATTCTTGTAGCCAATAAAGCTAACAATCTGAAATATAACTCTACCAAAAATCACGAATTTCTAAAATGTTTAGCTATTTTTCCAAATTGTGAGAAATTGTGTGAAAACTGCAGTAAAAACAGGCAGAAAACAGAAAGGTAGAAATAAGACAAGAACACCGAGGATTTATCCTGGTTCGGTCAATGTGATCTACTCCAGTCCCAAGGAACAACTTTCCTTGGATTTAACTATGATATGAATCACCTTACAACAAGAACCAAGCTTGATCCTTGGGTTACACACCAACCCTATTCAAGACTTGGACGAACACCTTCTATGCAACAGTTAGTTGCAACACCTCTACCTCCTATTGATGTAGCCTTATAGAATTGGCTAATCAATCTTACAAATGAAGCTTAAGAGGCTTGTAGCTCAACAAAAACAACAAGAACACCTTTGCTACAAAGAATGAAACAAGAACAACAACAAGAAGATGATAGCTAGACAATTCAACAAATGCTTTCGAATGAGCTTCAAGTGTGTTTCATCTTCTTCACCATTGCCTCTTATTTATAGTGTGAATTGAGCATTGGAGATAAGAATGCACATGTGGCACCATCTTCAACATCAAGCCCAAGTGTCTTCTCATCATTGGTTGGCCTTGTACACTTGGCAAAATAAAGCAAAATGATTGGTCCACCTTGGAAACATAATACTGGCCGAAGTTTACACCTTAGAATTGTCTTGATTTATCCTTTGCAAAATAGATATAATTCCACCAAGAAACCTTCAACTTCTTGGCATAAACATAGGACATGTGAGGCTGCATTTTTGACTTCAAAAACAGCTCCAAAATCAGCTCCAACAACTCCATATAACCGTTGGTTTCAAATTGAATTTTCCTAGTTGGCAATTTTTGCCAACTAGCTCCTTTTTGATTGGTCAACTTGTCACTAACTCATAAAATAACTAAACCATCATATCCACCTGAATATACACGTTTTTAAGGCTTCATGTATGCATATCAACTCAGATTTTTGAAGAAGAAATCACCAAATAATAATTGACACGATTATGCCAATATATAACACCAAAATTCTAACTATTTCTTCTTGTACGTAGTGATCATTTCCACAACTTTAATACCTTTGATATCTCTGTATAATGATGACAAATATGCTCCCATAACATATATAAGAGGGTCTTCAAGAAAGAAATAGAATGTGACATCACAACTCGTCACATATCCCGCTATAGTCAATAATATCATCATTTGAGAGAATAAGATAAAGAATCACCAAACAATCTTCAAGATAATAATTATTCAACTCCAGAATGAAGATAATAACATGCTCAAGAGATTCCTTGAGTGAAAATACCAAAAATACCCTCAGGGGTGAAATGACCAAAATGCCCCTAGTGAGAGAAAACTCCAAAAATGACCCCGATGGTCAGAAATAATCATAATACCACCTTTGTCTTGATAAATATGATAAGAATAAGTCCTTGATATATATCCATCATATCATGTTCCTACAAAACTCAAAACACCAATTTTGCCTTTTTTGGTAATTTGTAGAAACTTCCAGGAAACATTAGTCACAATGTATTTATAATCATCAAAAACACAGAATAAACATGTATAAATCATGTACAAATGAAAACAACCACTTTATCATATTTTAGAAAAATATTTCTAAAAACCTTAGACATCGATCGATCGAAATGCCTCAGCTTTAGAGATCGATGTCTCACAATAAGCTTCATAATATGTTTCTGATCTACATTGATAAGTGATGGTTCGATGTATATCGATCGATTGATGTGTCTCAGGTTTAGAGATTGATGTCTTACCGTAAGGTCTTGAACTTTCACTGCCTTACATGGATCAATCTATGTGAGGGATCGAAGTACATCGATCGATCAAAGTGCAACACCTGAGAGATCGATGTCAACTTTTTTTAACTTTTTCAACTTTTAATCACATATAACACCATGTATGATATTTTTAAGTATTTACCACTTAAAATCATGACTTTGAAAATTATCCAAACATATTTCTCAACAAGTTGCTCCATCATTGGTCACATGGGCTATATGGAAGGAGTATGCCAAGGTGCATTTTGGTGACGAAAATTTTGCCTACTGGAGATTGTCCGAGAATGTCAGGTCCACAATCTTTACGTGGTGTGCTGCGATGCGAGGGAGAAAATTTGCACGCACCATTCCACATCTAGTAGCTCTTTCTTTTTCACCCCCTTTGCCTACACATCGGTTGCGTATTATAAGACAGGAACATCCTCCTACAGGAAGAATGAAGCTCAACGTGGATGCGTCAGTGGGCCGAAATGGAGCTGCACGGGCAGCTATCTTGCGAAATGACCAAGGGCACTTTATTTCAGCATTATGTTTTGCTTTGCAAAAACATAGTCTGTTGTGAGCGGAGTTGATGACTATGACACTATCCTTGATTTATTATGCTCAGAAGTACAATCATATCGTCATTGAAAGAGGCTGTTCTTCCATCCTTTCATTATTACCGCCTCCACAGCAAATCACAGGAGCTTTAGCTGCGGAGCTGGCTAGAGCCAACGTATTTCTTACTTTGAATCAGTCTACTCTACAATTCTGCCCGCGAGAAGCGAACATGACAGCCTATTTATTGGCAAGATATGGATATCAAACTTCCGGCTTCAGCTTATATACTACACTGCATGACTCCCCCGTGAAGTATGTGTATCGATATTGATGGATGCCCAACTACCAAATTTGCCCCATTAGATCGATGACTCAAGGTGCGTTGTGCATTTTTGGTTGCCTGTGTCCCCAGAGGGCATAGGTGACCCCGGTGCGTCACTATTTATTCCCTTGGCTAGTTGATATGTGCTTTTATTTATCCTGCTTATTCTATAGTATGCATGTATTCACTTGGATTGCTTTACCTCTCTCGTTTTTTTTCATAAGTGCTCTGCGATGCCACACTGGTGGAATGACAACAACGAACATGCTCGTGCATGCAATGTGGACGGCTGTACAACACTGTGTCGCGTTGGTTCAGCTTGAATCAACTGTGGGTACGTGCGGCGCAATTCCTCTCATTACCATCTATTTTTATATGTTCACAATTTATGATCGTTATCTTACTTCTTACGAGGGACGATGGCTGCTCAAGTTCAGCTCCACCGCGGTGATACCAGTTCACTATTTACACGCCATGCTTAGTGGAACATTATGGTCACAGACGGACGCATTCTCCATACATCACTCCATTTCTATTTTCTTATTTCTTGTACATGATCAAATTCCCAATCATATAAATATGTACGCTTTTTCCTTCGTCAATGTTTTATCCACAAGGGTGGTTTTACTTGACAAGGTTTTAATGCGGCATATCATATATGATTGGAGGTTGACAACCATTAGCTCTCTTCACTATCTTTTTACATACGATGACTTCGATGTGATATGGTATTCCTCCGCCATAAGCGAGGATGCAAATTAAAAAAATATTTCATTTTAAAAAAAAATTAGGTCAGTAACACACTCTAGAGAGGGGGTGAATAGAGTGTTTGACAATTTTGCGGAATTTTTTTGTTTGGCTCAACTCAAAAAAGATTTTAAAATCAAAGCAAGAATGGGAGATGAGAAATAATGAATGAGTACACCGGATATAGAGTGGTTCAAATCGTAAATGATTCTACTCCACTATCATTTTGTTGCCAAAGTGGATTTTCAAAAACTACTCTTCTTATTAAAGCTAATAAGAACGACCACAGCAATACTTACACTAACACATTAGTGTAAGCAACCACAACAACTTCTTGCACAAAATATCCTTGTGCAACTACAGCGACTACGGCTCTAAGCAAGAAAAATTTCTTGCTACCTCACAATTTCAACAAAGTTCTCTTCAAGAACTTTCTCACGGTGGGTTTAAAAGAAGTAGTGGGGTTCACACTTTCTCACTAGTCTAAACACAAGCAAGAGATCAAATATTTATGGTTCCTCTTATGCTAGACTCTTTATCTCTCAATATACAACAATGAAGAACAAAGAAAGACTTAACAAGCTTTAAGCACTTTTACACATGTGAGAGAAGTATACAACAATGAATAATGAAGCTTGATGATTGTGAAAGTTTGTATTTGCCTCATCCAAACTTCATACATTTATAGGAGATATTCACCACGTTTTGGTAGCCTCCACCATATCTTCAACTACATCAATTGTCAAGATAATGTCCAAATTGTTGTAGGCGGGAAAAAAATTGTACATGTATAATTATGTTACACATGTAGATGTAAAAAAAAAAGAAAAAAAGATAATATGCCATAACCCCCACCATCTTTTCCCCTTACATAACCCCCACATTACATTCTTTTAATACTCATAACTATCCCCATTATCTTTTCCCATAATTTCTATCTCCATTATCTTTTCCCATAAGTTTTCCTTACTTAATAGTCAATCTTCCTGCCATTTCCCTACACACACGTTCATCCGTTTGTTATTGCACCTAAACAAAAGAAATAAAAGAGAGAAGCTGAGAGTTAGTCTGCCAAATGAAGAAAAGGGAAAAAAGAAAAGAGAAGAAGAAAAGAAGAAATAGGTAAGTACCCTACCCCTACTCGTTATGCTTTTGCAAATTCAATATGTATATTTTGTATATAATTCATGGATCATGCATATGTATTTTTGGTTGCATAACTTGATGTTTATATATATGTAATGTCGTGTATACATATGTATTTAGTTGTTATAATTGTGAAAAGTATGTAAATATATTTGTTCGGGTGATGATTATTGAACTTTCGGATGAATCGTCACATGAGTAACATTGGGCCTGCACATGTAAATATTAAAGGATAAGTTGTAAGTTTATTGGTCACATGTATATGTAATGAAATGGAAAGTAGTGAGAATTGCTTGAGAATTGGTAAGGCTTAAGTATATCCGTATCCTGAAACTGTTGGTGGCCGAAAGAAGTTGTTGGGGTGGGTTATATGAAACTGAAGTTTTCTGTTACATGTGCATATTTATATTTTATAGCAATATGCAATATATATGTATTTAAATTGTTAAGTGTAAACCTAAAAATATGTAAGGCTGTGAGGGGATATTTAGGGGTAGGTGAATTTTCAATATGTGGAAAACTGAAGAAGGCCGACAATTCTGTTGGTGGGCTAAGTGTAGAGTGAACTTCTATGTGCATATATATATTTTATGGGAATATGCTTATTACATGCAGTAAAATTGTTATTTGCAATCTTAAATACATAAACGGCCGAAAGGTGATATTTAAGGGTGGGATGGCCGTGTGTTAAATGATTGTGCTCGGGTGCAGAGAACAATGTTGGCTGAAATACTATTGCGGTGGGGTAATCTAGCTATGGAATATATATATATACACACACACACATATACATATATGTTATATGTATGTGATTAAATTGTCAATTGAAATCGTGAATTAATATATGTCCGAGAAGTTATATTAGGAAGGTGGCGAAATTGGTAAACTGTAGTTTAGCATAAGTTAGGGTATAATTTTAGAAGTATATGAATTCTTAGGATAAGAAATATGTAAGAGTATATTTGTTATGGGTTTTGGAAATTGTATAGTTTTGGACTAGTTTGATATTTTGCGATTTGCTACATTGGTGATGAGTATTGGATATTACACCTGGTATATATCGGTACTTGAATTGTTTTAGTAAAATCGAATATTTTAGAAATTGCTTTTGAAAATCGTGCATATTGCGAAATTCACCCTTACAAGAGAAATATATCATTAAGCTGGATTGGTTCCAAACAAACGGGCCGTCCGAGCACATATGACTATATCGATAGGACGTTCGGACACATATGACCGCCAATTGGGCCGTCCAGGCACATATGACTATATCGATAGGCCGTCTGGACACATCGACCATTGAGGGATCAATCCATAAGTCTTGCGATATAAGTCACTTGTAAGGAAAGTGCTATAGCCATCGCATCGTTATCGTTATCGTTGTCGCATCGTTATCCTTATCGTTATCGCATCGTTATCGATATCGTTATCCATCACATCGTTATCGTTTTGCATCGCATCGTTTTAAAAACTGCATCAATGGATTTTTTGATTGTGACTAACCTTAGACTAACTCTGTGTGTTATTCATCTATCGATATCGTTGATTAGTATGCAGTGTTATCGTAAGGTTACAAAGGTAAAAATATTTGTGAATGGAAACTTGATTATCTTATATGTTATTGTTATTTTGTTATTACACCTGTTTCTGCGTGTATGATCCCGTGGCGAGTACTGGCAGGTTACTTGCTAAGCGAAGTGTCGCTCATACCATACTTTCTTATATTTCCCAGAGGATCAGGTGTACGACTTTGTTTACATTGATGATGACCAGGAGTGAGGACTTCGAGGCTCTACAGGGATCTAGTCATAACACTTTATAGATTTGACATTGATGTACTTTCGGATATTTAGTTTATTACCACTGGGTTACGTAAGACCATTATACTGGCTTTATGTTGCCAAGACCATTGTACCGTACTTATTAAATATGATGATTTCGAGGTTTTATTTTGACTTCTTCTGGCATCAATTTACGTCATTTTGCTAACGTGTTTTTGTATCGATTTCGACGCCTTGTATTTTGCTTAGCGAAATACAGCGGGTGAGTCGTTTTGGGTACTAGGGCTCGGGATGGGTCGCTACAGGTGATATAGGAGCATGGCTCTAGATCCAAGGCGAAAGTGTAGATTTAAGCCATGATCATAGAATTAAGTGATGATTGAACATAAATATCGACCATAGACTTAAGGGATGATCAGTTGAGAGACACACACACCCAGAACACTAGGTGATAGTGGTTACCTGTTTTTTTTAAGCTTTGATAACATTTTTATACGTCACATAGTCTGATCACTGTAAACCTTTCATTATTTGAAATGTAATTAAACTCTATAAACTGTCACATTACAGTAAAGATGCAGAGCGGTAATGGGAACGACAGTCAGGGTCAGGATCAAAGTGCTTTACCACAGGCACTGGTCGATGCTTTTATACAGATGGGTCAGGCGGTCAGTGAGGCTATTCCACCGCAGCAGCAGCATGGGACCCGATATTATTATGGAGAGATGAAGCGGGTTCATGTTCTGACATTTGACGGAGACATTAGTCCAGACGATGCTGACAGGTGGCTAAGCGAAGTGGAGAATAACTTCGCATTGTTACAGGTGCCGGAGGAGATGAAGTCCATGGTGATCTTGTCGTTTCTGATCGTAGAGGCTGATAAGTGGTGGACTACCACAGTGATGGATCTGCCACAGCCGGTCAGTTGGGTGAGATTCAGAGAGGAGTTCTGGAAGTTTTACATTCCGCCTTCCGTGATGTTGCAGAAGATAGGGGCCTTCGAGTCGCTGAGACAGGGGCCAGGCATGTCAGTAGCTGAGTATGCCAACTAGTTTAATGCTCTGGGGAGGTATGTGACGTCCGTCATGGGCGACATGCGCCTCAGGATGGTGAAGTTTGAGAGAGGCCTGCTTTCACGCATTCGTGCCGGAGTGGTTGATGCGAATGCCAGAGATTTTGGAGAGCTGCTGGACGCCTGCTACCGTGTGGAGAGTGATATTCAGCGGCGTGATGAGGAGAACAGGGGTAAGCGGCCCCAAGAGATGACCAGCGGTAGACCCGAGAGATGGGTCAAGGTGCCGAAGATAGGGCAGACGAGTCAGCTGTGACCTCAGCAGCAGCCGCAGCAACGACCGCAGCGATAGCAGCCGAAGAATAACCAGCCAGCGGTGAATCCCTCTTGTCCTATTTGCGGCCCACCGCACGCAGGTGAGTGTTGGAAGAAAGTTGGCGCATGCTTCAACTGTTGAAAGGTGGGTCATATGCACCGAGATTGCCCTGAGCCGAGGAGACAACAGCAGGGACCAGCCCCACAAAAGGCACAGGGAGGGCGACCACGGCCCAACGCCCGAGTGAACGTGGTGGAAGACACTGACGTTCAGGGGACGAACAACGTTGTCATAGGTATGCTTTAATTTTTAGTTTTTAATTGATAATGTGTGTGTGTGTATATATGTAACTCTGCATTTAACCCCTAAACATGTTAGGTGCTATATTAGTAAACAAAGTCCCGACGAACGTATTGTTCGATAGTGGTGCGAGCCACTCGTTCGTTGTCAAGAGGTTTGTCAAGAACTTAGAGAGTTACCCTGAATGGCTAGATACTCCTTACCGAGTTCTAGCAGCTGGAGATCAGATGATTATTTCACACCATTTGTACAAGAACTGTGAGCTGGAGACAGAGGACCGCACCTTTGATGCAGCACTGATACCAATCCAGATGAGTGGTTTCAATATCATATTGGGAATGGATTGGTTGGCAAGATATCATGCGCATATCGACTGCCTTCAGAAGCGAGTGGTGTTTAAGGAACCCGCTAAGGAAGAGTTCACTTTTCAGGGGTATACCAAGCTGAAAAAGTTGCCCCAAAACATCTACTTGACAGCAGCACAAGCTCACAAGGCACTCATAAAAGGGAACGAAGGATTTCTTATATATACCATGGATAGTGAACAGAAAGCGATCTCTATTCACGACATACCAGTGGTGAATGAGTTTCAAGATGTCTTCCCTGAGGAGATATCAAGATTGTCACCTAGCCGAGAAGTTGAGTTTGAGATCAATTTGATACCTGAAGCAGAACCGATCTCTAAAGCACCTTACAGGATGGCACCGGCAGAACTGAAGGAGTTGAAAGAGCAGCTACAGGAGCTGCTAGATCGAAAATTTATCAGACCCAATGTTTCACCATGGGGAGCACCGGTGTTATTCGTAAAGAAGAAAGATGGTAGTATGAGGCTATGCATAGATTATCTTGAGCTGAACAAGATCACGATCAAGAATAGATATACGCTACCAAGGATCGACGACTTGTTCGATCGGTTGAGGGTTGCTAACGTGTTCACAAAGATTGATTCCAGATCAGGATATCATCAATTGAGGACTAAGGCAGAAGACATAGCGAAGACGGCGTTTCGCACGAGATACGGGCATTATGAATTCTTGGTGATGCCTTTCGGATTGACGAATGCCGCAGCAGCCTTTATGGACTTGATGGACACCGTATTCAGGGATCAGCTGGACAAGTTTGTTGTAGTGTTCATCGACGATATCCTGATATATTCACCCGACGAGGAGACTCACGCTGGACATCTGTGAGAAGTGCTGGAAATTCTGAGGAAGAAGAAGCTATATGCAAAGTTCAGCAAATGTGAGTTCTGGCTGAAAAACACGACGTTTCTAGGTCATGTAGTTTCTGGAGAAGGTATCTCAGTAGATCCAAAGAAGATCGAGGCGATTATCGAGTGGCCAAGGCCTACGAACGTTATCAAGGTGAGAAGCTTCTTGGGTCTCGCAAGTTATTACAGAAAGTTTGTTGAAGGGTTCTCGACGATCGCGACTCCACTGAGCAAACTCAACCAGAAGAAGACGAAGTTTGAGTGGACCTCTGAGTGCGAGCACAGCTTTACTGAGTTAAAGAAGAGGTTAACCACTGCACCATTTTTGGCACAACCCTCAGACAATGAAGGGTTTGTGATATACAGTGATGCCTCAAAGAATGGCTTAGGATGTGTATTGATGCAAAACGGACGAGTAATTGCTTATGCATCGAGGCAGTTGAAGCAGTATGAACGAAACTACCCCACTCATGATTTGGAGCTTGCCGTAGTAGTGTTTGCACTAAGGATATGAAGACACTATCTTTATAGAGAAAAGTGTGAGGTCTACACCGATCACAAGAGTCTGAAATACTTATTTGCACAGAAGGAATTGAATATGAGGCAGAGGAGATGGTTGGAACTGATTAAGGATTAGATCTCACCATCAACTACCATCCAGGAAAGGCAAACAGGGTGGCTGATGCATCGAGCAGAAAGTCGAGCCACGCCGGACAGATCCCACTAGAAAGAGAGATTGAAGATTTTGACTTGAACATCGTTGATTCCATGGTGAATGTTTTGGCAGCATTAGTGATTACATAGACTATAGTGGACCGAGTTAAAGATGCGGAGAAACTAGACGGGAGTCTTCAGAGTATTCGAGACAGACTTCGTACTGAACAGGTTGAAGGATTTCAGGTGTTAGATGATGTGAGTCTTTGGTTTCAGGGGAGATTGTGTGTGCCGAATGATGAAGCTCTCAGAAGAGAAATATTGAAAGAAGCACACAACTCAAGACTGTCGATTCACCCTGGAGCCACCAAAATGTATGATGATCTGAAGAAAAGTTATTGGTGGAGCGGTATGAAACGCGAGATTGCTGAGTTAATTGCCCAATGTTTAGTTTGTCAGCAAGTTAAGGCAGAACATCAGCGATCAGGTGGACTCTTACAGCCGTTGGAGATACCAGTATGGAAATGGGAGCATATTACGATGGATTTTGTAACAGGGCTTCCTAAGACGAGAAACGACAACGACGTCATTTGGGTGATTGTGGATCGACTGACGAAGTCCACACATTTCTTGCCAGTTTCGAGTGAAGCTACGATGGAGAAGTTGGTGACATTATATGTGGACAACATCATTAGCTTACATGGAGTATCAGTAAGCATTGTGTCGGACCGAGATCCGAGATTCACATCACGATTTTGGATGGCCTATCACAAGTTATGGGGACCGAGTTGAGATTGAGTACTGCATTTCTTCCCCAGACAGATAGACATTCAGAGAGAACCATTCAGACTCTAGAGGACATGTTGAGAGCCTACGCGTTGGACTTTAAAGAAAACTGGTATAGTATGGTGAAGCTGATGGAATTTCCATATAATAACAGTCATCATAGCGCGATTGGTATGACACCATTTGAGGCTCTCTACAGAAGAAAGTGTCGATCTCTATTATACTGGGATGGAGTTGGAGAAAAGTCTATCACTGGACCCAAGCTAGTTGAGCAGACGTTGGAGAAATTCAATATGTATATTTTGTATATAATTCATGGATCATGCATATGTCTATCTCTCAATATACAACAATGAAGAACAAAGAAAGGCTTAACAAGCTTTAAGCACTTTTACACATGTGAGAGAAGTATACAACAATGAATAATGAAGCTTGATGATTGTAAAAGTTTGTATTTGCCTCATCCAAACTTCATACATTTATAGGAGATATTCACCACGTTTTGGTAGCCTCCACCATATCTTCAACTACATCAATTGTCAAGATAATGTCCAAATTGTTGCAGGCGGGAAAAAAAATTATACATGTATAATTATGTTACACATGTAGATGTAAAAAAAAAGAAAAAAAGATAATATGCCTTAACCCCCACCATCTTTTCCCCTTACATAACCCCCACATTACATTCTTTTAATACTAATAACTATCCCCATTATCTTTTCCCATAATTTCCATCTCCATTATCTTTTCCCATAAGTTTTCCTTACTTAATAGTCAATCTTCCTGCCATTTCCCTACACACACGTTCATCCGTTTGTTATTGCACCTAAACAAAAGAAATAAAAGAGAGAAGCTGAGAGTTAGTCTGCCAAAGGAAGAAAAGGAAAAAAAAGAAAAGAGAAGAAGAAAAGAAGAAATAGGTAAGTACCCTACCCGTACTCGTTATGCTTTTGCAAATTCAATATGTATATTTTGTATATAATTCATGGATCATGGATATGTATTTTTGGTTGCATAACTTGATGTTTATATATACGTAATGTCGTGTATACATATGTATTTAGTTGTTATAATTGTGAAAAGTATGTAAATATATTTGTTCGGGTGATGATTATTGAACTTTCGGATGAATCGTCACATGAGTAGCATTGGGCCTGCACATGTAAATATTAAAGGATAAGTTGTAAGTTTATTGGTCACATGTATATGTAATGAAATGGAAAGTAGTGAGAATTGCTTGAGAATTGGTAAGGCTTAAGTATATCAGTATCCTGAAACTGTTGGTGGCCGAAAGAAGTTGTTGGGGTGGGTTATCTGAAACTGAAGTTTTCTGTTACATGTGCATATTTATATTTTATAGCAATATGCAATATATATGTATTTAAATTGTTAAGTGTAAACCTAAAAATATGTAAGGCTGTGAGGGGATATTTAGGGGTAGGTGAATTTTCAATATGTGGAAAACTGAAGAAGGCCGACAATTCTGTTGGCGGGCCAAGTGTAGAGTGAACTTCTATGTGCATATATATATTTTATGGGAATATGCTTATTACATGCAGTAAAATTGTTATTTGCAATCTTAAATACATAAACGGCCGAAAGGTGATATTTAAGGGTGGGATGGCCGTGGGGTAATCTAGCTATGGAATCTTAAATGATTGTGCTCGGGTGCAGAGAACAATGTTGGCTGAAATACTGTTGCGGTGGGGTAATCTAGCTATGGAATATATATACACACACACATATACATATATGTTATATGTATGTGATTAAATTGTCAATTGAAATCGTGAATTAATATATGTCCGAGAAGTTATATTAGGAAGGTGGCGAAATTGGTAAACTGAAGTTTAGCATAAGTTAGGGTATAATTTTAGAAGTATATGAATTCTTAGGATAAGAAATATGTAAGAGTATATTTGTTATGGATTTTGGAAATTGTATAGTTTTGGACTAGTTTGATATTTTGCGATTTGCTACATTGGTGATGAGTATTGGATATTACACCTGGTATATATCGGTACTTGAATTGTTTTAGTAAAATCGAATATTTTAGAAATTGCTTTTGAAAATCGTGCATATTGCGAAATTCACCCTTACAAGAGAAATATATCATTAAGCTGGATTGGTTCCAAACAAACGGACCGTCCGAGCACATATGACTATATCGATAGGGCATTCGGACACATATGACCGCCAATTGGGCCGTCCAGGCACATATGACTATATCGATAGGCGTCTGGACACATCGACCATTGGGGGATCAATCCATAAGTCTTGCGATATAAGTCACTTGTAAGGAAAGTGCTATAGCCATCGCATCGTTATCGTTATCGCATCGTTATCCTTATCGTTATCGCATCGTTATCGATATCGTTATCCATCACATCGTTATCGTTTTGCATCGCATCGTTTTAAAAACTGCATCAATGGATTTTTTGATTGTGACTAACCTTAGACTAACTCTGTGTGTTATTCATATGTCGATATCGTTGATTAGTATGCAGTGTTATCGTAAGGTTACAAAGGTAAAAATATTTGTGAATGGAAACTTGATTATCTTATATGTTATTGTTATTTTGTTATTACACCTGTTTCTGCGTGTATGATCCCGTGGCGAGTACTGGCAGGTTACTTGCTAAGCGAAGTGTCGCTCATACCATACTTTCTTATATTTCCCAGAGGATCAGGTGTACGACTTTGTTTACATTGATGATGACCAGGAGTGAGGACTTCGAGGCTCTACAAGGATCTAGTCATGACACTTTATAGATTTGACATTGATGTACGTTCGGATATTAGTTTATTACCACTGGGTTGCGTAAGACCATTATACTGGCTTTATGTTTCCAAGACCATTGTACCGTACTTATTAAATATGATGATTTTGAGGTTTTATTTTGACTTCTGCTGGCATCGATTTACGTCATATTGCTGACGTGTTTTTGTATCGATTTCGACGCATTGTATTTTGCTTAGCGAAATACGGCGGGTGAGTTGTTTCGGGTACTAGGGCTCGGACGGGTCGCTACACAAATAGTCTTTAGCCACCCTATGGAGTGATTTGATCCTCAATAGTCAACCTAGATGACTTAGACATGGATATAGTAGTCAAGGAAGCATGTGTGAGGTTAGAGTGAAGTCCACAAGAAATTTGAGCAAGATTGGAAAGAGAAAACACCATGAATCTTCCTTGGATTTTGTTCCAACGTTCATAAAAATTTGAATTCTGGGAGACATCGATCGATCAAAGTGCCTGGATAAGAGATCGATGTCCTCCAGAACCTTTCCAGTTTTGAAACTTTTTGACATCGGTCGATCGAAACCTCCCCTGAAGAGACTGATGTGAAATTGATCGATCGATGTCTACTGGACTGAGAGACCGATGTTTGACAGAATCTTTCTGGCCTGACATCGATCAATAGAAGTCTCTGTTGGAGAGACTGAAGTACTGACATCGATCGATCGATATCCCCTAGACTAAGAGATCGATGTTGGACAAAAACTTTTCTCGCCTGACGTCGATCAATTGAAGTCTCTCTTGGAGAGACTGAAGTGACATCAATCGATCGATGTCCTCAGTCTGAGAGACCAATGTTGGACAGTAAAGATCCAATCTTAACCATTTTTGGCATAATATATTTTTCTCATTTTGCATCAAAACTCAAGCGTAAATTTAACTCATTCGAAACATCTTCATATCATCAAAATATTTTATATCTTAAGAATCTCCCCCTTCTCGATGATTTCAAAACTATAATTCAAAAGATGTTTTTGCTTGAAAAATTACATTTGAGCTAGCTAACTAATTCAACTTGACATTTTACAACTCCCCCTTAGTTTATTCTCCCACATTACATAAATCATATGAACATATCAAAAACTCCCCCTCAACATGTAATCTTCTCAAAAACAATGATTATGATAAAGATATCAAAATACTCCTCCTCAACCAAATCATGCATCAAATTTCATATTTTCAACTTTTCAACATGTGAACTATCAACAAGCATACCAAAGTACTCATATACCCATATTTTTCAATTTTATCACTACCAAGCAAGCATATACCATACAAATGTCAAGCATGGCAAATGTTATATACCAAGCAACTCATACCAATTAACTCATGCAACTCATGCCTCATGCCAACTTCCTCATCAACTCATGCCCAATGCCAGCTTCTCCCGCTTTTTGAAAGCATAAAAAAAATTAGCAAAAGACAAGAAAATGAAGGATAAAAATATCATTAATAAAATACGAAGTTTTGAGATACATAAGTAAACTCAAATTCGAAACAAATCCTATAGCTGCGAGGGAAAGACGAGAATGAGGAACTCTATTCTTCGTCAGAGGAGAAGCATAGTCCGGATAAAGCCGCCTTAAGTTTTGCCTTGAGTTTTTGTTACTTGGTCTTTTGAGCGTTGAGTTTTGTTTGCAGCGTCGTCACTTGAGTGTTGAGCTCTGTTTCAAGCGTCTTGACCCTCTTCTTGAGATTTTCGTTGTCCTTCTCAAGATCATCAATTCGAACTGCTTCCTTTGTGAGATCTTCTCCCCATTGATCTAGGTAGAAATGTAGATCGCTAATCTCCTCCTCCGCATTAAATGGCAACTCTGAATCACTACCCTCCTCCATTGGAGCTTTTCCATTGTCCACACGGAAGGTAGGACTTGGTTGTGTTTGTGGTTGTGTGTGGGGTTGACATGGAGGTTCAGTGGGAGGCTTTGGGGGATGTGTTAAAGGTATTGGATCATTAGCAGGGATGTTTTCAGCTTCTTCTTCCTCTAGCTTATTCTAATCTCCCCTTCTTTGGGCCTCCTTTCAGGATTTATAGATTTGTTGAATGTTGGCTTTTGCATAATAGTCTCTAGAGGCTACATACTTCTTATTCAACTCCACATTACTCTTCCTTAGCAATCTATAAATGAGATTGCTATAAGGTAACGCTTTTGATTTTTTCGTTACCGCCTCCAACATATTTGTAAACACAATCTCCCCAAAATTTAGTTGCTCCCTCATGGCTATACGATAAGCAATGTAAAAGTCTAAATTACTTAGAAGTTTGGCCGATTTACCATTGACACAAAAGGTGACAATGGCAAGCAAGACTCGATACACTAAAGGCATGTCATTAGTGTTTCGGGTGGGGTGGAAACCAAGGAAGGTTTTAACTTCATCTTCTGACACTTTGTACTTATAGTTATCCCACTTTCAAGGATCAAAATCATCAATACCCTCATCAGGAACACCAAAAAGGTCATTTATGGTTTTTGAATAAAATGAAACAGGCTGACCATCTATAACCGAATTTAACGAAAAAGGCATTCCATTTAGGTACTCTACCCACATATTAGCATGAAACATTCTTGTGTATTGGGTGGACATGTAACTCATTTCCGATACATGTCAAACCGGTCTCCATTTTTGATCATCAAACAAATTGATGATCGGTCTCAATTCCTCATTGCTCAAAATATCTTTAATTTTGAGCAATTTCAATGGAATGGTGGACCTTTTATGGTCTTTCCATTCACTAAATAACAATTGACTCTAAGTGAGATGTAGCCAAATTTACCTGTACATGTTGGCTCTTTTAAAGCGTCCTCATATTCTCCAGATTTGAGCCATGGAAAATTGTTGAGTATAAGACTTCTCCTTACCTCAGCTAACATACCTTTTTGAGAGGGGGTTGCCTTCTTCCTTAATCCTTGTGTCCTAGACCCAGTTGGGACTTGGGGATGACATTGTTGAGGCTCACTTTCATCCTCAGTAGAGGCTCTTTGCCTCTTGGATGGGTTTTTGCTTTTCGGATCCATTGAGGATTAGGGCACGAAATTTGCACGTTTTGGTGAAGAAATGGATGAAAATGATGAAGGGAGTGATTGAATTGAAGAAACAATTGAAGAAGTAAGCAAGAAATTTGAGGTTGATGCTGGATTTTGCGATTTCTTAAGGAATGGTGGTTAGGGTTGCGTTTTGAAGAAGAGAATGAAAAACGTTATTTTGCAGCTTTTTAATTTTCCTGACCTCGACGACATCGATTGATCGATGTCTTCAACTTCGATCGATCGATGTGGGTTTTACATCAGTCTCTGAAACAGCTACACAGATTGATCGATGTATGTTGATATCTGTCTTTTTGACAATTTTGACCTCTAACCATTGTTTATCATCCCTAATCTTGTTCTAATTGATTCGAATGTCTATGTAGGAAGAGATTTGGTAAAGATATCCGCTAGTTGGTCATTGGTTGGAACAAATTTAACACATACAAATCTTTTTTTAATACAATCACTTATAAAGTGATGCCTTACTTCAATATGTTTTGTCCTACTATGGTGTACCGGGTTTTGTGCTATACTTATGGATGATTTATTGTCACATAAGATTGAGACTTTATCAAACTTAACGTTGTAATTATTTAAGGTGTTGATCATCCAAAGTAGTTGGGCACAACATGAAGCGGCCGATACATATTCGGATTCAACCGTTGAAAGTGACACACTATTTTGTTTCTTGGAGAACCAAGAAACTAAGCAATCTCCAAGGAATTGGCATGTCCCGGATGTGCTTTTTCTATCGACTAGGTTTTCGGCGTAGTCGGAGTCACTATACCGTCTTAGATCAAAACAACCATTTTTGGGATAAAACAACCGAAAGTTCAAGGTTCCTTTCAAATACCTAAAGATACGTTTAATGACAACTAGATGCGGTTCCTTAGCCATACTTTGAAATTTTGCCCACAAACACACAACATGCAAAATATCTGGTCTACTAGCGGCCAAATAAAGTAAACTACCAATCATACCCCTATATTTGGTTACCTCAACCGGCTTACCTTTTTCATCTTTGTCAAGCTTTGTATTTATGCTCATTGGTGTGCTAACACTTCTTCCATCCTCAAACTTTTATTTCTTGAGTAAATTCTTTGTGTAGTTTGTTTGAGATATGTATACTCCATCTTTAGTTTGCTTGATTTGAAGACCAAGGAAGTAATTGAGTTCACTCATCATGCTCATCTTAAATTCTCCTTCCCTTAATTTAGCAAAATGCTCACAAAGAGAATCATTAGTACCACCAAATATAATATCATCCACATAAATTTGAATAAGCAACTGATGGTTTCCTTGTTCTTTAATAAAAAGAGTAGCGTCGACTTTTCCTCTTGAAAATTCATTTTCAAGTAGGAAGTTACTTAATTTTTCATACCATGCCCTAGGAGCTTGTTTAAGTCCATAAAAGGCCTTTTTGAGTTTACATACATGATTTGGATAATCATGATTTTCAAACCCCGGTGGTTGAGCTACATACACCTCTTCTTGAATTATTCCATTCAAGAATGCAGATTTCACATCCATTTGATATAGTTTGAAATCCTTATAGCATGCATATGCTAATAGCATCCTAATAGCTTCTAACCTAGCTACGGGGACATAGGTCTCATCATAGTCTGTGCCTTCTTCTTGTCTATATCCTTGAGCTACTAACTAGCTTTGTTTCTAGTGATGTTTCCTTTATCATCTATTTTGTTTCTAAATACCCATTTAGTGCCAATTATGGGGTGATTGTAGGATCTGCAAGGCACCACTAGAAGGGGGAGTTGAATTGTGGGTGCGGAAAATGTGGTTTTTAAAAAAGTTTTAAACCAAAAACCCAACTTCTGAAAACAGTTTCTGTTTTCAGGACCAGTTTTAAAACGTTTTTAAAACTAGGTTGCAGGTCTTCAAAAATTCTGAAATTTTAAGAGAACTTAGCCTCAGATGTTATGAGTGTCTCCTAAAAATGTCAGACTTAAATTCAACCTCTAACCCCTTCAAATATCGTTGGTGGTCAGATTGTGCGAATCTGCCAGAAACGGTAGACTGATTTCAAAAATTAATTCCTATTTTTACGTAACTCCAAATTCTCTGAAATTTTAACCACTAACCCCTTATAAGTTATACTTAAATGGGTTGAAACAGTTTTGAAAAATGCTTTTGGAAAGTTAGTCAAATACGATAAAAGTCTCAACCTTTGCAAGCCTGAAATTCAGACTGTACTAGTCTCAGAATGTTGGACGTTTGAATGACTTATATTTGTCCAAAAGGGTTGAAACTTACACCAAAAGAACCTTAAAACGTGTGGCTATGTTTACTGAAAGTTTTGTTATTTTTGAAATCCGTTTACTATTTTTATGAACGTGATCAAAAATGATAAACAGTGCTGAAACAGAATATAAGTGCTGAAAGTAAATGACACCAAGAATTTTATACTGGTTCGGTTATAAACAACCTACTCCATTCTTCGAGGAACACCTTCCTCGGTTCATACTAATCATACAACACAAAAACACCTTACCACAGGGTTGATGGAGTTACACACCAACTCCAACCCTTTACAAACCTTTTATGATGAATACAATGCACACGAACACCACCACCTTGCAAGATTGAAGATTGATCACACCTTGATCAATATTTTACAAAGATAGAGAATGTGTGGTGGTCTAAGATAAGCCTATTCAAGTATATGAATATAGGTACAATAGGCTTTTAGGAAGAAGAAAGAAAGAGAGCGTAGAAGAGGAAGAGCTAGGCGTTTTTGATCACTTGGTTTGCAAGACTTGTTCTTGTTCTTGTTTTGCTCTTCTTCCTTCCTTTTTAACATTATGTCCGTCCCCCTCTAGGTCCTTCTTCCCTTGAAAATTATCTTCTAAGTCCTTGGGAGAATATGTGGCATCATTGTGACATGATCTTGCTTACTTGGCACCTCCTCATTGGATGATCATTTAACTCTTGCTTACTTGGCACTTATTGATTGGTTGAATGTTGTCATCACTTGATGACTAGGAAAATCTGAGAATTCCACTAAAAACATGTGCCAAAATCACCATAAAACAATTACCATAACTTCCAAGATCGTCACATAAATTAAGCAAGATAATATTTCTCCAAACATGGTGAAAAAATCGGCCATTACTAGACTTGACATGCTGAAATTTCAGCATGTGATACATGGATGTTTATTTCAAATTGTTGCCAAAGTTTCCTTGATTTTTCTCTTAAAAATAAATCACCAATTCGTAGACAATATTCTCATCAATTTTGGGAATAAAATTTGACAATCACATGGCCAAAATTCGGCCTAGATACATTCATACACATGCTGAAATTTTTCAGCATGTGTGATATTCAAGATATTACAATTTCACTTTCATATCTTATTCAAATTAATTCCAATTTGTCTTCCAATTAATCCAAAGTTTCAAGACAAAATATAGCCTCATAATTGGTGAAAATCGGCCAGCCTGTTATCCACATGCTGAAATTTTCAGCATGTGTTACAAATGAGATAAAATTTGAAACATTACCTTTTGTAGCTTCTTTCTTTAAGTCACCAACACTGTATGATTGATTCTTGACCAATCAATATGCCAACAAGGCTCCACATATGCTCCATTTAAGCTGGAATAGGCGTTGCAATGTATGTGTGCATGTGCTGAATTTTATTTTTGCAAACTTTGTAAAATAGTGCACATTTAATAATACACACATGATATATTCCAATCAGCCCTTAATTTAATTTTCTAGAACACTTTAAGATGTATGACATATGTAAAAAGTATCTAGATACATGTCGTATGATGTGCCAAAAACGTTCCATGTGTTGTGTACGTTGAAAACCGAATTGTCGATGTTTATCGATTACCCGATTTTTCTCTAATTAAATTCCAATTTTTTTTGCACATGTTATATATATTATGTTACACATAATATACATAATATAAACTTTAATATTCAGCACTTGGCTGGTCTTAAAGTAGCGCCATTTACATGTGACAAAATTGAAATTGGAATCTCCACAATTTGGCCTTAATGTGGGGTGATTTGTGTGTGCCAACATGGAATGATTTTATGGCTGCACATAACATCATACCCACGAAAGTTTTGAGTATTTTTGAAGTGTAGGGGCTGGCCATCTATTTATGGCAAGTACGTGACACGTTGGCGAAGTTTCGGTATTCTCCCGATACGACAATTTTTGGTTTAGAACCTTTTAACGTGTCGTATTTAATTTGTCATCACCATGACTTATATCTTATGATATAAGACCTGAATATACTCATAAATATGAGTTAATTATGGTGGTGTGACGTTAATGTACGTACGTAAAATATATAACGTGTCAGTAGTACGTTGGAATAAATGTGTACGTGCCTTTTTCAAAAAAAATTTGAAAATATATATATATAAATATATATATGGCGTTTATATTTATGTGAGAGGAGGAGGAGGAGACTTTCCTTTCTTAATCTTGTTTTCTTTGTGCCTTGTCCAAATGTTGCTTCCTTTAATGAACTACTTAGTTTAATTAACTAAGTACTTCACTTAATGAACTAGTTTAGTTCATTAATGGTGGCACCTGAAAATAGTACAAATACAACAAATGTTTGCTATTTGATGTAAGCTTTAACGCTTCATGTCTCGTTAGTACGGCAACATTATATATGAACTATATAAGGCAACTTTCATTCAAAAACATGTCATGTCATAAATCAAGTCATGTATTTCTTTAGTTCACGTTATTTAAATCATGCATTTTGAAATTCACTCAAACCGCTTTTTCTCAACAATATCTCCCTTTTGATGATTTTCAAAATAACCTATATACATGATTTAAATCCTATCGCTCCCCCTTCAATCATGTATAAATTCAAAATTTGAATTTTAAATTTCAAACCCACTCCCCCTTGATTTATGCAATCAGTATATCTCTCCCCCTTAAATCATGCTTTCTCTCCCCCTTTATTTTTGAAAATAAATCAAAAGATCCCTATAAATAAGGAAAGAGAATCAAATCAAATCACATCAGCAGAAATCATGCCTAATTTAGAACGAAGAGATTCATACGTGGCTTGATTTAAGGCTTTAGTGAAAATATCCGCTACTTGTGCCTCTGTGCGTACGTGATCTATGACAATATTACCATTATTTACGTGATCACGAAGAAAGTGGTAGCGTACTTCTATATGCTTGGCCTTAGAGTGTAACACGGGGTTTTTAGACAGGTTAATTGCACTCATACTATCACAATATATACGAATTTTATTTACGGTAATTCCAAAGTCCGAGAGTTGTTGTTTTATCCATAACAACTGTGTGCAGCAAAGGCTAAGTGCCATGTACTCAGCCTCAGTAGTCGACAAAGCAACGCTTGCTTGCTTTTTGGAAAACCATGAAATGAGTGAGTTTCCTATAAATTGGCAAGTGCCACTCATGCTCTTCCTATCTATTTTACAACCACCGTAATCTGCATCAGTATAAGCATGTAAATTAAATTCGGAATCTTTATCGTACCAAATGCCTAAGGTGGGCGTGTGCTTAATATAACGGAATATTCTTTTTACCGCATTATAGTGGGACACCTTAGGTTGACTTTGAAAGCGTGCACACATGCATACACTGAACATGATATCAGGCCTACTAGCAGTAAGATATCGCGAAGAACTAATCATAGATCTATATAAGGCATTATCAAAATCTTTACCATGTTCATCTTTATCCAATTTAGTAGTGACACTCATAGGGGTGGGGGATGGTTTCAAATTTTCATAGTTGAACTTTTTAAACATGTCATTTACATATTTAGCTTGACTTATGTGAATGCCTTTACTCGTTTGCTTAATCTGCAAGCCAAGAAAATAGTTAAGTTCACCAACCATAGACATTTCAAATTCGGATTTCATGCAATTTTCAAAATCTTCAACAAGTTTATGTGAGGTAGAACCGAAAATAATGTCATCAACATAGATTTGAATAATAAGTAAATCCGATTTATCTTGTTTCAAAAATAATGTACTATCTATAGTACCTCGTTTAAAACCATTTTCTAAAAGGAAAGTAGCAAAAAGATCATACCATGCTCTAGGTGCTTGCTTTAGTCCATATAGTGCCTTCTTTAGTTTGTACACGTGATCGGGATGTTTCAAATCTTCAAAACCAGGTGGTTGCTTCACGTATACCTCTTCTTGTGTAAATCCATTTAGGAATGCACTGTTTACGTCCATTTGATAAAGTTTGAAATCTTTCATGCAAGCAATGGCAAGTAAAAGTCGTATAGCTTCTAGACGTACTACGGGTGCAAATGTTTCATCATAGTCAATTCCTTCTTCTTGATTATAGCCTTGTGCTACAAGTCTAGCTTTATTTCTAACGACCTTTCCTTCTTCATTCATTTTATTTCTAAACACCCACTTTGTGCCTATTATGGTCTTATCTTGTGGTCGTGGCACTAAATTCCATACATCATTTCTAACAAATTGATTAAGCTCATCATGCATAGCATCAATCCAAGAAGAATCACTCAAAGCATCATGCACATTTTTGGGTTCAATTTCGTAAATCATAGCATGAAATTGATTTATTTCATCCGAAGTTATTCTTCTACGTGGTCGCACACCGTGAGTGATGTCGCCTATAATGAGATCATGTGGGTGATCTCTATGCCATCTTGGTTGATTATTTTCTATGTTATCATGCATTTCTAAGTGATCATGCATTTCTAGTGTATCATGCATATCAAACGTACCATCATCTTCATTCAACACGGGTTTCAATTCAAAGTCATCATCGTATTCTTTATCTTTATCAATCTCACCAAATTCATTGAACTTCACATGAATAGATTCTATAATTTGTCTAGTGAGAGGATCATAACATCTATATGCTTTTGAATTTATAGAATATCCAACAAAGATGCATTCAATTGATTTAGATTCAAATTTATCTAAATTATCTTTTGTATTCAAAACAAAACATTTGCATCCAAACACACGAAAATAGTCAATCTTAGGCATGCGATAGTTTAATATCTCATAAGGCGTCTTGTTTATTTTCTTTCTAATGGATAAGCGATTCAGTATGTAGCAAGCACAATTTACGGCTTCCGCCCACAGAAATCTAGGCAATTTATTTTCGCATAACATAGTCCTAGCGATTTCTTGTAATGTTCGATTCTTTCTTTCTACTACTCCATTTAATTGTGGAGTTCTAGGTGGCGAAAACTCATGCTTGATTTCTTTTTCTTCGCAAAATGAAATCATATCCTTGTTTTTAAATTCACCGCCTCTATCGCTTCTTATCTTTTTCACATTGACACCGTATTGATTTTCAAGTTGTTTGATTAATCTCGCAATCTCAATGGCACTATCATCCTTATGTGCAAGAAATAAAGTCCAAGTATAACGAGAAAAATCATCAACAATCACGCAAGCATAGTGGCGCCCACCAAGGCTCGTAGTGCGACTAGGACCAAACAAATCAATGTGTAGTAGTTCTAAGACTCTAGTCGTGCTTATTTCATTCTTAGGCTTAAGTGACTCGCTTGTTTGTTTACCTTTTATGCAAGATTCACACAACTGAAAGTTGTCTAAATCAAGTGTAGGCAATCCTCGTATTAGGTTCTTTTGTTGAAGTTTTTCTAGGGTGGAAATGCCAATGTGTCCTAAACGCATATACCATAAATTTACGTTGGGTTCGTTTGCCATAAAGCATTTAACTTTGGCGTCTAACATATCATCCGTAGAAAGTGTAAAGATGTTTCCTTCTCGTTTTCCTTTTAAAACGGTTTCTCTATTTTTATTTATTATATTGCAATAAGGGTGAGTGAAACACACATTAAAACCATTGTCAATAAATTACGAAATGCTAAGAAGATTATAGGATAAGTTGCTTACCAAAAAGACGTTGGAGATTTGAAGAGTGCTTGGGTTTCCGATTGTACCTTTTCCGATGATCTTGCCTTCATTGTTGTCTCCAAAGGTCACTGATCCGCCTTTTGTGACCTTCTTTAATTTCGTGAACAAGCTCAGGTCACCCGTCATGTGCCTCGAGCAGCCACTGTCAAAGAACCACTTTATAGATGTATCTTTTGATGTGTGGGCTCCCTGCAATGTGCAAAAATGATTTAGGTACCCTTTTAACTTTGAGTCCTTGCGAGTTAGTTAATCACCTCTTGGTAAAAGTACCTTTCGGTACCCATACTTGGGTGATCCTTCTCGGTCTAGCAAATGGCAAGAGTGTAGAAGGTGCAATGCAATAAACATGTGGTGAATGCACTTTGGGCCTTTGGCCAAGAACTCCTTTATACTCATTGTATGTAGGACGTTTTTGATATGTCCTTGTGCTTATGTGCGTAGTGCATGATCTAGATGAATGAAATGGATGACGTGTATGCATTACTTGTTTCTTCTCATATCTATATGGCACAAAATTGTATTTCGCATGATATGAGGAAGAAGTGGGGCGTGAGGAAGGGAGAGAGGGTCTTTGCATCATCTTAGACGCCATTTTTGGCTTTGGGGTGTCTACTTTCTTAGACACAACAAACTTAGTTGGTTTGGTGGATACTTCATTTGTTTCAACGTATCCCAAACCCGTTTTGTCACTATCATGCTTTTGTGATAAGATAATACGATGCAGCATGTTAGATCCCGTATCAAACTGTTTCATCATTTTCTCTATGTCAATATTCCTTGATTTCAAACTTGAAATCTCGGATTTCATTTCATTATTTTGCGTGGTCAATGATGAAATCTCTGTCTTTAATGCATTGATGATGCATGATGACTCTTCTTTAGAATCGTTCAATTGAGCGACAAGATTTTCGTTAGAAGATTCTAACATCTTCTTGCCTTCAATTAATCGTTTCTTTTCTTTAGCGAGAGTCTTAGTGAATTTATACAGTTCTAAGTACTGACTAAAAAGATCATCATAAGAAGGCTCAGAGTCAGAATCAGAATCAGATGATACCTCATTAGATGCTTTAGACACAAAGCATACTTGTGCAGTCTCCTCTTCGGTTTCAGTCTCAGAATCCGATGTATCACTCCAAGTGGAGGCTTTGAGAGCTCGTTTCCTTTGCTTGGGTTCTGAGACGAGTCTATTCTTGTTCCGTTCCTTGTTAGGGTATTTATTTGTTTGCTTTTCCT